>CM076575.1:924919064-925136070 GCA_034641835.2 Pinus albicaulis | reverse complement strand
TTCCACCATCAACACTTTTTGTTTCGAGGGTGTTTTTTCAATCCTTAAAAAAAAATGGCTTTTAGCATAATTTTAAAAAGTGTTGAAATTTGACCCTAAAAAGAAATGCGTTCTGGAAGACAATTTTCGTTTTTGGGTTGTTTTTCATGATTTTTTGAGTTTTTTGGGTTAAAGTTATCGTTTGATCGGTAACTATGTTCCTTGAACAAGGAGTGTTAATCACTGATCCATGGACCCCTTTTTTATATCACATCCCATGAATAAATTGCATCGGAATGATCCTACGTCGACATTATTACACATGGAGTTAAAACACGTCAGAATAATAATGCAAGGAGCTCAGGATGAGACATGGATAATCATAAAAAATCACACATTTTTCTTGAAGGACATCAAATCTTATGAATATAGTTGGGAGTCAGGGTGGGAATGGGTCATGCAGCTAGATAGTTGGCAGATTTTAGAGTAGGCGTTTAATCCCTTCTCTCGTTTGCAGATGGTAGGTACATTGAGCGTCTTGTATGTCATTACTCCTTGTGTGAGGGTGAGCAGACTAGTGGTTAGCAAAACAGTCTTTTAAGAATTGAACATGCAAAGTATGGATGTCGGCCTTCAATTCCCTCCTCCCTGCATTGGCGACGACATTCCCTATGGCAAGAATTATATAAGTGATAAGAAGGTGGTGATAATTACACTAATGTTTTACAGAGCTCTTGCAGCAAGTATCATGGCAACTTCAACGAGCAATGGAGATCCGCTTGTAACAGAGGAACAAATTGAAGGAATAAAATTATAACTCTCCTCACTGGTTGCCAAGTTTAGTGAGCAAATCATCTTTGAAGCGTGGTCGAACTTCGTTTTGGTTTCTCGTCATATGGACAAATTGTGTGAGGACATGATCCGTTTGCAGCGCATGTGGGAGCACTTGGTTACAAAGGTGGAAACATTTTCAGCGTAGGTTGAAGGCATTGAATTAATTGTTGAGACAACCACTATGAGTGTCCTTAAGGCAGAATTTGGCATTTCATAAGTCTACCATCGCAGTGTGCCAAAAGCTCCATAAGAGGGAGACTCAAGTAGCAACTTCAGCGCCTCCGCTTCAGATGGACATGGAGAAAAATGAATAAGCCGACAACCCATAAAATATGGAGGTGGGAAGCAAGTAGTTTTTAGAATTTGCTTTATATAATTTTGAATGTTTTTCTTTTATGTGGAAATTGATGGTGTTTTCTGGAAGGTATATAGGGTCAATGATGCAAAAATTATCAGAGAATCAAGGCACGGTAGGTATAGATTAAAATTGAACAATTTGGGAAATTTGACAAAGATAGACAGATTTTGGATGTAAAAAGAAGTTGGCATGTTTTCCAGTTTTATTAATAGCAACCTACCTGTTTAAAAAAAAAAACAATTATAACAAAAACAATATCCCCTTTTCTCATTAAAATGACCTCATAGCCCTTCTCATTTCAATAATTAAAATAAATATTGAAAACACAAACAACTACTTTTAGTACAACTTTAATTTCTCTTTTTTTAAAGAATGTGGTAAAACCGGGCACGAATAATTTATTAATAGGTAAAAATAATTATAATTTGTTATTATTATTGATAATGTAAATTAACTCATCATTAATATTTTAGAAAAACCACATAAGTTAAAATAAAATATTAGTAATTTATAAAAATAGATTTTCATTTAACCAATTTACTTATTTATAGAGAATATGGATTCTTAACAAATTAAAAATAAATTGAAAATTTTATATGAATTTAAAATAGATATTTTTATATAGTCCAGAGAGTCTTCGATAGACATTGATTGGGTGCTCTGTTAAAGCACTCCTCGATGTGAAGTCATCAGTTCAATTCCTAGCATGATCGGGGTGATATATTGGACATGATGAGGATAAAGTCCCCTTTCATTGTTAAAACTACCTCCTTAACCCTCTCAATTCATCAACTAAAATAAATCTCAAAATGATTATCGAACTTTTAATTTTCAATCTTAATGAATCAACCATGTCCACTAGAAACACAGTGAAATATCAGTAAAATATAAATAATAATGGGAATACAAAGAATGGGAAAACCTCTTCAACCAAGTAAATTATGAACTTCACAAAATAAGCTTAAATCAAGTGAACAGATGAAGACACATGGTGTTTTCACCTTTTATTGTTTTGATTTTGATCATTCTTCGACTTCAATGTTTAACTATAGTACATGAGCGGAGAATGACCATTATAACTATGACTCATATTCTCATTATTGTTCGGATTCAATGTTTAACCATGGAACATCAACTGAAAATGTCTATTACCATCCTAGATCCATCAAATCCCTTTTCACTCTAAAAGATATTTTCCCTCTCGACACTTGGTATATTCACACTTAAGATGGATCTAGGGTGGTAAATATTAATTTTTAATTAATAAAATACTAATAACTACTTTTATTGAAGTAATTTATCACAACTTTAATTTCTATCTTTTTCAAAAAATTGGTATATAACACATTTGTTAATTGGTAAAAATAATTGTTATTTTTTTTGTTGCTCTTGTTACTTGTAATTTACAAAAAGTAGAAATTCATTCTTATAGGGTTAACTTATCTACTTAATTTGAAAAAACATAGACTCTTAACAAATTAAAAATAATTTGAAATCTATCTATAAAATTAAAATATAGTTTTTAATTAATAATAACTATAACAAAAGCAATATCCCCTTCTATCATTAAAACAACCTCCTCACCCCTCTCATTTCAACAATTAAAAAGAATCTAGAAAACACAAACAACTACTTTTATTTATATTTTAAAAGTAATTTAGTACAACTTTAATTTCTCATTTGTTTTTTAAAGAATGTGGTAAAACCTACCATAGCTCATTTGTTAGTGAGAACAAGAAGTACACAAACCATTCCAATATTTCATTAAATCCCCCTCTGGTAAATAAATTCTCTTATGGGTTCGAGCTACAGAAGGCATTAAACAGTTGAAGAAAAATGTATTACATATCTTGGGTATTTCGACGCTCTCACAAAGCTTGATCTGCGGAGGAAAACTAATGCAGGATGACCTGATAATACAAGATTATAATATTGCTTAGTTATCCACCATCATCTTAAATTTGAGACTGCGAGGAGGCTCTTATGGATTGTGAAAATAAAAGGGTGTAGGGAGTACATTTGGATCTAGCCTTCCAATAGGAACATAACTGAATCAAGGTCATGTAAGTCGAGTTCCCTCTTTCAAAGACATTCTAAAAGGAAAGGTGGTTGCTACAACCACACCTGATCATACACATAACATACACAATCCCTATATAGTGGAGCAGTTGAATCACACCCCAACATTGACTATAGATCTAGCAGAAAAAATGATATGCGTACAATTTATGAAGCCCAAGAAATTATATGCATATTCAATAATATTTGGCGAAAGCCAATGGATCTATTTCACTAGATCTTCACAACATGGACAATAAATTGTGAGATTCACCTTTGCTCCAAAGGTTTTTTTTATAGTAAAGTTTGCATCATGAGAGGAACAAGAATATATTCTGCAAGGACCATGGTTTTGGGGATCTATGAGACTTTTTGTTACCCCATGGATCCCAGATTTTGATGCAAACACAATGGTAGTATCAAGAATTCCAGTGTGGGTTAGGCTGCATAATCTTCCCCTACATTTCTGGAATCATAAAGCACTAGAAAGCATTGGGAACCTTTTAGGGCGATATATAAAGACATATGCACAAAGAATTGAAGAACACATCTACACTTTTGCCAAAATATGTGTGGAGGTGGACCTCAAAAAAGGACTATCGGACCGCATCCTCTTGACACACAACAAGCAGAGCTGGATTTAGTTCCTATATTTTGAGAACATGACTTTCAGATGCCGAATATGTCGACAGACAGGACATCTACAAAATATGTGTCCCATTGCCAAGAAAGAGCCACGAAGGAAGAATAAGCCAAGAAAGAAACCCAAAGGATGGCAATTCCCACCACTCGAAGACGAAGAGGATGAAGAATAATTGGGTCCCCTTCCGAATGAAGAAATCCATAATCCACAAGAAAGTGCAGAAAAGAAGGAAGCAAATCGTGAAGCATAAAAAATCCCAATACCCACAGCGCAATCGGAGGGGATTTCTGAAGCCAAGGAACTGGGGGGTATCAAACGTCAACATGTATGAGAAAGCTCAGACTTAGATAAGGAAAAGCCTAGAATGGAAGAAGAAAACCAGCTAGCACTTGTAACAACCACTCCATCTCAAGGAGAATAGAGGAAAGTAGAAAAGAAGAAATAGAGAAAATGGTAACCTATTTTCTCTTCATATTCAACTCTTTTATTTGTTTTTATGATCACGGCTTGATGGAATTCTTTGCAAGCATATACAACGTGTAATTTATTTTTCATTAATAAAATTACGATTTTTCCTCGGGAAAAAACTCATTTGTTAATGGGTAAACATAATTATAATTTGTTATTACAATTGATAATGTAAATGAACTCATCATTATTATTCCAAGAAAACCGCATCATTAAAATAATTTATTAATAATCTATAAAGATAGATTTTCACTCTTAAAAATTTAACTTATTTACTTATTTCCAAAGAACATGGAATCTTAACAAATTAAAAATAATTTGAAAATTTTCTATAAGATTAAAAAATATATTTTTTAAACAATAATAATTATAAAAAAATTAATATCCCCTTTCATTGTTAAAATGACCTCCTTAACCCTCTCATTTCATCAACTAAAATAAATCTCGAAATGATTGTCGAACTTTTATTTTTCTCAACTTAAGAATACAAAGAATGAGAAAATATTAAGTGTTGCACAAGATGCTCTATAGCAAATTATTGACCTCTCCTTGCCCGTAAATAATGGGGTCTTGACTAATATTGAGTTCCAAAGGCTCTAACTAGTAGATCTTCATCCCGGATGCGAGTGAATATTGAAGGTGGGCATACAATGAGCCCAGTGCGTGACACATGGCTCAGCCACATGGTCACGCATGGGCTCAAGCCGCGGACATTAAAACCTGCCAACTGCTCTCAACAAGGCTTCATTAATTCCTTCGTCGGTCGATGCAGCCACCACCCTTTCAAAATGCCTCTGCGCTGCAACATTCCTCCATCGCCTTCAAGCTGCATCTGCCCCTCTGTGGTCTCAAAGTCGAGCTCTCGAATGCCATAGGGAGGCGATGCAACCTCTATTGTTGTATTATTCTCGCCCCCGGCCACCACGTCTCCCATAGCTTCCACTGCAGCCTTAATTTTGATTCAGAGCCTTCGGCTTTTCAGACTTCTGTTCCTTCGGCTCCTCAGACCTCTGTTCCTTCGGCTCTGCTCTCTCAGCCCATCACCATCGCCTCCACCAGCTCCATTATGCCCAGGCGTCACCGGATGCGCTGCCACCGAGGCAGTGGGTGTGGAAGGGCGTCTCGGCCTCCGCTTTCCAGCCGCTTTGAGTCTTCTTCTCCGTCTCTTGAGGATTCCTATGGTCTCTATCTCGCAACTCGTAGCAGCAGAGGCTGAGATCTGGGTTCGAGGCGGTCTCGCTCCTTAAATCCTATTCGCACTTCGGGGTTGCGCCAACCCACTAGTCACTCCTCCCCGCGTCTGCCAAATTTGGAGACGCTGCCCTCTCCGTCCACCACGCACTCTGCACAATTCCACTACAACTGCACCTTGGAATGCCCTCGTATCACAACCACCATCTCCATCAACTTCAAGGAGGAAGCTTCCCTTGCTGATAGCCTTCACCCCAGGAAAATGCTAAGAAAATCCACAATTGACTCAGTGCCTCAGCTGCCTTCGCGAAAGTCTGAAGCTCTCCCTGTCATTCATAGCGCTCCCTCTTCCAGCAGCAAAGTTAAGGGTAGCAGCGGCAGCAACATCAGTGGCAGCGACAACAACAGCAGGGATTGGTCTGGCGATGATGATTGCAAGGGCAGTGCACACATCGCCCTTACTCCTGAACATGCCACGCCTCAAGATAAGATTGCTGATGACTCCTCTGAAGAGTTCATGGGCCTAATTGTGGAGGAGCCACCGCCCCCGCACAATGACACCTAGCTTCTACAGGTTTCTTTTAAGTTCGGGTCTCTTTTTCTGGATTACTATGTCTCTCTTGGTTATTTTCGTAATTCACTACTATTTTTTGTATGAAGCTAGTTTCCCCATTGTGGGCAGCTATAGTAAGACTGGTTTGACTGGTTTCCCCTTCTGGGGTAGTCACTATTTTGTTCTTTTGACTTATAATGCCTCTGGAATTGGCTAGTTCAGCAATTCCAAAGGCCAAACACTCCATGTACCATATGTTATATTAATAGAATTTAGACTTAGGAAGGAAAAAAGAAAACAAAAAAAACAAAAACAAAAACAAAAACAAAAACAAAAAAACAAAAAAAAAAACCTAGTAGATCTTCAACAATCTAAAATGTTTTTTAAAGAAGCTTTATTAAATAAAACCTCTACAACCAAATAATTTAAATGGTGAATTCCACCATATTTTTATAAAAAATGTGGAAACTAATGAATTTCACAAAATTAAGCTTAAATCAAGTGAACGATGAAGATACCTTAGGAGTCTAAAATGTTGTTTATGCTTATGGCACCTTATTAAATATAACCTGTGCAACCGAGTAATTTAAATGGTGAATTCCACCATATTTTTATAAAAATTGTTGAAACTAATGAACTTCACAAAATTAAGCTTAAATCAAGTGAACGGATGAAAATACCTCGTGTTTTTCACCTTTTAGTGTTTTGATTACCATTATTCTTCCGCTTCAATGTTTATTGATTTTCCACCTTTTAGTGTTTTGATTCTGGTTATTCTTCCCCTTCAATGTTTAACCATGGAACATGATTTTCCACCTTTTAGTGTTTTGATTCAGGTTATTCTTCTGTTTCAATGTTTAACCATGGAACATGAGCTCAGAACCTCCATTATAACTATGACTCATATTCTCATTATAGTTTCTATTCAATGTTTAACCATGGAACATTAGCCGGAAACGGTTGTTATAATGTGCCGCGATATCGTAGATAGATAGCCCTCAATCACATTCAAAGAAACAAAAATTTCATGTTTTTAAATAGCTCACATTAGAGAAGAATACTATGGTAAAAACCATGAGTAAATACAATGACTCAGAAAGTTATTATTTTATTTTAACGTCTCTATATTTATTTTTATTATTTACAAGACATAATATATCTTTCTCATATTGAAAGTAAAAAAAGAATGATTAACTTAAATAAATTAATAATTAAAGTAAAACAAATATTAACTATTGACAGTGTTTTGGATTAAATTTTGATTATAATATTTTAAAAATATAATTTTATTTATTTATTATAAAAAAATATAATACAACATATTTTATTTTTAAATAAAATTACTCAATATGAAAAAAAATATATATTTAATTACCTTAACAACATTTTTACCATAATAAATTAGAAAGCATTTTCTAACCCAATAAAACATAATCACAATAAAAATATATAATTTCATATATGAATAAATAAAACATAATCACAATAAAAAAAGAAATATATATATATATATATATATATATATATATATATATAAAATTTAATTTATTAACATAAAGATTTAAAATGTTAAACCAAATATTTTAATTGACGTAATCTAATTGACTCTTATATACCCTGCCCCAAGATCAGTATAATAAAACACATTCCATTTTGAATGTAAAAATAAGTTAAATCTCGTCAAAATTTTAAATATAATTTTATTTTTATATAACCCAAGTTTCATGCTTTTCATGTTAAGGTTTTTTCTTTTTTCTTTTTTTAGAATCCAAGTTTCATGCTTTTCAGGTTAAGGTATTTTCTAGGTCATATTTTAACACTACTGCAAAGCTCTCCATAAATTTTAAAACTTATGATATATGATTAATCAAATTTCAATTTATTGTAAGCCACGTATGGAATTTAGCCTTACTAAAAGAGCTTTTACACCAATGCTTAAATTAAGGTTTATATATATATATATATATTTTTGCCACGAGTGTTTCTATTTTCTTTGATGTTTTTATAAGAATCTCATAAGATTCTCTAATTAATATGGTATGTTTTTAACCATTTTTCTTTGATAACAAGTTGAGTTAGTAAGTGGTGTGCTCTAAGGTTTGAGTTATGTAAAGTTATGTATATGTGATATTATTGTTATTGATAGTTTCATTTTATGTTATTCATTTAAGTAAGATAAGTTAGATGTGAGACTTTTGTGATTCATAAAGTAGATAAATATGTCTTTTTGGATTAATCACATTATTAGGATTTGGTCGACGTTTCGAACCAACTATTGTGGTTTATCTTCTCGATAAGGTGAAAAAGTCAATTGATCTTATTGAATAAATAGTGTGGATGCATCATTGTCCGGTATTAGACGAAAAAAACTAGTCGTTTAAAACTAGCCGTTAATGAATTAATTACTAGGAAGTAATATTAAATATTTTTAATTAAAATGATTGATTAATAAATTTTAAATTAATAGATATTATAATAAAAAGAAAAAGTTTTATGTATTTTAATATAAATTGTTATGTTAGAAATTTAATTATTTATTAATATAATACATAGGTGATTAGATAATATATTAAATAAAAACACAAGGATAATATATAAGAAAATATCAATTTCACTTGCGATGGAAAAACAATTGCCTTGTCTTTTCAACTTTAGTTTATGTGATGTTTATATCTTAATTCTTAGCTTTAGCATATATACATTAATTTTTAACTGCCAAAAAACCTAATGTCATTTGATTAGTTAGTTTTTTTTAGAGACAAACATTGGAAATCATGGTTTCAATCTATATCATATATCATATGTCGTCTCGCCCACTTTCAAATAGCCCTAGTCATGTATTAATGAAAAAACAAAAATAAATGAAACTAATAAAAAACATGAAAAACTATTACAATGGTCGTTTTTCATTGTCTTCCTTTCAGGATTCTATGTATCTTTTCAAATGTCTTTGTGTTTAAGAAGCCATGAGACTGACTCAGGGTCCACTATCAATCTATTTGATCCTTTCACTCTCCTTTCAATGGTATTTGTACTTAGGGAGCCTTTACACTCAAAGTCCAATTTTCACAATCTACAAAATTTAACTCCAAAATCTTTGAATGTATGCGTCTATTTGCATACCTAATAGCCTCAAGGGTTAGCTCAAGTAGTTTGAATTGTCGTGCCATAAATATAATGACTAGAGGGGTCAAGAGGTCGAATCCACATAGGTTCCTTAGCATTTACCATCAGTATCATTCATGGGATGTGAGGACACACTTAGAGGATTTCCTTGAGGAAGCCTTCCAAGCAAAAAAAAAAAACTATTGGCATGCCTGAAAACAGTGTGAAAGGAGATATTGAAAATTATTAATTATGAAAACAATATTAATGAACTTGATTGTGTTTCAAAACATCAAATATGAAAAATCTGACCACAACTAACCTTAAAGCAATACATATAGTCTGTTGTTGGAATTTATCATGCGTAACTTCATGGAATGTGAGGATGCACTAGATGAATTGCTAGAGGAAATATTCCACACAAAAAAACATATTGTTGACATGCCTCAAAATAGTGTGAAAGGAAATTTTGGAATGTATTAATTGTGGAAACAATATTAATGAACTTGAGTGTGGTTCAAAACATCAAATATGAAAAAATTGTGCCCAATTAACCTTAAAGGAGTACACTCAAACAACATTGATGTCAAAGAATAAATATTGTGGTAGCGTTTTGAATGAAAAGGACTAAAATATATACATGTAAAGATGCAAGCTAAACATGTTTCAATGTTGCCTTACAAATTTCGAGAAGAAAACTCAAGGCAACCTTGACGATGAAATTACAATCAACCTTGGCCTTATTTCCTTTTAGTCACTTAATGTTAATGTATTTTGGATTTTGTTTTAGAGTGGGTGAAGGTCAAGGGTCGAGCCCAACTATATGATTATCAGACACCCTTTCCTCACCAGGCTTAAGAATAACATAATTGTCCATGTTACCATTCAACCATCCTGTTTCATCTACTTGCAATTTATTTCAGTGTTGTTGGTGACCTAGGGAATTCTTCAAATCACCTCTAACTAAGAAGGGATGCACTTAATTGTATCTATATATAAAGTATTGTATTAATGTCTATTTAGCCCCTTGTGTAGGATTAGGAATGTCAAGTTTGAAGATCCTACTTAAGCAAGCTGCATTTGAAGGACGTTGGATTTTGGGTCATTATGTTGTTGTTTTGGATGCATATTTGTTCATTGACCATCACATTTTATCATCTTTCTATGATGCTTATTTTGGCATGAGCTATTATTGTTGGGGAATCATAGTATATAGGCACTTTTAAACATTTTACACACATATTTCGAGGCATCTCACTTGCCTTGTGACACTAAATTGATGGAGCACATGAGGAGTTAACTATTTTTAACCATCATTCATGCGTTCACATGAGTGGTGCTTGGTAGTATGAGGGTTACTTGAAACATGATTATGTTCAAAAGTGCTCTAACTCACTTATGGGTAGGATCATTCCATTATTTAGGGCCTTGTTGAGGGTTGACCTTCAGTTACATTCATAATTATCTTTGTGCATAGTTCTAGAGTGGCATCTTTCTTGACCCATTTTTTTATATGCTTGATTATTTTGGCACATAGTTTCACTTTATGGCCCGTGGTTTTGATTCTGATGTGCTTATTTTGAAAATCACCCCTTTATTTATGGAATTTATGGGTTGATTTAACCATATATGTTTGCACACTCTTTCATGAGGATACAACTCCATCTTTATGGTACATTTTCCTAGAGCACTTTGCTTTGAGGGCCTTTTTGAAGGTTATTTTATTGCTTGGCATGTGGATCTACCCTCTTTACATTACACATGGTCTTAATCATTTACTCCCAGGGAGGTTGCTGTAACAATCCCTTAACCTTGTTGGCACACATGCTCAAGATCCATCTTTGGTGGAGGAAATTAATCATCACAAAGAGTTTCTTACCTTTATTTTTCTATATTTGGCATATTTTTTATTTCCATTGATAGTGGATCACTCCTCTATATTTGAGATGTTATCACATATTTTGATCTGTAATGGATCAATATATTACTTATCATATATCTTGATGCTTTCAAAAGTGGAAAAGAATGGAGGAATCATCTCATGTGATATTTTTAATGATGGGTCCCAATTTAGAGAATTGGGGTCTAAAACCTTCTGAATCCATTTCGAGGCACTAAACAATGTTTTTAGAGCCAAACCCTCTACAACTATTATATTCCAATATACCTTTCAAATTATGCAAGAATCACATCAAAGAGATTTCTTGTGCCTACCACAAGTTAATCTACCATTTTGACCACCATGGTACAAAAGGATGCCATGTAAAGCTCCATTACTTATTACACTAAGAGAGGTTATCTATACTAGTATGAGGGAGACGTTGTCACGTACCATTAGATAATATTATATTTTAAAATAATAAGATAATACTTACATTAAAACTTAAAAAAATATAAGTAAGCTTTAGAGTAAATTTAGATTTATGTTTTTGAGTTAAAACTATAAATTTAAAAGATTGTTGATTTTATTACATGACAATTATAATAACAAGAAAGATTTAGTTGTGATTGTGAGTTGACCACGAAAATAGAAAAGAAAAATGTCTACTTTCTTAGTCACATTAAGAAAAGTATTGAAGGCTTGTTTATGCTCGCAATTTTTTTGTTTTGTTTTGTGAATCTGGTGAACCCATTGTGGAAGAGATTTATCACATAATGCAAATAATGTTAAAATTAAAATATAAATAGAAAGAATACTTATATTAAAAAAATAAAATTAGGTTTTAAAATTTAAAAAAGAAAAAAAAAGATACAATTCTACTTGAAAGGAAATATAAATATATATATATATATATATATATATATATATATATATATATATATATATATATATATATACATTAAAACCATAAAATATTATTGATTTGACAAGTCACTAATAATAATAACTAATATTTTAAGCCTATACAAACCTTGGCCTAGTGACAAATCTCAACCTAAGGTTAGGATGAAATTCAAGCCTAAGGTAGAGGGCAAACCATTGTGATTTTGGTCCTGTGGAAATAAGCGAAGTTATGAAATTGAGCAAGATTTTGAAATGTAATGTGAGCGAAATTATGTAGAAAAGCCCTATTTGTGATAGAGGAGTTGAAATAAGGATTTAAGGGAAATTTCACTTGGTTCTCTAGTTATATTTTTTTATGGGTGTTTTGAAACTCTTTTGGGACAGAATTATTGAAGCTTGAATAGACCATTGTTTTGGGCCTATTCTACTCAGACCTTTGGTATTTATACACTATGAACTATGGCTTGATTAGATCTTTATTGAAGTACGAAAACGTTCTAACTTCAGGTAGAACAAAGCTCAGAAATTGGGTCTCTTTGTGGCTCACTAGACAAGAGACAAATCCTCTAGCACATAAGTCAGATTTTTGAAGCTATCTTGAAGCAGGCTAGTGTCATATTTTGGAGCATTGTTGGAGGTATCCTTGTAATTATTTTTGGAGTCAATCTTGGAAGCAATTTCCAAGTATTGTTGAATACATTTTGGAGCATTGAAGATTTTTTAAGACACTCTTTATAAAGTCTTGTTGAAGACCTTATTGGAAATGTCTTAAAACATATTGCATGCAACAAACTTGGAGCATCAAAGCGAACAATCCCAAGATTGATGTTGACTTTTGTTCGCTGATACATTTTTTGGAGTGGAAACTGTAACAATCATTGAAGACTTTTGAGGTTTTCCTTGTGAATTTACAAAGAGCCTTGGAGACTCCTTCAATGAATATTGAGGCCTTACTAAATTGAACTAGAAATTGAAGCATATTGGAAACTTCCTTGAAAGATTTTGAAGCATTATCAGAGATGTTCTTGGATGACTTGTTGAAGACCTAGAGACAATGATTGTTAAAGTAGACTTTTTGAGTTGATAACCCTTGTCTACACTTGGAGCATCATTGAGTACAACCTTGGAACATTCTTGAAGAACACCTTGAAGTATATTATAAGCCATCTATAAGCATTTGTTGAAGACATCTTGCAACTATATCAAAGTTATATTATGGAGGTGTTCTGAAGGTATATTGAAGTACCCTATGAAATTATCTTACAAACATATTGAATTAGACCTTGGAGTATCATTTTAGAGTTCCATTGTTGCAGATATGAAGTTGATCTGGAATACATGTTGAAGTTGATTGTGAAGATCCCTTGGAGACATTCTTGAATCCTTTTTCAGAGATATCTTTCAGGACTTATTGAAGAAAATATTGGAACTGTTGAAGCAACATTGAAGCAACCTTGAAGGATTGAAGTAGATTAAGAGGGTTGATGTCCTCACACAAGGTTGGAGCCTTGTGGAAAACCATGTTAGAGCCTGAATTTGTTGAGAGGAATGGAGTCTTTAAATAAACCAAGTTGGAGATTGGATTTTTTGTACGAGTTGGAGACTGATTTGTAATTGAGAATTGGATTCTTCATCTAAGGTTGGAGCCTTGAAGGAGTTATAGGTTTTTTATTGTACAAATTGGAACTTGATTTTTTATTAGAGGATTGGAGTCCTCATCATTATTATTGATAAAATCATTCGTTTGTTTTACATCTTGTGTTTTGCTTTAATTAATGGTATTAAATGGAACAATTTAACAATTGAAAGAAAAAAAAAAAGTGATTCACCCGCCCTCCCAGTATTTCCAAAAAGATCTACGAGTGGCTTGGATCTCATATGCAATGTATCTAGTTTACCAATCCTAGCCTTTGCTTATCAGATTCTAGTATTTGGATATGGATGGAAGTTATGATAAATTTTTTTCTACTTCTTGGTAAGTTGTCACCTTTATCTACATTTCTCTATGAATAATTTGTAATTATTAGGTTTGTTCATTGTTTCAATTTTGGAGAGTCACTCCCTATTTCATCCTTTAGAGATTATGTTTCTTTGATTGATGATTTTTTTTGTTATATGTTGGAGGTTGTGCTATCTCAAGTGATACCTCTCACAATCTCAGTCGGTGTTTGTATTGTATTATATTTTTCATAAGAAATGAGTTTGATCCATCTTTTGGGTGTGTTGACGGGCGTGAAATGCACCACTAATTGTAGGGGATATCCATGGTACGAAGTCCCAAATACAATTCAAATAATTTAGAATAGAAGTTCCATTTAGTATGTTGTCTCGTTTGCCATATCATGTGTATATGTGAGAATCAGAGTTAGATGGATTTCAATGAGGAAAGGGAAAATCAAATAAGAATCCCAAGGTGATGCAAGTTATAACGGTTTGTGGAAATAATTTAAACAAAATACACACATAATATAATAACATACTAGTAATTGAATATGAATATTAGAGAAAGAGTGATAATAATATTTAGTTAAGATACATGAATAAGAAAGTAAGACTACCTACTGATTGTAAAGTACTTTTGATCTGTATTAGAAAATTTGAAGGTTTTATGAAATTTGTAAGTAAAATTTTATGCAATTAGGCAAGTTGCAATAACACATAAATTAAGTGTTTAAACTCAAATTTGAAGCATAAAAACAAAGACAATAATGCCATAACATTAACACAAGACAACAACATGATGAAGGAGTTCACCCCTCTTGGGCTACATCTCCTGGTCCAGCTTCCAATGTTGGGCCTCTTTCATTATGTGTTCAAGATTTGAAGTGTTTATAATGCAAAAATAATGTCTCCAATGGCTCCAGAATAGTCAAAAACACCTAGCTAGGCTTTTTTCTGAGCTCAAATTGGCTAAAAATTGAAGAAGTTATGCTCTAGTGAAGTTTTGCCGCTAACTGATCTACAAACTGCACTCTCCTGCTAACCATCCTACAAATTCCACTATTTTCGGCACTTCAGAGCGACAAATTCACCTCACGCCAGATTGGGTGCAAATTTTTGCCTATTTTAAATGCCCACTGACCCCTGTGAGCGAATAATATGGGGCCACGTTGCTAGGCCTTTGTCGTAGGATTCAGGTTGGTTCAAAACTGTGTCAACAGTTTTAACTATGCTTTGCAAATGTGATTGTGTTATGTTCGAATTGGGGTCAAGTTTGAATTATGCGCCAATACCATAACTTCGCATTGACTGTGTTCGAACGATGGTTGTGTTTCGTAACCAGAGTTTGATTCAAATTTTTGCGCCCAAAGTTTTAACTCTAAACCACTCTGTTTACTGTGATTGGATTATGGTATGGTTTCCATAACCACCGGAGGTTCCAACTGTGTAATGAACCATGGTTGAAATGGTATATACTATGGCTTGGGCTTGGGGTTAACCCCGCGCCCTTGGCACCCAACGCCTGCGGTCTCGTGGGTACGAGTGATCGGGGTCTAGGGGTTAACCTTGACCCCGTCCCCCAACCATTCAATACTTAAAATTTATATAGAAATGCACCACTATGGTTATTAAGTAACACTAGTGGCATGGCGGTAGGATGATGTGTTGTGACCTCGCAGGTCTTGTGTTCGAATCTCCCGGAGGAAGGTTGACCCAAACCATAATTTTTTCACATAGTTGGGAAGCCACTTAGCAGCCATCCATTATCCCACGTGGCCTCCATTCATTAGACCATGTAAGAAAAACATTAACCAATCAAAATGTAGCTACAACGAACTAATACGACGAGGAAACTTGGAAGCCTATCATTGGCTCTTCAAACAAAGTCACACTACCTAGTAAGCGTACGGACTGCACAGTCAGTGTACCTGCAACCCAACTTCAAAAATTTTAGTTGTTTAAGAAAACGATCAAAATATGATATAGGGAGCATACGATATTGGTTTTGAGTGATTCAGGTAGCGTTGGATTCAGGGCAACATGCTCTACACTTTGGAACTGGTTTCGAGCACTTTTGAACACTTTGAATTTTGAGCACTTTACTGATCCCTTGGATCATTCCTCCCCACTGGAAGATTTTGGACCTCCAAAAGATCATTTCAGTCAACAAAAAAATGAGGGTACAATTCCCTCACCCTTCCAATCTCAATCCATTTGGATTTTCTTGGATTTTTCCCTTCTATCCCCACACGAAGGTACTCCAAGTTCCCTCGTTTTGAAGTCCTTGTTTTCTTGTCAAGGATGGTGTCTTGCTGCAATTCCTCAAGATATTCAAGAGAGAAATCTTCAATTGAAGGAATTTGAACATTCTCTTCTTGATCTTCAATAAAATTAGGCTCATACAATCTCAAATTATCAACATTAACAACTGCATATATTTGCATATATGAAGGAAAATCTAACCTGAAGGCATTATTACCAATATTTTCCAAAATCTTGAATGGACTATATCAGATTGGTTTCAATTTTTTACCTTGTCCTTGGAGTCTTTCATTTCTAATGTGAGGCCAAAATTCATCTCCCACTTGGAAACTCTGATCAACACGATGCTTATCAAGTTTTGTTTTGTACTTGGTTTGACTATTTTCCAAGTATTCTTGAACTGTCTGATGCACCAATTGAAATTATTCAATGAATTTTTTGGCCTTATCTATGTCACTATGTCCATCAATAGAAACCCATTTCCCAAAGATAAAATCTAAAGGAGATTTTGGTAAGTATCCCAATCATGCCCAAAATGGCGATTTTTGAGTCGATGAATTCTCGGCCCAGTTGTAAGCATGTTGAATATAATTCAAATGTTCATCCCACAACTCATGCTGCTTGTTGTAATAACCATGAAGAATATGTATCACCTTTTTATTTACCACTTATGTTTGGCCATCTATTTGCGGATGGAATGTTGTGCTCTTTTTCAATTTGGTTTCCATGAGTCCCCACAAGCTTGACCAAAATTTCTCAACAAAGAGAGAATCTCAATCATTGACAATGGATGTGGGCAACCCAAAATGTAATCATACATTCTGAAATAACAACTGTGAAGTATGTTCAGCTGCAACCTGCTTCTTACAAGGCATTAAAATACACATTTTGCTGAACCTGTCCACAACTACATAAAGATAATCATGACCTCTCCTAGACATAGGTAGACCTCCTACAAAATCCATAGAAACACTTTCCCATGGACGAGAAGGTACAAGAAGTGGAGTATACGATCCCAACTTTATATTGTTAGGCTTAACGACAACACATAAATAACATCCTCTTACAAATCGTGACACACTTTCAAGCATACGAGGCCAGTAGTAATACCTCTGTAATTGTGCCAATGCCTTACCTACACAGAAATGACCAACAATAAGAGAAGTATGTGCTCCGCTTATGATGTTGACTCTTTCTCCCTGTGGAATACATAACTTTCCAAGATGATACAACAAGTTATCATGTACATCATAATCTAATTCCTCTACTTGGTTACCTTGACACAAAGTCGCATATACATCCTTAAAATCATTATCTAAAGCATATTTCTCAACATAGATATCATGCATGATAGCATTATGCTTAAGAATAATGGATGCACTAACAATTTTCTTAGAAAGGATATCAGAAACCTTGTTATAGATACCTATATTATACCTTATCACCAAGTGGAATTGTTGTAATAAACCCATCCATATGAAGTGCCTCGCTTGTTGTAGCTTTGTTTGTGATTGCAAGTATTGCAATGGTTGATGATCTGTGTGAATGATATTTTCCTTATCCATCAAGTAATGTTTCCACTGTTTCACACTTTGCATGCATACAATTCTTTGTCATATGTAGGATAGTTAATCAGTGCACCATTAAAATTTTTAGAATGAAAACATATGGCTTACCATGTCATATCAAGACTGTGCTCATGGCATAGTCACTTGCATTAGTTTGTATCTCAAATGATTGTCTCAAGTCTGGAAGTGAAAGTACAGGTGTTGAACTGATTCTCTCTTTCAATGCATCAAAAGCTTTTTGTTGTTTTCCTCCCCATTGAAAAACATGCTTCACACGTGTCAATTCATGTAACGGAGTTTTAATGGAAGAAACATTAGAAATGGACTTTCTCCAATAGTGGGTTGCTCCCAAGAAACTTCTAACCTCTGTCAAAGTCTTGGGTTTTGGCCAATTCAAAATGACTTTGACCCTTGAGGGATCTATCTTCAACTCACCCCTCCAACAATATGACCCAAGTATACTAAAGAAGTTTTCCCAACTTCAGATTTCGGCATCTTTAAAAACAACATTTCCTTCTTTAAGACATCTAATACTTGCTTTACATGCATGACATGTTCTTTACGAGACTTGCTGAAAATCAATATGTCATCTAAGTAGACTATCACAAAATCATCTAGAAAAGGCCTTAATATCATGATATCCACTCCTCAAGTCCAACTTAGTGAAATAAACAACATATTTCAATTGATCAAGTAAATCATTGATTCTATGAAGAGGGTTACGGTTATTTACCACAATTTTGTTCAATGCTTTGAAGTCCACACATATATTCCATGTACCATCCTTCGTTGACACTAAAATAATAGGTGACTCGCATGGCGACGTGCTTGGTTTGATGACCCCTTTATCAAGCAACTCTTGGATTTTTTTCTTGATTTTTGCATTTTCGATCACTGACATCCTATACATGCCAATGTTTGGAAGAGGACAATCTTGATACAATTGGATCTCATGATGGATTCCTCTTTTAGGAGGCAATCCTTTAGGCTACTGAAACATATCATCATAGGTATTAGCAACCTCAAACAAATTAGATTTTAACTTTGTATCACAACCTTGGAAGGCTTCATTCTCAACATCATTCTTGGGTTTTATCATCAAAAGTACAAAATTCTTGCTAGAATTAACAAGCCTATTCATTCGTCCAACATTCACAAGAGATAGATTTAGTTTCTTGTGATGTGCTCTAACAATGTACTCAATACCATATTTAAACAAATGATACTTGTTCTCATGGCGATGAAATATGGCTTTCCTACCATAAAGATACGAGCTTCACAAAACAATACCACATATGTCTAATGAAACTAAATCAAGTTCTACCTCATCAATGAAGTTTACAGTGATCGCGAATTTCAGTTTGCATTTTCTAGTCACTTGCAATTTTGCATTGTCACACACCAAACCTAAAGGATAAGGTTTAGGAAGAGGAATGGTTTCCAAATTAATTTTCTTGACAATGTTTTATGAAATGATGTTTGCTTGTGATCCACTATCAAATAGAGTGTTTATTTTGTTATGTTTTGAAATAACTCTAATATGGAAAGGCTCTATTATTTCCTTTTCATTTTGAGTTTCATTGAGGTTACTAAAAGAAATAGTACTTGCAATAGAGTCCTTACCTTTCAATCCCATGGTTGTGATCTTTGTTTCATCTCCCGAATCGGATCCTAAATCTTGTTTTGTAGTTGCAGCAGTATTTTTCTTTCCTTTGTTGTTAAACTTTTTGGGTGTCATCTCAGGATGAATTTTCCAACAATGATCTTCATTATGGCCTTCTTTTGAACAATGTTTGCATGTGAGTTTTTCTCCCTCTTTCTTGATGGAAGCATTCTTTTTCCCTTTTCCTTTGAATGTTCCCTTTGCTTTGTCTGCACTCTTGAATGGGTTTTTTTTGCCATCTTGTGGAAAATTCTTCCCTCTTGCTTCTAGATGTGTTTCATGTACACAAACTTCATCTAAATTTGTAGGGTTAAACATGATAATTATGTGTCTCAAGTAGATATGTAAACCTCCAATGTATTTGAGTAAAGTGTCTTGTGAGGATAAATCTACACCCAAAATCAATGCTCTTCTTCTAAACTCTTGGGTATAAATTTTCACACTCTGACCCTTTGCTTGCCTAAAGTTTTTCCAATCCATTATAGCTTTTTGCATGTATGCTAAAGGATAAAATTGTCTTCTTAATGCAACCACAAAATCATTCCAAGAATTTATGATCTTACCTATTTTCTTGAGATCCTCTTGAGTTTTGGCTTCCCACTAGATGAGTGTTGCACTTTCCAACCTTAACGAAGAAAGCTGAATCTTGGTCTCATCATCTTTGATCCTTTGTATCCTGCAATACACTTCAATCTGACGAAACTAGTTATCTAATTTCTCAGCATTTACCTATCCATTATATATAGACAATTCAAAATTTATGTCAAGTTTTAGTAATGGATTTTTACCATGTCCCTTTGGAGAATGTGGAGGTGTTTATGAAGGGGTTGATGTAGAAGAAGATGATGGTGAATATGAAGGCGAAGAGAAAGGTGGAGTGTTAGGTCCTTATATTACTAGTATATTCCCTTATTGTTATTGTTGTACCCTTGTAACCCCAATATTGTTATTATTGTGCCCTTACATTTTTATTTTTAGGTCCGCTAGGATTATATTGTGACCCCATGGAATCCTATATATAGAATGAGGTTTTTTCATTTGTATAATCGAATAATTGTTCATTTATGTAATGTATTGGAGGTTTCACCCTCGAAGTGGCTGATTTATAAGGCGTTGATCTCTCTTTTCTTCTATTTTTGGGGCTGGTTTCATAACATTTGGAATCAGAGCTCTGGATTCTAGGGTTTCGCTTCTCCAAACAGATCATCGTGGAATTTTCGCTATAAATTTTTTTATACGAAGAGTCAAAAGCTGAAATTTTTAGCACGCGAAGCTGAAATCCTGAGAAACCTCGTGTAAAAATTTGAGATCTTGGTTTGCAATATTTTCGGAGATATGAATTGTGGAAGTTAGGGTTTTTTCAGGCTCCGGAATTTCATCTCGAGGAGGTGACCGTGGGAAAATCGTCATAACTCTCTCTCTGAGAATCAGATTGTAATTTTGTAAGAAGTAGCTGCAAATACACGGACTATACTTTCCTGTGTATAAATTTCAGATTCGAAGGAGGAAAAAGTGACACGTGGCACACCGTACAAGTTTTCTCTACTGAACTAGTCCATAATTAGGTCATTGTGGGAGATTGGGCATAACTTTTCCTTGAAGAATCCAAATCAGGTCAGACCTGTGGCATTCGAAAGAATATTCAGAGGGCTAATACAGGGCCAAATTTCAGATATTGAAGATTCAGGTCACAGAGATAATTAAGTTCCAATATCAAGCTCTTTAAAAGCAAGAAAAAGGTGTGTATTTGTTTTTCGAATTGCATAAGTCTTGTGTGAAAAATCAGTTTGAATTGATTCCAAGGGCATATTGAAGAATAGATATCAGTATTGGGTTCTAAAATTCCCCCTATAAATAATTCAACACCCATTAAGCCTTCAGAAGGCTCTACTATGATTCATGAAAACGAAGAAGTGCACCATGACATATCAAAATTACAAGAGCAAGTGCACCAAATTTCGCTCTCGCAAAGAGCAACAAAAAATGAAATGGAAGTTTTGAAGAAAGGCGTGGAAGATAAGATGGATGGTTTGAAGAAAGAAATGGAAGCTAAGATGGATGGCATGGAAGCTAAGATGGATGACATGGAAGAAAAAATGAGACACATCATGGAAAACATGAAGAATGATATAAAAGAAGACATGGAAGGGTTGACAAAGTTGATACAAGAAATGTTTCCTAATGGCAAAAAGATAGTAGAGGAAACTCATGATGAGAACAATACAAATTTTAATTGTGATTTCATAAAATATAATGTTGGATGGAAGAACCACCATATTCCAAAGATGGATATGAGGAAGTTTGATGGCAAGGATCCCGTAACATGGATACAACAGATGGAGCAATATTTTGATCTGAATAATGTGCAAAACACACAAAATGTAAGCATTGCAACTTTACATTTAGAACAAAATAAATTTGTATGGTATTGATGGATTTGCTCCCGTAAAAAAATTGTCACTTGGTCAATTTTTACGGAGGAAATGATAGCACATTATGAGGATACAAAGAGTAACACCTTCTTTAGCCAATTGATAAATCTCAAACAAAAGGGTTCAGTGGCGGAGCACATTGAGGAATTCCAAAAATTGAATATAAGGGTAACTGATATTCCAGAGGAACACAGGATTGATGTCTTCATAGGGACTTTAAAGGATAACATCCAACATGAAGTTCATGTTTGGGAACCTGATTTATTGGAGAAGGAATTCAAGTTGGCAAGAAAAATTGAATGTAAAATTATGGAAGCTAAATTGAATGTAAAAAGGGAAGCTAAATGTTGTTGCAGATGCACTCTCAAGAAATGATGAAGAGGTGGAAGCATTGCTTTGTGCCATTTCTATTATCCAACTAGATTGGATAACTGAAGCAAGGGATGAATGGAAGAAGGACGAAGAAGTGTGGACACTCATTCAAAGGTTGCAACAATATCCTAGTACATCTGATACATTTAGTTGGAAAAATTATTCCTTATGGTACAAATATCGCTTATATATTTGTAAGAATTCCCAACTAAAACAAAATATTCTTTTGGAATTGCACACTTGTCCTTTAGGAGGACACTCAAGATTTTTAAAAACTTACCACAGGGTGAAGAAATATTTTTTCTGGGATGGCCTTAAATTTGATATTCAAAATATTTTGGTGGAATGTTTGGTTTTCCAGCAAAATAAAGTTGAGACAATTAAGACCCTGGGTCTTCTACAACCTTTATCCATTCCAATTCAATGTTGGGAGGATATTTCAATGGATTTTATCGCAGGTTTACCTAAGTCCGAAGGAAAGAGTGTCATCATGGTGGTAGTTGATAGACTTACCAAGTATGCACACTTTTGTGCATTATCTCATCCATTTAAAGCAAGTAGAGTTGCTACTGCATTTATGGAAACAATTCAAAAGCTATATGGAAACCCAAAGATTATTGTAAGTGACAGAGATGCCATTTTTACTGGAAATTTTTGGACGAAATTATTTTCTTGTTTGGGTACTCAATTAGCTCATAGCTCATATTATCATCCTCAATCCGATGGTAAAAATTAGGTAGTGAATAAATGTTTGGAAGGATATCTTTGTTGTTTTGTATCTGATAAGAAAACATAATGGGTCAAGTGGTTACCTCTAGCTGAATGGTGGTATAACACTTCCTTCCATATTGCAACAAGAATGACCCCATTTATGCCACTTTATGGATATCATCCACCGTCCATCACATCATCTTTAAGAGAAAATTATAAGGTTCAAGCAGTGGAAGATCACACAGAGCATCAACAAGAATTTCTCCAACTCTGAAAGGATAACCTAAATTTGGCACAAAATTGAATGAAACAATAGGTACATCAACATCGCAACGAGAGAAGTTTTGATGTAGGAGACTGGGTATTTTTACAACTACAACCATACAAACAAATTTACCTCAAGCAAGCTAAGAAGGATAATAAATTATCGCTAAAGTACTATGGTCCTTACAAGATGTTACAAAAGATTGGTACTATGGCATACAAATTGGAGCTTCCTTCTTCTTCGTGAGTGCATTTAGTTTTCCATGTTTCATGCTTAAATAAGGTTACAGGTGACAAACTTCCAGTTCAAACAATATTGCCAAAACTTGATGAGCAAGGAAAAATCATATTGGAACCTGAAGCAGTCACGGAA
Organism: Pinus albicaulis; assembly: GCA_034641835.2. Classification (NCBI taxonomy): domain Eukaryota; kingdom Viridiplantae; phylum Streptophyta; class Pinopsida; order Pinales; family Pinaceae; genus Pinus; species Pinus albicaulis. The sequence continues at coordinate 925,112,510 of CM076575.1, read as the reverse complement.
ACAATAACTCGACAGCTACGAAATCGAACAATTTCAGAGTATCTCATCAAGTGGAAGAACTTGCCCACTGAAGATTCTACATGGGAGGATGATAATTTTATACAGAAGCATCCAGAGCTACTCAAGTGTTGAGGACAACACTTTTTTGAAGGAGAGAGGCATGTTAGGTGCCTCTATTAATAGTATAGTCCCTTATTGTTGTTAGTGTAACCCCCTTATTGTTATCGTTGTACCCGTGTAACCCCAATATTGTTATTATTATGCCCTTACATTATTATTGTTAGGTCGGATAGAATTATATTGTGACCCCATGGACTTCTATATATAGAAGGAGGTTTTTTCATTTGTATCATCGAAGAATTGTTCATTTATGTAATGTATTGGAGGTTGCCCCCTCGAAGTGGATGATTTATAAGGAGTTGATCTCTCTTTTCTTCTCTTTTTGGAGCTGGTTTCATAACATGGAGGTAGAGGTGGTTTGTCACCATTTCCTCCATTCCCTTTTGGAGGTTTTTCTCCATTTCCTCCATTTCCCTCTGGATGATTTTATCTCTCACCATACAACCTTGAGTTCCTTTTTTCATAAAAAAATTTCACCATATCATTCATTTCTAAGAATTATTTTATGAAATATTTCTCATCCTCAGTCATAATTTCAGGCTCTCCTTCATGTCCTCTGACTGGTGAGGGCTTTGGTGACACTTAAGGTGAAACTCATGGTGAATATTGTGGAAAGTGTGCTCTCATTGAACTAGCTTGAGGACTTGTTCCCACAAGATTTCCTTCTCCTCTTTTGAGCTTTAACATTGGAAGCATCAGAAAACACTTGTAATAGAATTAAACCTTCAATACAACCAAAGAACCAAAAGCTATGATACCAAACTGATCTGTATTAGAAAATTTTAAGGTTTGATGAAATTAGCAAGTTAAATTTTATGTTTTTTTATGAAATTAGGATGTTTAAACTCAGTTTTGCAGCATAAAAATAGACAATAATAATATAATAGTAACACAAGACAACAAAATGATGAAGGAGTTCACCCCTCCTCGGCTACATCTCCTCGTCGAGCTTCCAATGTTGGGCCTCTTTCATTATGAGCTCAAATATATGTTTACATTTATTTGCAGTGCTCAAAATGCAAAAATAATGTCTCTAATAGATCCAGAACAGTAAAAAAACCCCAAGATGCACTTTTTTGGAGCCCAATTTGGCAAAAAACTGAAGAAGTTATGTTCTGGTGAAGTTTTGTTGCTAACTGATCTACAAACTGCACTCTCCTGCTAACCATCCTACAAATTTCGCCATTTTCGACACTGAAAAGCGACAAATTCACCCCACGCCAATGAGATTCACGTCAGATTGGGTGAAAATTGTTGCCTACTTTAAATTCCCATAGACCCCTGTGAGCGGATAATATGGGGCCATGTGGCTAGGCCCCTGTCATAGGATTTAGACCGATTCAAAATTGCACCAACGTTTTTAACCACGCTCTGTAATTGTGGTTGTGTTATGTTCGAACTGGGGATGGATTTGAATTCCACGCCAATACCATAACTCTGCATTCATCGTGGTTGAATGGTGGTAGTATTTCGTAACCAATGTTTGATTTAAATTTCCGTGCCCAAATCTTTAAATCTAACCCGCTTCGTTTATTGTGGTTGCATTGTGGCATGGTTTTTGTAACCTCCGGAGGTTCCAACTGTGTATTGAACCATTGTTGCAATGTTATATACCTTGGCTTGGGCTAGGGAAAACCCCACGCCCTTGACGCCCAACGCCTGCGGTCTCGTGGGTATGGGTGACTGAGGGCAATGCGTTAACCTCGGCCGCATCCGCCAACCATTAAACACTTAAACTCTATATAACAATGTGCCACTATGGCTATTAAGTAACACCGATGGAATGGAGGTAGGACACCATGTTGCCACCCTACAGGTATTTTATTTGAATCTCTCAGAGGCATTTCTCCCAAAACCATAATTTTGTCACACAATTGGGAGGCCACGTGGCGGCCATCCATTGGCCCACGTGGACTCCATTCATTGAACCATGTAATAAAACCATTAACTAATCAGAATGGAACAAAAACGAGCCAATACGAAGAGCACACTTGCCGTCCTATCATTGGCTCTTCAAACACAATCAACCTTCCCAGTCACCCTTCCCAATCAACGTACGGACTGCACAATCAACGTACCTGCAACCCAATTGCAAAATTTTTAGTTGTTTAGGAAAACGATCAAAACGCGATATTGGGAGCATACAATATCAGTTTTGAGTGATTCAAGTTGTGTTGGATTCATGGCAACAAGATCTACATTTTGGCACCGGTTTCGATCACTTTTGAGCACTTTTAATATTTATCACTTTATTGATCCCATGGATCAAGTTTGCAATTAATAACTAGAGTGAAAGCATGTACAAATAAACAAACAATTCCAAGTATTATTGCAATTAGTGAATTATTCAAAAACCATAAACACATAAACTGCAATCACATACCATTGGAAAATGACAAGAATAGTCTCATAACCTTCAAAAATTTGTGAGAGGAATTCTTTCCTTGGCCCAAAAGAGCTTCTCAATATTAATGCCAAAATATCCCATGCACAATTATACAAAGTATCCATGAGACCAATAGTGAGAATGCACAAATATCACTTGATTTCCACTAGGAATATACAAGATTTCCTTTTCTAAGTCTCAAATGAGTCCAACACTAAAAGTTTCTTATGACTATCCGTGAGGGTATATTTGTACAAAGTTAGGTGACTCTTCACCTTCCATGAATTTTAAACTCCCCTCATGAATTTTCAATTTCCTCCCCATATCTAATTTCTATTTGAATTTTAATTCTAATTTAACGATATTTACATATTACATGAGAGTTCAAAATAATAAAAATAAAATAATGCCCTTCAAGGCAATAATCTCATAATAGCTAAGGGTGAGGCTTCAGCTTGCAGGTCTTGAGTTAGGTGAGTGTTCCACACTTTGTAATCAGCCATAATGAATATGAATTTGTTGGATATCAACCTTTCGAATATGATTTCACATTCAAGAGCATCAGGTATCATTATTCTCATATTTGTTTGTGCTCGGGCGAAAAATGTTGAGAGAAATGTGTGCATATTTGTTGGTTCCACCATGTGTTTTGCAATGGCTTCTCTTGTAGGTTGTAAAATCCTTCTAAGCGACAACCTGCTTTTTTGCACCCATCATCTTCTGGATCTCTTTCCAGATTTCATGTTCTAGTATTACAATTCTTCGTGCTTTGATGGCAGCTATTTTTTGTGATCTAATAAGGGCTTCCAACATGCTATGAAGATGTCGAGAAGTACTCAATGTTCTAGCCACATATTTTTCCAATTTCTCTGGGGATTGTATGGACATCCTAATCTTTGCTTTGCCTCATTCTTTACCCATTCTATCCTTTTTAGGTAAGCCAACTAGTGCATCGGGATACTTTATGCCCCATTCATACTTGATGTATATTGCAATCAAGGTTACTTTTTACAATGCACCTTTTTCCCTTGATCTCATTTTGGATATATGTTAACAAGGAAGTTGGTTTTTGAAGAACAATAATTTCCTTATACAATTTTTTCCTAGTGTCTTCCAACAATCTCGTCTCTTTCAATGCAGCTATCTGAAAATTATCTTTGTGAGAACTTAGGCTATCAACGCTTGGATTTCTTCGTGAAGCTTTACATTCTCTTGTTGTGAATTGGTCAGATTCTTTTCCAATTCTTTCACTTTGTTCAATAGATGTTCAATGTTCTTCTTGTTAAAATGTGTAACTATGTTCGATATTCATAATTTCTAATGTAATCATGATTTTATTTGATGTAAAGAGAATAATAATAATAATTATTATAATTTAGCATGACTTTCATGCTCAATATAGTGTTATTTATAGGTCAAACACCCATTGAGTGCTTCTACGATTTTTTCATAAAGTCTAGGAGTCTAAAAGTCATTGTAATATGTAAAATACCCGTTTGGGCTTATTGTATAATGTTAGGATAATTATCGTAAGTCAAAAGATTTCATAAGACTCCCTCCAAGACAAGTCAACCTTTCCATCAACAAGTCAACCTAAAAAAATACAAGTTGGCCTCATGAAAGGGATATTCAACCTATCTATAAAGGGGAACTTGACCTCACTTGAGCATCATAAAATAAGTTCGACATAAAACAAGAAAGACAAGAAAATAAGAGGAGAACATGAACGAAGGAAGAGAAATTATTTAAGGAATTTTTTGGGCCACCTTCATCTCACACATGCGAATAATCTATGACATATTCTCCAACAGTAAGATAAAAAATGCAGTCACTATAGAAGGTTGAAATGAGGTGTCAAAAGGATCAAGTCTACAAGCCGAATTCCTAAGGAGAAAGAAGAAATTTGAGCAAAGGAGAGAGGATATAAAAATTACCGAAAATATGTCACAAGTGAAAAGTTGCAGTAATTGTAGGAGGCCAAAAATTATAGGTCTAGGAGGTCGAAAGTTGCAGCCTAAAGTGCAGGTATGAATATGGGAAGTTGAGGTAGTTTTGGAGCAATTTGACTTGGGTTGACTTAGTGAACAAGAAAGTTCATCAAGAAAAGGTTTGAATTGGTCTTGAAGGAGTATTGGTCAAGGGTCCTAGGTCTTGGAATTCGTCATTTGGAGATTCTATAAGAAGAGAATAATTCTTGTGGGTTTTCCTCTCAAGAGGAGAGGTTTTGACCCTAGCTACCAACCTATATTTTGTGTTCTCTTATCTCATTTATCTTCATTGTTTGATAGTTGTTTAATGATAAAATAACACTATAATAATCAATATAAGAAGAAGTTAACTACAAGTATATCAAGTTAAGTAAAGGAAAATGAAAATCAATATTCAAAGTAAGAGAAATCACCTAATCTAGCTCCCCTAGATTTCTCAACACTTCTCCATTGCAACAAAGAATGTAGATCGAGTGGAAGTTATTTCCATGGGTTTTTCCATAGTATATATCAGTTTATATATCTTAGTGGTCACCAAGATTGGTTTGGTTGGTTCCGAAGCTAAGTACTTCCTCCTTTCTTGAGAAATTCTATTTAAGCCACAGTTGAATGTGAAACTTTAAAGATCTAGCAATTGGCTTTCTTCTTCATCCAAATTTCCCATCTCTCCAAGGGGAAAATGTCCTCCAGTGAGTGGAGTAGAGGGCTCAACATCAATGGGAGGAAAAATGGTTTGTGCTTCCTTCAGAGCTCGTTCTTTTTGTCTAGCCTTTTTTTGTTTTTGTTTGTCAACCAATTTTTACAATCCTTTCCTCTTCAAGCTTATTAGTTTCTTCCTCTTGCTTTCTCTTCTCTTCCTCTTGATTTCTCCTTATTTATTCCATATTTTTGTTTTCCTCTTCATGTATTCATCTATCCTTTTCTTCTTATGTGTTTTCTTCTTCTCGCTTCTTATTTTCCTCCTCCCGCTTCTTGGCTTCTTGCTCAACCTTTAGCTTTTTATGTATTTCTTCTTTGTTGCCTCTTTCTCCATTTCTCTCTTATGAGTAGATTTTTCATCCTAAGAATCTTTGTTATTAGAGGATTGCCCATTTTTGGGTGTGTATGGCATGCCTAACATTATACAAATTCTTGACCTTTTCTTATTCTTATTCAATGTTGGGTGTGTATGGCGATCTATGTTTTATCTGCTTACAATGACTTGCAACAATACCCCTAGAATTGTATAGATGAAATATTAGCTCACCAAACTTAAATATTTCCAAATCAATTACTTTTTCCTCTTCTTCTTTGAAAATTTGAACATAATATTCGCCCAAAAATATTGGAAAGGCGGGCCATGGTGCCTTATTTACATGTGAGCCCTGTTGTTACCTGGTAGGCTACTTCCTACAAGATCATTTTATTTGTAACAAATAAATAAAGCTAGTGAGGTGGCCTAGAAGCTCCAAATGGCCTGATATATGTTGCATTTTCTAGTGTGAACCAATCAATAATATCTTGTAGTGTTTCCCTTGCGCTGTCTGACATACATGAAGAATCCAAGTTGAAGAAGAGTATGTGATATAAGGGTGAAATGAAATCCTTAGTGATTTGGTGATACATACCCTTGTAGCTAGTGTCCCTTAAGATTCTGCAATAAATGTGGACTGAAAGTGTGTCTGGAGTAATGGTCTATCTCCATTATAATGATTCAAACTGATAGCTTGCACATGCGACATCTAACATATATTATGTCGTGTAAATATAGGTTGTTATCCTATTGGTGGACCTTGAGCTTGTTTTACATTTTTTGAGATGGAAGTTGATAAATTTTTTTCCCAATTAAATATGCTTCCCTCCTTAGTACATGTGTATATCATTGGTATCTAGTTTTCTTCGAAACAATTTGCACCCTTCCTACCATACAAACTGCAACACATTTTTGATACCATTTGATATTTCCTTCTCAACAACCTCGTCGTCTTGTATACCCCATCAAATCTGGAGGGGAATTTCTTGGGGTCTTGCCGCCAAGTCTTTAGGACATCTTTTTGGCGAGGGAAATATTGTTATACTACTTAACTATAAGTTACACCTGATAGACTAGCAGCTTGTAATATTCATTGATGTGGGGATATATGCATGATGCTATAGCTAAACCATTGTTATCCCTTATGGTCATATATGTTGTGTTTATGCACTTTATTATCCATTCTATTATGAAACTAGCTCCAAAAATAGAAGAATAGAGAGATCAACGTCTTAGAAATCATCCACTTCGAGGGGGCAACCTCAAATACATTACATAAATGAACAATTATTGGATGATATAAATGAAAAAACCTCCTCCTATATATAGGAGTCCATGTGATCAAAATATAATCCTAGCCGACCTAACAATAATAATGTAAGGGCACAATAATAACAATATTGGGGTTACAGGGGTACAACAATAACACTAAGGGGGTTACAGTAACAACAACAAGGGACTATACTAGTAATATAGGGACCTAACATGCCCCTATCCTTCAAAAAAGTGTTTTCCTCAACGATTGAGTAGCTCTGGATGCTTCCGTATAAAATTATCATCCTCACAAGTAGAATCTTCAGTGGGCAAGTTCTTCCACTTGATGAGATACTCTGAAATTGATCGATTTCGTAGCCATCGAGTTCTTGTTTCTGTGACTGCTTCAGGTTCCAATATGATTTTTCCCTCCTCATCAAGTTCTGGCAATATTGTTTGAACTGGAAGTTTTTCACCTATAACCTTCTTTAAGCATGAAACATGGAAAACTGGATGCACTCGCGAAGAAACAAGAAGCTCCAATTTGTATGCCATAGTACCAATATTTAGCAACACCTTGTAAGGACCATAGTACTTTTGTGATAATTTATTATCCTTCTTAGATTACTTGAGGGACATTTGTTTGTATGGTTGTAGCCGTAAAAATACCCATTCTCCTACATCAAAACTTCTCTCGCTGCGATGTTGATTTGCTTGTTGTTTCATTTAATTTTGTGCCAAATTTAGGTTATCCTTTAAGAGTTGGAGAACTTCTTGTTGATGCTCGATGTGATATTCCACTGCTTGAACCTTAGAATTTTCTCTTAAGGATGATGTGATGGACGGTGGATGATATACATAAAGTGCCATAAATGGGGTCATTTTTGCTGCAGTATGGAAGGAAGTGTTATACCACCATTCAGCGAGAGGTAACCACTTGACCCATTGTGTTTGCTTATCAGATACAAAACAATGAATATATCCTTCCAAACATTTATTCACTATCTCAGTTTGACCATCGGATTGAGGATGATAATATGAGCTATGAGCTAGTTGAGTACCCAAACAAGAAAATAATTCTGTCCAAAAATTTCTAGTAAAAATGAGATCTCTGTCACTTACAATAATCTTTGGGTTTCCATGTAGCTTTTGAATTGTTTCCATAAATGCAGTAGCAACTGTACTTTCTTTAAATGGATGAGATAATGCACAAAAGTGTGCATACTTGGTAAGTCTATCAATTACCACCATGATGACACTCTTTCCTTCGGACTTAGGTAAACCTGTGATAAAATCCATTGAAATCTTTTCCCAACGTTGACTTGGAATGGATAAAGGTTGTAGAAGACCTGGGGTCTTAATTGTCTCAACTTTATTTTGTTGGAAAACCAAAAATTTCTCAACAAAATTTTGAATATCAGATTTAAGGCCATCCCAAAAAAATTCTTTCTTCACCCTGTGGTAATTTAAAAAAAATCTCAAGTGTCCTTCTAAAGGAGAAGTGTGCAATTCCAAAAGAATATTTTGTTTTAGTTGGGAATTCTTAAAAATATAGAAGCGATCTTTGTACCATAAGGAATCATTTTTCCAACTAAATGTATCAAATGTACTAGGATCTTGCTGCAACTTTTGAATGAGTGTCCACACTTATTCATCCTTCTTCCATTCATCCCTTGCTTCGGTTATCCAATCTGGTTGGATAATAGAAATGGCACAAAGCAATGCTTCCACCTCTTCATCCTTTCTTGAGAGTGCATCTGCAACAACATTTAGCTTCCTTTTTTTGTAGATGATTTCAAAGTCATAACCCAACATCTTTGTGACCCATTTTTGCTGCTCTTCTGAAGATAGTCTTTGTTCCAAAAAGTGTTTAAGACTATCATGATCAGTTTTTACCTTGAAGTGTCTTCCCATTAGGTAAGTTCTCCATTTCTTTAGTGCATGCAGTATTGCTAACATTTCTTTCTCATAAATAGCTTTCTGTAAATACTTTCCTTTGATTGGACGACTTTCAAAAGCAATGGGTCTTCCTTCTTGCATTAAAACAACACCAATTCCATTTCCTGAGGCATCACATTCTGCAATAAAGGTTTTTGTGAAGTCTGGCGTAGCTAAGACCGGTGCTAGGCACATTGCCTCTTTAAGATGTTCAAAGGCCTTAGTTGCGTCAGGAGTCTAGGAAAATGCATATTTCTTCAATAATATTGCTAGAGGTGCTACTATTCTCCCATCATTCTTAACAAACTTGCGATAATACCATGTTAACCTGAGAAATCCTCGCAACTCATTTATGGTTGTGGGGACTTTCCATTCCTTAATGGCTTTAATTTTTGTTAGGGTCTACCTTAATTTATAAGTCTTTTAACTCTATTATTCTCATTCTTTAAGGACTCTTACATATTGGGGTAGCTATAAGCATTAGATTAATAGAGAAATATATATCTGTCTTTCATAGCAAACCTAGTGTCTCCCCGAATACATTCTCAAATTATTGCAATATGTGAAAGTCCTCAATATTGAACTCTTAGTCTTCGTTGGCTCATCCACATGGGCTATAAACAATTGGCATCCAATCCTGAAACATCTCCTTAGTTGTAAGTGTAACAACCCTGGTGAAAATTCCATGCAATAATGTTAAAAATAATAACCACGGTTGATGGAACACTTATTCCAAGATGAATGTTGGGAAAAACATCCTAGTGGGTGTTAGTTTGGTTTGTTATGGCTAAGGAAATTGGAAAAGGCAAAGGAAAAGGCTTTAGAAAGGAAAAATGGCATATTTGGCACATTTATTTATGAAAATAATGGAAAATAGGGGAAAAGGGAGATGGAATGTTAGAGGTTGCAAGTGAGGAGGAAAATGAAGAAAAATAATGGAAAATGATGAAAAAAGAGGCCTCTTCTATAAAAAGACTTTTGAGGATCAATTGGTACCTTTTGTTAGTGCATTTTTGGAGTTATCTCATTATTATCTCTCTCTCTCTCTCTCACTCTTGGACATTTAGAGTTTCTTGGAGCACTTTGGCATTAGAGCAAGAAAGGAAAGAAAGCAGGAAGAAGGAGTAAGCAAGAAAGGAGGAGGAAGAATCAAGCAACTATAATAGGATTCTTTGCAGGTATTGATTTGCATGTATGATTTCCTTTCTATATATGGCATGCATGGTATTGCATGTGGTTCTTTTATGTCTTGGCATGGGTTTTTTCTAGGTGTGACAATGTTGTCAACCTAGCCTTGCCATTTCCGGATAATCATGGTGTGTTGATTTACCAAGTTTGGTTTAGCTGGATTGTTAGATGGATCTGAAGATGAGTGAGGTGGATCTCTGAATGTTATGATATAGAACTCATTCATGTGTTGCCTCGGTTTAGGGCCTAGTAATCCGAGTTTGGATTGCAGTAAATCCCGAGAGGTGGTTTTCTCTCCATTCATGCACAGGAATCCGAGGTTTGGGATATATGGTAAAGCCTAGAGAGTATGTCTTAGTTTAGGGCCTAGTGACCCATGATTCATAATGTGGGTTGCGGTAATTCCTAAGAGACTAGGAGACATGGAAATTACTCACTATTTAGGCGGAGATAATCTGGTGATATCCATGCTTGTGTTGGCCTAGTGATCAGGTGTGGATAACGATAAAGACTGATTTCTATTTGATGACGGTGAGGTGGTTTAGCCTCAGGATGACTTGGTTGGTTCTTTCGGTTTGAGTCCCACATTCATGCTTGGAATATGGTACGGGGATGATTAGCGGAAGAGAGATTTGTCTTAGCCAATCTATGGTCGGGTGGAACGTGGAAGTCCCATCTCTGGTTGGTTTTTACATTCAGTAAGGAGAAGCTCATTCCTTTTGTGTTTGGTATGAAAATGTACTAGATATTATTTGGATTCTATTGTTGTTGTATCCATGGTATTTGTGTTGTTAGTATGTTGGTTATAAGCATGTATTTTATCAGTGATAATGTATGGCTCTATCCACATTTTTACTTGTAAATGAATGCACGCTATATGTATGGTCAAATAGATTGTATTACAACTAATCATGTAAGGGAGAAATGCTTCTTGGTGATTATTAGATAATTATGAGGCCCCTATGCTTTGTTATGTTGTTTATACCTATAGATTTCATGTTTGTGACATGTTTGACAAAAGGACTATCATGGCTAGGAGGGGTCCAGATGAGTTATTAGTGATGTGATTGCTTTCGTATCATTTTATTGTCCTTATTTATTATCTCTGAAATTTTCAAGAAGTTCTGGGCAGAACACTGGGTTATGGGTCTAAAAAGGTGTCTCAAATCCCGGGGACACTGGCACTGAACTGAGTATTTAGGGCCCTGGACATTGGCATGCAGTGTTATGCTTGCGGCTATAGCTTCCTGGACGATGGCTTGCAAGCCTGTGCCTGTGTCTATGGCTCAAAGAGGTCAAAAGGTTAGTGTCACCCAGGGGTAAGAGGCATTAATGGTTGGGTTAGTTCCTGGGGGTGTCATTGATGATGTACAAGGTTTGTATGTTGTGTTTCCGTAGGTTCCACTTCGTTAAGGTCACCTATGAGGTTGAATCTCATTATAATAGCCTCTCGTCACATGTTTACCCTCGTTGGTCGATTACTTGGGTATATGTGGGAGGAGGGTGTTACAGAGTGGTATCAGAGCATGGTTCAACCCTTAGACTGGATGGGTGGTGTGTTGGTCATTCTTTTATATTCGTTGCATATGTGTTTCTCATACTGATGGTGTATGTGTTTGTTGCATCTGTGTTGTTTTGGCCATGGTGGCAGTGGTGTCGCCATGGAAGGACTGATGGTGTTGTTGTCAAAGCGTTGTCATGTGTATATGACTAATTATGTGTTGTTCATGATTGTGTGTGCACACTTTCTTACATATTGCTACATGTTTTATATGCATTGCTTGCCTATGCTAGGTTACATATCGATCATGCTTGTGTAGTTTTCGTGCATGCTTACTTACGAGATGCTATATGTTGAACATGCATTGGTCGTTCATGTTTGGTTGTACATGTCAAGTGGGTGCATATGGTCAAGTTTGCATTGGTATTGTTGAGGTTGTCATGCATTAGGTCATGGTGTGGTCATGCATTTGATGACTAGAATCCAACTAGAATTATGTTTATGCGCTAGTATACCATGTGTTATGAGTTTATATACTGTGATGATTATATATACACATGTATTACACTAATTGGTTGACCTTGCAGGATGTATCCTCCCCAAATAACACTAAAGTACGTTGGTTTAGTTTGATTTGGTTTAGCTGACATATTTCACCTTGCAGGAAAAGAGATAAAAGATGAATAACAAGATGGTAAACTATAAGGACTCTCCCTATGAGTCATACGAGCAGCATGGTGGGAAATATTTTGACTTGGCAGACACATTTAGAAGCCTAAAGGAAGAAATAAGGAGTTTCAAGGCAGATAATGAAAGACTCATACAGGCACAAGAGAAACAAATAGAGGTGAACGCAATACATCTTTAGATCTTGTCAGATTTGCAGAAACAAGGACTTCAGATTAGTTATGGACATGAGGACAAAACTAATGGGGCATATGGCAGTAGTTATCCTAGTAGACACAGATCAGATAGAGTAGATACAATGAGAGATGGAAGGTTGTTGGACACTCCATATAGGAGGGGTGATGAGTACAAGTACCATTCTAGTTCTGGTTCAGATAGACATCATGATCACCATCAGTATAATACTTACAGGAGGAATGATAGGGTATAGTTGCCAGATGAATTTAAGGAATCAAAGCCACCTACTTTTGATGGGGACTTGAAGAAACCAGAAGAGGCAGAAGCTTGGATACTTGGGATGAAGAATTTCTTTGAGTTGCATGAGTACTTAGATAACAGGAAGGCCAATATTTCTATCTTCGGCCTTAGAGGTAAAGTAGACATCTGGTGGAAAGATGTGAAGTGGGTTAGACACATTATGACATATGAATTGAGTTGGCATGAGCTCAAAAGAATTTTTAGGAAGAAATACTTTTCAGAGAGGTACTACAGTACAACAAAGTTCTTGGAGCTATTGAGGTATGTACCATCTATTGAGGATGAGAAGGCTAAAGTTCAACGATTTTTCAATGGTTTTCCATTAGAATTCAAAGATCATATTTAGTAGGCAGAGCTAAGATGTCAGAGCCTTTGAAGAGATATATGTCAGAGCCGTCATTAAGATGAGCCTTAGACACTTGAGGAAGTCATTGGAAAGCTAAAGAATTTATATGAACAGTTAAAGCACAAGAATGAGTCTCACGAAGGATGGAAAGGGAAGGACAAAGGTAAAGGTAAATGGAAACTGAAAAGAGAAATGCCTTATAATGGAGAAGAGAAAGAAAATGTGGCATCATATAAGAATTTTAATGCAGCTAGACATGGGCATAAACCACAAAAACACCATAGATCACAACATCAACATCGAGGTGATGGTATGGGACTATTGGAGTGTTGGAGATGTGGTGAGGAGCATCTTAAGAGAGATTTTCCACAAAATCAGGGTGGTAGGCCTCTGATATATAGTGCACAGGAGGCACAGACTGTTGGGGATGTTGGGAAGAACATTCCTTGTATTTATGCAGCCGTGGAAAACAAGCAATCATATCACTAGGATTCTATCATTGAGATGGACGGTAAGATTTTTGATCAATTTATTTCTATTTTGATTGAGCCTGGATCTAATTATAGCTATGATAGCCCTGACTTGGTGGATAAGTGTGGTTTGAGTAAGGAAATGCATGCAAAATCTTGGTTAGTGTAGTTGGCCATAGGTACAAAGAAAATAGTTCACCATTGGGTAAGAGATTGTGCATTTGAGTTAAATGGTATGCCTACAACAACACACTTAAACATATTCCCATTGGGATCATACAATATTATATTAGGTATGGATTGGTTATACCTTCACAGGACCAAGGTATATTTCTATGAAAAAGCCATTGAGTTCTTGGATGACAATGGGGAACCAAGAGTCTTACAGGAAAAGAAGAAAGCCACATCAGTTAGGATGGTGACATCCATGCAGAACAAGCGCAGTTGCAGGAAAGGTCGTGTGCTATTTGCAGTTCATATATCTAGCGAAAATGGTAAGGAAGTTAAGGATGTAGATGTTGTGAGTAGGTATCTAGTTTTGCAATAGTTTCAGGATGTGCTTCCAACAAAGATTTCAGAGTTGGCATTGCACAGGGAGGTAGAATTTTCCATTGAGTTGGTACCAGGGGCAACTCCAACATCAAAGGCACCTTATAGGATGAGCACACATGAGTTGGTAGAGTTAAAATTGCAGCTGAAATATATGCTTGACAAGAGACACATTAGGCCAAGTGTATCACCATGGGGTGCACCAGTGTTTGTCTTAAAGAAGAAGGATGACACTCTCAGATTGTGCATTGACCACAGGAATTTGAACAAAGTGATCATCAAGAATAGGTACCCATTACCGAGGATTGATGATTTTTTTTATCAGCTAAAGGGAGCATAAATATTCTCTAAGACCGACTTGAGATCAGGATATCATCAGGTACGCATCAAAGATCGAGACATATACAAGACCGCATTTAGGACTAGGTACGAGCATTATGTGTTTGTTGTAGTTCCATTAAATTTGACTAATGCCCCATCTACATTTACATGTTTGATGAACAATGTGTCGCATCCTTATTTGGATAAGTTTTTTATTGTGTTCATTGATGACATATTGGTATATTCTAAAAATCAGGAAGAGCATGTTGAGAATTTGGAAGCAATGTTGAGGTTGTTGAAAGAGAATAAGCTATATTCGAATCTCAACAAATGCAGTTTCTTCCATACTGAGGTACATTACTTGGGACATGTTGTCTCCAAGGAGGGCATCGCAGTAGATCCATAAAAGATAAGGGCCATCATGGAGTGGTTAGCTCCTAAGAATGTAGATGAGGGGAGACCATTCATGGGATTGGAAGGTTATTACAAGAGGTTCATCAGGAACTTCTCACGGATTTCTTATCCTATTACATCATTATAGAGGAAAGGTAAGAAGTTTGATTGGAAAGAGGAGTGCGAGGCTAGTTTTGAGAAGCTTAAGCAGTTGTAGACACATGCTCCAGTTTTAAAGATTGCAGATTCAGATAAGGAGTTTGTAGTATGTACACAAGCTTGCAAGAGAGGAATTGGTGGGGTCCTTATGCAAGATGGACATGTGGTATGCTATGAGTCATGAAAACCGAATGAGCATGAGAAGAATTACCAGACACATGATATCAAGCTAATAATGATAATTCATGCACATAATATGTGGAGGCACTATCTTCTTGGCAAAGGTTTGTATTGATGAGTGACCACATTGGGTTGAGGTACTTGTTTGGCCAACCAAATTTGAATGACAGGCATGCTAGATGGTTGGGCACGATCAATGAGTTTGGCTTCGAGATCACGTACATCAAGGGAAAGGAGAACATGGTCGTAGATGCTCTTAGAAGGTAGGTACAAGTAAACCACATGGCTATTATGAGCTCCTATGGGATAGACTTACAAGATAGGATCTTGCAGGCAGGTTGAATGATCATAGCTATATGGAGATTGTGCATAGGTTGCAGCAAAGTGCAAGTATAGGTACATGTGTCGGTACAGGTACATGTACATGTGTTGGTACAAGTACAAGTACACGTGTTTGTACATGTACATGTATAGGTGGTGGTACAGGTATAGGTACACGTGTACAGGATTTTGACTATTGTCTCACAACAGATGGCTTGTTCATATTTAGAGATAGGATATATGTGTCAGATATCAGTGAGCTCAAGAAGGTGATCTTGAGGGATTTTCATGCGAAACCATGTTCAGGTCACCCAGGCTACTAGAATACATTGACTGTAGTGAAGAGATACTATTATTGGCTGAACCTAAAAAAGGATGTGGTGGAATTTTTAGCTAGGTATTTGGACTGTCAGATGGTTAAGGAAAAGTGTAAAAATCCAGTTGGACTACTACAACCGATTGCGATCCCATAGTGGAAATGGGAGGTAATTTCCATGGATTTCATCACAGGTTTTCCCAAGACAGCTTGTCAACTAGCTTTTCCTTATAGGGAACAACTTCCCTATGATAATTAAATCTTATGAACAACACTTTACATCATGAAATATAAACAATAATGTGAAACAAAGTATGAACATCAATATATTATTGAATATGGTAATGCGCTCACACTTAAACTACAAGCATAATAGCATGAAGAAAATAGTATGAACAAGTGAGAATACTAAAAAACTCTAGGTTAAAGAGTATAAAAATAAAAAGAACACATATGTATAGGCTATACCGACATGTACAAAATGAAAAACGTAAAATATGTAGTGCACAAGGTTTGGTTGTGGGGGCCCTCCATGCGTTAGAAAACACACCAAATGTCCACTAGTGATTGGAAATAAAAGGAGTAACATATAATAAGTGATATAAAGTTGAAGCAAGCTTCAAAGACTGAAGTTTGAGTTGCAAAATATTTCTTCAAAGTGTTCCAATTAAAAGTTTGTTTTGCAAGCACTACTTGATTGCTTTTATACGAAAAAATACAACTAAAATCCCAAAAATCATATTTGTTGGTGATTTTGGCCTATCCTATGAATCTAATTAGATTAAATAGTCCTTGTTCAAGGATCATATAATGGAGCAAATTAGAAAAATTCAAATCTGAGGAAAATTACCAAACTTCCCCGCATTTTTGTTATTGAACTAGGTGTATTGACCAGACATTGACTGGAAATCTCAAGGTCGACTTTAGTTGAGCGGATAGGTATTCACCCATCTCAAGATATCAATCTACAAAACCTATGTCTCGAAATTCACCTATTTTTCCTATAAATAAATATGAAAATTGATGATCATTTACGAGATTTATTGCATCCTATAAATCCATATTACAATGCAATTATTTTGATTTGTTTTGTTCTTTTGTTTTTTGTTGTTTAAAAAATAAATAAATAAAAAATTAAAAATAAAATTAAAAACGACCAACAAAATACCTTGGGGAATCTATTTATTAGGCCAAATATGACTAAATGTCATCAAAATCAACTTAGTAAGGTTTTCCTAAGAATTAAGGAGATGATAAACCATAGTAAAAATTATGTCATAAAAGAGGACTAACATCTCCCCTGAACTAAGGATGGAGCATGACCTCAAGCTCAAAATTGTTTCTTAAAACTATGATTGTCCTTGTTAGATAGATCTTGTTTCCTATAACAAAATATATAGATTGTCCTTGTCAGATGTTGTGATGAATCTCCTTTTGGTTTTGGTTTCTTCGTAAACATTTTTACCTTTTGGTTCTTGCTCCTAGCTTTGAGAGCCTTTTTCATTTCATTCCAGGTATAATTTTGTTAGATTTCATATCATTTTCTTCTTGTAATTTCTTGTTTTCTTCTTTAATCCTTTGATTCTTCTACTAGTGTCAAACAATGCCTACTGAGTGACTTGTTTTGGGATTCGAGGTGCCTTTCCAACACCTTCATTTCCTTAATAATTTTATTAATCTTCTTAGTTTTATTTTTATTATTTTCCAAAGATTTTCCTTAAGTGGGAAAAGCTTCTACTTGTGAGGGAATAGGAACCTTTTCAGTTTCTTTCAGAGATGGGTTCCTTATGTATAAGCTATGTGTTAGACATGTGAATTTTCCAATTAATATTAGTTATTGACCTCTTGATGAAGTAATTCCAAGGTTTTCCTTCCAAATGTTGTGTTTTGAACCATTTCCCCCCTCTTAAGGTACCCTTTTTATTTAACTGAGTACATACTTTGATACATAAATGGTGAATTTTCCTATTTTGTCACAATTTGCATAAGAAAAAAGTGCAATTTTTTTGATACATTCTTGTTGTAGCCTTTTAATTTAAAAGGAAGTCTATGCATGTAACAATCCTTTATGCTATCCCTCATGTAAATATCACCATGTGAATTTTTTGATGTAAACAAATGTAAAAAAGTAAGTTATGGATGAGCTAGAGGAGTGGACAAAAATTCAAAGATCCGAGGAGGAGTTGCTTGTGCATGTGATACCCCTGGTATACTTCCCCCGATTTTTGTATGTAATTGTATTTTGTTTATAAGTGATTATAAATTTATTTGAATGTCTCGAAGAGTGGGACCACATATCCACATCAAAGAAGGAAGAGGAATATGAATTTGGGTGGTGATAACTAACACCATTGCTTAATTAAATATTCATTCAAAAAGAAAGATCTAGAAAGGAAGAGAATGTTCCTTGAGGAACATGAAGGGACACATAATAAAAAGATAAAAAGGGACTTGAGTATCAAGAGAGAGGTGGGTATCTTGTCGGTCCTTTCTTGGAAGGAATTTGAATTTGGCATTGATAAAAGAAAATTTTGAGTGTTGGTATGGCCCGTTGAGGCTAAGGGAATGGGTTCACCTGTGTTGTGAAGCTATAGATTGTGTGTGTCTAAGCTTGGAGAAGCTCAAGGAAATATTTGAGGAGATGGGTGATGAGTGCTTGATTAGAAGGGATGATAAACCACTCAGGGTGATTTCCTATAGGGCCGATAAACCAATGAAGATGCTTGTTGTCGGGTTGATAAAAAACTAGGTAGGAGGGTGCTTGCTAAAAAGACTAATAAACCATTGGGTGCTTGCCAAGAGGATGATAAACAAACCAGTTCTTGTCAAGTAAACTGATAAACCACCAAGGGTGCTTATTATGGGGCTAATAAACCACTCTTAGAGTACTTTCCAGTACTAAGAAACCACCCAAAAATGTGAATCATGCAGTGCTTTCCACAAGTAATAAACCATATGTATGTAAAATTCCCATACACCTAGAGTTGAGCATGGCTTCCTACCGAAGTTGCTTGAAGAAATCCCCTTTGATCATTGATCTAGATCGAGGGTGGTATATACAAGAAATATTGGTTGCAATTATTCTATGGCTGGGTGGAAAATCGAGGTCCCACCTTGAGTTTCAACCATTTCTATATTTCAGATAAGTGCATTTAATTGTGAGTTGTGAATATGAAGGTTGATCCTTTATTGAATTGATGTCTATATTTGTGGAAACCTTGCGTGGTTGTATGAAATTGATGCATGAAATTAACAGACAAACTTCCTTGAATGTTCTATGGATTAAATTGAATTTCTGCCTTTAATCTATAAGAGGGGTATCTTGATGATGTTGTGCAACATAACATATTGCATGTGGTCATGTGGGGCTATGTAATTATAATTTTCTTTATGTTTGGATTTCATGCTAATTTTAATATTTTTAGTCTTATTAGATGCTATAAAAGTATGTTGTTCATGCAAGGAACAAATGGGTTTAAATCATTATGAAGCTACAAGATTTGTTCAATGTTCGTTAAGACCTATTCTATAATATTATATTAATATATTTAAATGCGTTGTATGCTTGTTGTTTAATTAAGCTCTCTGAATAAGAATAATTTATAAAAGGGTTGAGTGATAGGCCATTTAAAGGTCGGTGAGAGGATCCCATTTCTCATTGTTTTCATGATGAAAATCCATTGTGTGTTAAGATTAGGGTAAATCCCCTGTTCATGACTGTATAAGAATAATTTCTTAGGTCATGCTAGATAGAGGAAAAACCTTGGAACACTTTGTATATTTATAAATCTTATGTTTTCTTATTAGTCGAGGTGAATCAAGGTAATTTCTTTTTGATTTATTTATTTAATATTTTAATTGAATTTTATAGGCACGAGGCCTTTGTGTGTTGGGGCGTAATGTTTGGGGTTGAACTCGTATGCGATATAGAAGGGATGCACTGAATGAAGGGGCCTACCTAGATCGGGGGTTTAGAAGTTCAAGGACGGTTGATTTTGTGGATGTATGAGTTTAGGGTCAAATTCATTTGGGGTTGTTTGAGTTAAGGGTAGGGAGTTCGGTACAAATATTTCGAGCTTGGGAGTGCAGGACCGAGATTTCAGTTCCATTTTCATTCGAAAAATCAGCAAGTGGCTAAAAGTGTGAATTGCTTTTGGATGCCAAGTGGCAAGACCTTACCTATGTGGTAAGCATTAAAAGGTGGACTTTAAGAGCTCATAAATTTTGATTCGGGCACCAAATTTATGTAAAATTTATATCATCAGAAAGATCTTGACGACCAGGTCGCGATGGTGGTATTTTTTTTTTTTTTGTTTCAAGGAAGTTGAAAAATGAGGGTTGTTGTAACCTCATTTCATAACGAGAACTTGGAGATCGGGTTAAGCTTGATGTAACACCTTCCATTGCCCAATAATGTCCCAAGGGGATGGGAGGGTGTGTTTCAAAGTGGTATCAGAGTGTGGTTCAAACACTAGACCTGGAAAGGATCACATGCACACACTTAGATTAATGTTAGAATTGCTAAAGTCATGTTCCTATTAATAGAAGTATTTATTGTGATTGATGTAATGATTTGTGGAAAGGATTTCTGATTTATTGATTTATCTTTGTACTAACCAATATTTACCCTTACAAATGACTTCACCTCAACATAAGTCAGGGTGATGGATAATGGTGATTAATTTCTTTTTCATCTTGGTTGGCTAACAACCGTGTGTATGTAACAACATATAGGCAATCATCAAGGTACAACATGAGAGAGAAAATATGAGTAATATGGTACAGACATATCTCAATAAGGTCCTAATGAAGAGCCAATTAGGAAGATGAAAGAAGGGGATACTCTTGAACTTACAAACAACCTTAGAAGCCTAAAAGTTGAATTAAGAAGTTACAAAGTAGATAACGAGAATATTGTTAGAGAACAAGAGAAGTAAGCAGAAGTGAATGTTGTAATATTATAGTATATTATACCTACAAAGATAGAGACAACTGGAACTTGGTACCAACCATCTTGATAGGTACAAAAGCACAAGTGTAGTCCATCAATGATCCGAAATAATAATCTCAATACTAATAGAGCAGAGGGAAACCAATAAAGAAATAGGAAAAGCCATGCAAAAGGAGGAATATTCCTTCTCAACACTCTGGAAAGAGAATCACGTATTCCTAACAACTCATAAAACACTACACCTAAGAGACATCATTATTAAAGGAAGAGTAGGAAGACTCCCATGCACGAAAAAATCAAGAAAGCAAAGCTTCCTGCCTTTGACAGAGAGGTGAAGCAAGCAAAATATGCAGAGGCTTGACACTTGGGGATGAAAAAGTACTTTAAATTGCATGATTATTTTGAGAACATGAACTCCAGGGTAGCTATATTTAGCCTAAAAGGAAAGTTTTATATATGGTGGGAGCACCTCAAGAACATCAAACACATTAGAGAGAAGGATTTGTCATGGAGGAAGTTTGAAAAATAATTCCAGGAGAAGTACCTATTTGAAAAATATTATGATAACAAGGCTAAGGAATTTTATGAACACAAGTTGGGACAACTTGCACTTAAGGAATATATAAGTAGATTCTTGGAATTATTGAGGTATGAACCTTATATTAAGGATGAAAAGACTAAGATCCAGAGATATCTCGATGAATTACCATATGCATACGGGTACAAAATAGAGTTTGATGAACCAAAAAAATGGAGGAGACCATTCAGAAGACCAAGCATTGTTATGAAAAATCCAAGCATAAGAATGAGGCTTGGACTTATTAGAAGAAGAAATATAAGAGAAATTTCAAAGGAATAGGGGAAAATACCTCTGAATATAAGTAATGACGAAGGAATGGAAAATTTAATGCCTCTACCAGGAATGCATATAAACAAGACTCTACAATCATCAGATGAAACGAACCTCCAAAGTCAATAAATAAATAAGTTGATGGGTCTAGAAAAGGTCTTGTGCAATGTTGAACTTGTGGATAAAATCACTTGCAGAGATATTTCCTACAAGAACAACATATTGGAAAGAATATATACATTTTACACGAAGTAACAACTGTGAATGATGTGGTCCAAGGCATACCATGGATTTATGTTGCATTACATAATAAGCAGGCAAACCAACAAGTTGCAGTTATTCAAATGGAAGGTATGGCTACAAATTTACCCATTTCAATTTTAAATGACCCAAGATAAAATTATAGCTACATCAGTCCCAAGATTGCAAATAATTGTGAATTTCAAAGGGAAAAGAGTGAAGAATCATGGTTTTTTCAGTTACCTATAGGAACAAAGAGGCGGATAACTGACATGATTGAGTTTTGCTCTGTGGAAATTGGTGGCATGACCACTGTGACCAAGTTTAATTTGCTTCCATTAGGGTATTATGAAATTATTATTGGAATGTATTGTTTGGCATACCACCAAATCAAATTTGAATGCTATGATAAAGTGCTAGAATATCTTAGCGATGAAGGTTAACCGATAACATTGCAGGGAATTAAAAGGCCAATTTCCCTTAGAATGATATCAATGTTACATGTAAAAAATTGTATTAGAAAGGGTAATGCATTTATGCTAGCTAAGTGATTGATCCAGGTGGATATTGGTGACTACCCGCCTATTCCACTTGGACCCCCACCATTTTTTCTTTCAGTCTTTCAGTTTCCTTAATTGTAGCACATTTTACTATTTTTGGCAGTTTTTTGGGTCGTGAACTTCTGGAGCCGTTTTGAGTCCCTAAACAACATTTTTTGGGAAAACCATTACCAACATGGATCCTTTATTGATGTTGGTCACTCAAAAGTTTTATTCTATGGATAGATATTTCTAACGAGGTATTGTGCATCTTAAATGGAGATTGTATGCCAAAGTTACATCCCCGGGAAGTTGATGTACCAATTTACCTAAACGAGGCCGACAATTTTGGCACTTCATCTCATAGGGTTAGGTTCTTGGATGTTTAGGGTTTTCCTTTGTTTCTTAATAATAAATAGGCCTTTGAGCCTCATTGTAACACAATTCAGAGGCATGTAGCCACCACATTTCTTCTCAGAGATTAGCTACCATTGCTCGAGCTAGTTTATTTTCCATTCTGTCTGTAAGCATTTTTTAGTATTTGATATTAATGAAATAAAGTGTTATTCCTACTACATCTCTGCATTTATATTTATTTCTATATTTTAATGCGTTCCTGCATAAGTCTAGATCAGTGGTATCAAAGCGGTCTGCTCTTTCTCGATCTTTCTTTGCATGTCCCCAAGGAGGTCAAGGTATAAGGATTTAGGGCTCGATCTAGTTGAACCTTTGCAAGATCATCCTCGCAAACCCCGAAGACCTCCCATGGAGGAAGTAAAAAAATAAGAGGGAGCAAGAGATCCTATCAAAATATTGCTCGAGGAGGCCCTCAAGAAACAAAGGAACCTGATGATGGATATATTTTCCGAGATCCTTCAACGACTACCCACCGGTTGCGCACCTTCATCCAACAACCACTCTGAAGGCACCACTCATTTTAAGGTAGAAGTAAGCTTTGAAATTCCCATATTTGAGGACCAAATATATGCAAACGATGTAGATAGATGGCTGAATCTATTAGAAGGATATTTCTCGTTTCATGACTTTTCCAATCAGGAAAATATTACTTTTTCACTCCTTAAAGCCGCCCCCATGTCAAGGAATGGTGGGAAACCTACTATGAGAAAAAGGACGAGAGGGAAACCTCCCTGTTCTCGGCCGCACCTAGTTGGAATTATTTCCGAGACTCCATCAAGGAAGAATATTATCCCGTGGGGAGCTATGAGGACAAGTACAGACAATGGACTACGTTGCAGCAACAAAGGGATCAGGATGTGCATAAGATGAAGAATCTGTTCCATACCCTACGCAAAAAGTTGGGTATCAAAGGTTCAGAGAAACATTTGGTGTTGAAGTACTGCAATTGTTTGCACAGATACATTCAAGAGGAAATGGAGTTCCTATACATCTCCTCGCTTGGTGCAGCATACTGGTATGTTGCCAACATTTAGCATAAATTCAAACAAAAGAAGAGAGACTTTGGATTTGTGAACTAGAAGCAAGGAAAAGGCACCCCCAAATCGTAGAACAATGGACAAATCCAAGTCCGGGCGGACCAGGACAACCTGCCAAATTCGCAAGTGAAGAACAACACCGCAAACCCAAAGAAGGACATGAGAAAGTGGTGTCAGTTACATAATAACTCCACTCACAACACAAGTGAGTGTTGGGCCAAGCAGTCACTGGTGGCCGAGCTGAAGTCTTCCGAATGAGATGCATGTTCTGAATCTGAGTCAAAACCTGACAAGGGGAGTGACAAAGTGAAGTAGATTATTGATGTAAAGCCCAACGCCACTGTTGCCACCACCAAGATCCAGAAGGAGGAAGCCGAAGATCCAGAGGAGGGGGAGCGCCTCTTCCATTCCCAGATGTGGGTGAATGGTTCCTCACTGTAGTTCATTGTCGACAGTGGGTGCCAAAAGAACCTCATTTTAGCAGAGGTCGTGAAGCGATTGGACCTGCTGACCACAACACACCCACAACCATACACCATCAAATGACTTCACCAAGGATGGGATCTTCGCGTTAGCTAGCAATGTCGCCTTCCCTACAAAATCAATCCCTTCATGAATGAGGTATTATGTGATATTTCTCCTCTTGATGTTTGTGATGTATTATTAGGACAACCATACTTGTGGATGCGACATGCTATGTATGAGTCTAGGCCTCGCGCTATTATTGTTACTTTGGGAAATAAGTTGTACCGGATATCGGAGGTATCATCGCCTACCACCATATCTTTTATCACTGCAAAACAATTCAGTAAGATCATTTCCAAAATTGGGAATTTTTTTCTCTTGATGATCCACCCTTAGGGCAAGAAGAAGATTGTAGCCACGAACTCCAGAAAAAGATCCTCTAAGCGGAAAAAATAGATGGACAAGGTCGTGGAGGAGTACGGGGACATCTTCACCTCACCTGTAGGGGTAACTCTACATTGTTAGGTCAAGCAATCCGTCGATCTGACCCCAGGCGTGCTGCTACCTAATGGAACGATCGATCGGCACTCTATTATGGAGAATGATGAAATCAAGAGGCAGATTTAAGAGCTGTTGCAAAAAGGTCACATTTGACCGAGTTCGTCGTCGTGTGGGATCCCGATCATGTTGGTGGAGAAGAAGGATGGGGCTTGGAGACTCTATATTGACTATCGGGCACTGAACAAGATCACTGTCTGGAATAGGTATTCGATCCCGTAGATTGATGACCTTTTGGACCAACTCAAGTGGGCCAAATATTTTTAGCAAGATTGACTTGAAGTATAGGTATCATTAGGTACCAATCGAACCCTTTGATGTGTGGAAGACTACTTTCAAAGCCAAGGAGGGCCTTTTTGAATGGATGGTCATGCCTTTTGGGCGGACAAATTATCCCACAACCGTCATGATGGTGATGTACAACATCTTGTGACGATTCACCAACTCATTCATGGTGGTGTATATGGATGACATCCTAATCTTCAACTATATTTGGGAAGAGCACCTCCACTACATTCAACAAGTCCTCCAAACACTGCAGCAACACAAGTTGTGTGCCAATTTGGAGAAATTCACTTTTGGCATGACCGAGGTTCAATATTTGGGATACATTATTGATGAGCGGGGGGTGCATGTGGACCCATCAAGATCCATTTCATTTGGGATTGGCCATTCCCAACTACTTGAATAGAGCTCCGCAAATTTCTGGGTCTTGCCAATTTCTATCGCAGGTTCATGTTGGGGTTCTCTCATATCACTTGGTCTTTGAGTCAAGTCACCAAGGGAGGAGCGAAAGCAAAATTCTCTTGGTTCGTATCTTAACAGAAGGCGTTCACAGAGTTGAAGCATTGCCTTTGCTCTGCACCAATTCTCACATTACCAGAGTTGCAACAACCATTTGAGATCAAGGCAGATGCCTTTGGATATGCTATTGGGGCAGTACTTACTCAACAAGGGCATCTATTGGCGTACCACAGTGAGACACTTTCAGACACAGTCTGAAAGTATCTCACCTATGACAAAGAAATGTATTCCATTGTTCAGGCATGCCGACAATGAAAGAATTACATTTTGGGGAAGGAAACAGTCATTCACATAGATTACTGACCCCTGCAATTCATACAGATACAAGGAAAGTTGCAGAATGATCACCATCAAAAATGGTCCACATACCTTCAATAGTTCCATTTGAAGATCAAGTATAAGAAGGGCAACACCAATAATGTTGCAGATTTCCTTCGTCGACTATTGATCGTGGCGCTAACCACTATGTTTGACTCTTTTGGGCACGAGACTTTAGGTTGGCCGCATCTCTACCAAAGTGATCCAGAATTCAACAACACATACCAGATGCTCCTGGAGGGGAAGCAAGTTCCAATTTTTCACCTCCAGGATGCATTGTTATGCCACCTAGGACACATTTGTGTTCCTTCAAGTGAGCGTGCTAAGATTATTTGGGAAGTGCACTACACTCGGGTCGCTGGACATTTCGGGGTCGAGAAAATAGTGGTAGTATTGCAGAAGTATTTCTATTGGCCAAACCTTTGACATGACGTTGGGAAGTATATCATATCCTGCACTGCCTACGCCATTTCCAAACCGACCATCAAGTAGTGAGGCCTATATACTCCGCTTCCTACCCCTAGTCGACCATTGGAAACCATCTCCATGGATTACATGTCGGGCCTTCCTTCTACCAAGCATGTAAACGAATGCGTTTTTGTTGTCATCGACAAATTCTATAAAATGGCCATTATGGCAGCCTGCAAGAGGAATATCATAGCAAAAGGTATTGTTAAACTCTTCTTTTAATGAGTGTGGGTACACTTTGGGATCCCACAGTCCATTATCTCAGGCTGGGATAACAAGTTCCTTAGTACATTTTGGTCAAGTCTCTGGTTGATGCTGGACACCAAGCTCACTAATTCCACAACTTTCCACCCCCAAAATGATGGCCAAATTGAGGTCGTCAACAGAACGATCGTACACATTTTGCACATGTACAACTCGAAGCACCCACACACATGGGAGTAAATCCTCCCCTATGTCCATCACAACTATAACCGGGATCTCCACAACTCAACTGGTCACAGCCCCTTTCAGGTGGGCTTGGGATTCCAGCCACTATGTCCCATTGATGTGGCCATACCATTTGCATCTACTCGGGAGAGTCAACTCACGTCCAGTCCGAAGCTGAAAAGACAAAAAAATTCATTTAAGACATTTAGCACATTCACCAGTAGGTTCATGACATCATGGAGAAGTCCAATGCCCAGTACACACATCGACATGATCAACATTGGTTGCCACACAAGTTTCAAGTGGGAGACAAAGTTTGGTTGCATTTGCGGAAATAACACCTAATAGGAGCTCATCAGAAGCTTATATCACTCTGATAGGGGCCTAACACCATTATAAAGGCTATGGGAGACAATTAGTTTGAGCTCAAAATTCCCCCATTTCTTGACCTGGACCCAGTGTTCAATGTGGACTACCTTCGGCCATACTTTCCACCATTACTGGACACATCAGACATTGCAAAACAACTCACACCAACAGAGCTAAACCTCTACTACATGGAACAGGCCAAAACTGATTGGATCATGGACATGCAGATCAAGAACACTTGCAAGCAGAAGATCCAATTATATCAAGTTTTCAAAGCTGGCCAACTCCCGCACCAAGGCAAGTGGCTCACTAGGGACCAAGTTCAACAAAAGTTTCCTCATCTCATGTAGGAACTCAACACAATGTGGACCATTGCTTCCTAAGGGGGGAGGATTGATCTAGGTGGATATTGGTGGCCACTTACCTATTCCACTTGGACCCCCACCATTTTTTCTTTTGATTTTTTAGTTTCCTTAATTGTAGCACAATTTACTATTTTTGGCATTTTTCGGGTCCTGAACTTCTGGAGGCGTTTTGAGGCCCCAAACAACGCTTTTTGGGAAAATTGGGACCAACATGGAAATTTTGTTGATGTTGGTCACTTGAAAGTTGTATTACTCAGATAAATATTTCTAACAAGGTATTGTGCATGTCAAACAGAGATCATATGCCAAAGTTACGTCCCCGCGAAATTGATGTACCAATTTACCCAAACGGGGTCCATAGTTTTGATGCTTCATCTCGTAGGGTTAGGTTTTTGGATCTTTAGGGTTTTCATTTGTTTCTCAATAATAAATAGGCCTTCGAGCCTCATTTTAACACAATTCAGAGGCATGTAGCCGCGACATCTCTTCTCGGAGATAAGCTACCATCACTTGAGCTAGTTTTAATTTTCCATTCTATTTGTAAGCTTTTTTCAATATTTGATATTAATGAAATGAAGTGTTATTCCTGTTGCATTTCTGCGTTGATGTTTATTTATGTATTTTATTGCATTCGTGCATAATTCTGTGATAGAAGAAAAAGAAGCCAATGTAGAACCTTTTGCAACGTATCTACTATTGATGCAATACAATGATGTGTTTCCAAATGAATTTCCAGGACAATTTCCCAACAAAGATATCGAATTCATTATTGAGTTGATCTCAAGAATAGTGTTGACAACAAAGGCCCCTTACTGAATAAGCAACCTATAATTGGTTGAATTAAAATTGCAATGAAAAGAAATGATGGAAAAAGGGTACATATGGCACAACATTTCACCATGGGGATCCAACCCTATTTGTCAAAAAGAAAGATGGAACATTGAATCTATGCATATTCCACCAACAATCGAATAAAGAAACAATGAAAAATAAGTATCATTACCCATAATTGATGATTTTTTCGATAAACTAAAATGGGCCATGGTATTCACCAAAATTGATTTGAGGTTTGGATACCATTAGGTTAGAATCAAAGAATAATACATTCACAAAACTACTTTCAAAGCACAATATGGCCACTATGAGTTCGTGGTGGTACATTTTAGGCTAACAAAGGCTCCAACGACTTTCATGTTCATGATGAATAACAAGCTCAAATCGTACTTGGATAAATTTGTGCTAGTATTTGTGGATGATATATTGGTTATTCAAAGGAAAAAAAAGAACGCGAGGACCACATGATAACTATTTTGCAACTGCGAAGGGAGCATAGGTTGCATGCAAAAATTAACAAGCGTGAATTTCTCCAAAACCAAGTTAACTTCTTGGGGCATGCAATTTCAAAGGAAGGAGTGGCTATTGATCCAAATGATATCAAGGAAATAATGGAATGATCGACTCCACAAAATGTATTAGAGATCATATCCTTTATGGGCTTAGATTTTTATTATCGAAGGTTCATTCCTCACTTCTAAAAGATCGGGCATCCCATCACTGATTTACAAAGAAAAAGTGTAAAATTTCAATGGACACCTAAATGTGTAGCTAGTTTTGAACAACTGAAGAAGTTACTCACTTATGCACCTATCCTGAAAATAAATTACCTAGAAAAAAAAATGTGCTACGTAATTATGCTTACAAGGAGGGACTTGGTGGAGTCTTGATGCAAGAAGGACATGTGGTCTGTTATGAATCTAGGAAGTTGAATGATCATTGGAAGAATTATCACCCATGACTTGGAGATGGAAACTATAGTTCATTCTTTGAAGATGTGGATACATTACTTATTTGGAAGAATATTTGTGTTGATGACAAACCAGGGTGTACTAAAATATTTGTTTGACTAACCCAAGCTGAATTCCAGACAAGTCAGGTGGTTGGATTTGTTTAGTGAGTTTTAATTTGAGATTAAAAACATCAAAGGAAAAGAGAATAAGGTGGCAGATGCTCTTAGTAGGGGTTTGTAAGAGGTTCACCTGGAAACTTTGAGAACTTTCTCAATTGACATCAAAGAAATAATTAAAGGGGCATTGATTATGTGAAGAAGTGTTGGTAGAAATAAACAAAAGGATCTGCCAGAAAATTTTTCCACTCACTGATGATGACATACTATTGTTCAATAGCAAAAAATATGTGCTTGATGCAGCTAAATTAGGGAAGCTTGTCATGGATTAGCTCAAAGATACCTTACTAAGGTGATCCTAGTTACCAAAGGATAATGGCATCCATGAAGAAAGCATATTATTGGCCAGGAATGAAGAAATATATTGGATAATACCTTGCCAACAAGTGAAGGTATAATGTAGGCATCCATCTATATTATTGCAACCAATTCCAATCCCCAAGTGGAAGTGTGAAGTCATATCCATGAAATTCATCATAGGATTTTCAAAGATAGTTAGGGAAGATGATGTTATCATGGTGGTAGTGGATAAGTTGAGCAAGAAAATTCACTTTATAGTTGTTAATTCTACTCATAAAGCAATTGACATAGCCCAAATCTGCATGAAATAGATATTTAGGTTTCATGTAGTACCTAAAAAGATAATATCATACAAATATGCCAAGTTCACTTCAATGTTTTGGAAATAATTGTTTGTTGGTTTTGGAACCTAGCACTGCTTACCATCGTTAGATATATGGTAAAACAGAAAGAGAGAATAGAACATTGGATGGCATGTTGAAGATGTATGTTATGAATAAATCAAGGAAGAGGGAATATTATCATCCATTTATGGATTTTACATATAACAATGGTCATCAAAATTCATTGGTAATGAGTCCGTTTGAGACACTTTCCTACAGTAAATGAAATACCCTATGAGATGGGATGATCTCGTAAATAGAATAATCATTGGGCCGAATATGTTAAAGGAAATGGAGTAGGAAATGGTTAATATCAAACAAAAGTTAAAGACAACCCAAGATAGAAAAAAGAGTTATGTAGAACAACAAAGAATGCATAAAGAGTTCCAAGTGGTAAAAAATGTTTATCCCTGCATTAAGCCAGATACAAACTCATTGAAAGTGGGGTCATGTGCCTAGCTAGTACCCAGATTTTGTAGACCATTTCATATATTGGAACGAGCGAGGCCAATGGCTTAAGAAAATGCGTTACCACCCACAATAAAAGAAAAAAATGTTTCCATGTTTCTTTGCTTAAGAAGTATGCTCATTATACTAATCATGCCATTGAACATGAGGGAAAATCATGCTCTAGAATCACGCTCATTATCCTAGATCAGGGGAAAATCACGCTCTAGAATCGATTAATAGAGAAGGTGAAGGTGAAATGGAAGAAATTTGGACTCGATGAAGCAACTTAGGAGATGAATGAGAAAAGAAGGATGTTGTACCCACCTTTTTCTACTAAATAAGTGGATGTAAGAAATATTTATAAAGTTTCATTTTATTTTTAGTATCTTCTTGATAAGAACACCAAGGAAAATGTTCCCCTTAAGAGGGCAGGGTTTGTAACATCCCTAGTATACCCCTCCTGATTTTTGTAATTTAATTGTACTCTAATTATAAGTGATTATAAATTTCTTTCGATGGCCTGTAGAGTGGCACCACTGATCCATGATATAATAGGGAAGAGGAAGATGAATTTGAGTGGTGATAGTTGGCACCAATGCTTAATTAAAAATTTAGCCAATAAGAGGGATATAGAAAAAAGAGAACATTCTGTGAGGAACACAAAGGGACACACAAGAAAAGGATGAAAAGGGACTTGAGCAACACGAAAGGGGTGGGTCTCTTGTTGGTCCTTTGTTGGAAGGAATTCCGATTTGGAATTGATAAAGATAATTTTGAGTGTTGGTATGGCCTACTGAGACTGAGGGAATGGGATCCCCTATTTTGTGAAGTTTTGAATTATTCTTGTCCAATCCTTGAGAATATCAAGGAAAGCTCTAAGGATATGGGTGATGAATGCTTTCCTAGAAGAGATGATAAACCACTCAGGGTGCTTTCCTAGATGGTTGATAAAACACCCAAGGTGCTTGTTTCTGGTTTTATAAACCATTAGGCATGAGGGTGCTTGTTGAAAGCACTGATAAACCATTGGGTGCTAGCCAAGAGGGCCGATAAACCACCCAATGGTAGCTAAGATTACTGATAAACCATTAGGTGATATCCAAGAGGGTTGATAAACCACCCAGGGTGCTTGTTATAGGGCTAATAAACCACTCATAATTCTTGTTGTAGGGTTGATAATCCACTCTCAAAGTGCTTTCAAAAACTGATAAATATTCGAGAAATTTGATTCCTACAGTGCTTGCCATATATGATAAATCACCTATATGTAAAATTCTAATACTCCTAGAGTTGAGAATGGCTTCCTGTTGATGTTTCTTGAATAAATCCCCTTAGATGGTGGATTTGGTTTGGGGATGACAAATGAAATAAATACTAGCTGCATTTAGTTTATTATTGGGTGGAAAATTGAGGTACCACCTTCAGTTTCAACCATTGATTTCTTATAAATAAGTGTATATAACTGTGAGCTGTGAATATGAAGACTAATTCTTTTTGAATTGATGTCTAGCTCTATGGAAATCATGCATGGTTGTAGGAGTTGATGCATGAAATTAATACTTAAAATAACTTGAATGTTTTGTGTATTAAAGTGGATTCATGCCTTGAAGTTGTAAGAGAGGTACCTTGATTATGATGTGCAAGATAATATATTGCATGTGGTCATGTATGCCCTGTAATTATAATTGCTTTCATGTTTGGATTGCATGCTAATTTGAATGTTGTTAGTATTATTAGATGCAGTAAAAGTAGGTTGTTTGTGTAGGGAACAAATGGGTTTAAATTGTTATGAATCTATAGGATTTGTCCAATGCCTTTTGAGACATGTTGTATACAATTAATCCCCTGTATGCTTGTTGTTTAATTGAGCTATATGAATAAGAATAACTAATAAAAGGGTTGAGAGACAAGCCATTGCAAGGCCGGTGAGAGGAACATATTTCTCATTATTTTCATGTTGGAAATTCACTTGTTTTAATACTGGGGTAAGTCCCCCATTCATGATTGTACAAGCATAATTTGTTGAGAAATCTTGGACAAGGGTTAAACCCTAGAAAAATTTGTTTATTTATAAATATTATGTTTGCTTATCAGTCGGGTTGGATTGGGGAAATGCCTCGTGGATCTATTTATTTAATACTTTAGTTGAATTTTATAAGTGTGGGGCCTTCGTGTGTTAGGGTATAATGTTTAGGGCCGAACTCGTCTATGAAGTAAAAGGGATGCATCGAATGGTGAGGCCTACTCAGGCCATGGGGCATGGGAATCTAGGTATGTGAGTTCAGGATTGGGAGTTCAAGGTCTAGGAGTTCAAACCTATTTGCATTTGTAAACTCAACAAGTGGGCGAAAGGCCAAATGGTCCAAATGAAATTTGGACACCATGTGGAAAGACCTTCATCGTGTGGCAGTTATTAAAAGGTTGACTTTAAAATCTCATAACATTCTATCTGAGTATCGAATTGAGGTAAAAATTATATCATCATAAATCTCTCAACGATCTAGTCACGATGGTGGTATTAGTTTTTGGTTTGAGGAAGTTGAAAACTGAGGTATTTTGTAACCTAATTTCAATAACGAGACCTTGGATAGCAAGTTAAGCTTGATGTATCAAATTCCACTGATCAAGAATGTCCAAAGGGGGTGGGAGGGCATGTTACAAAGTGCTCAAGGATGTGTTACAGTACAAGTGATTACCCAAAACAACACCCACTTCATTTATTTTTCCCCATCTATCTCCCGAAGGAATTAATGTTCTGATCAACAAACATTGAATTTGTGTATGGGTCGCATGAAGTGAAAGAAAAGGCCCATGTTCTTCGTATTTATGTGAGATGTGTTGAGATATAAGCCAACATGGAAAATAAAATATAGGGGAGTAGGTAGCAGGGAAAAATAGAAGTAGTGAAGGAGAAGGAGTTTTAGAGCACTACATTTGGGGAAGAAGGCAATGTAGATAGAATGCGCCGGAAAAATTACAAAGAATGTAGAATGTGCGAGCATAGGAGTGATGGGGAAGCGCAATGTAGAAGAGAAGAAATGAAAAGAAGGATATGAGCCAATGCTCTTTATTGGGATGCCGTTCCCTATAAATTTGGTGTGGCTAGTGGTTGTATATACATGTAGGATTGACCAATGAAGATTCAATGGAGAGTTTGACTCACTTATTTCTTTCTAGGTAAATTGTTAAACCACCGAGATATTTGGCTCTAGACTCTTGCAGTACTTTCCTTGAAAACACACTTGATATCCACCCATAAAGTGGAGATCGTTTGTCTAGAAATGAGTAGAACTTCACTAAGGCT
This sequence comes from Pinus albicaulis, assembly GCA_034641835.2. Taxonomy (NCBI): domain Eukaryota; kingdom Viridiplantae; phylum Streptophyta; class Pinopsida; order Pinales; family Pinaceae; genus Pinus; species Pinus albicaulis. The sequence goes on along the minus strand of CM076575.1, from coordinate 925,078,694 downwards.
GGCATGAATCTCTAGGATTGATTTTAGAGAGGTAGAAGAGTAATTGTGGTGCTTACTATGTGAATAAGTTGGTAAATGACCTGGATAATGCACTCCCTCTCTCTTGTCTAGTTGACTTGATATCTTCATGAAATTCCCTTGAGAAATTGACTCCTCAAACTCTGAATCCAGCTAAAGGGAAATTAGCTATAAGAAATATTGTGGTGTAGCTAGCATATAGTTGGGTGGAGAGTTGAAGTCCCTCCTTCAGTTTTAAACCTTATTAAATCACACATATAAGTAAATTTCATTGTTATTCAAAGCTATGATCATGTCTAGTGTGAAATCTTGTATGTATATGGATGTAATGTATGTATGGACTATGTTGATCACTTATTTTGTCCCTGATTGTGATATGAAATTGCGTTACAATGCCTAATGATTCTTGACCATGTTTTTCAACATTATGTGTATAAATGATTTATAATTTTGTGCGATCTTAGCCATTTTTGATCATTGCTCTCTAAATTAATTTAATTGTAGACCAGTGTGGTTTGAGTAAATTGGTGCCTTCCTTTATTAAGCTATGAAATGCTATGTGAATTTGGTGTTGGTCCTTATCCCCTTTATTGTCTAAGAAATTATCATTTTCCAGTGTTTAGAGGTACTTGACCTCGTTGTTGTTAAATTTTCACCATTAGTGGCTTCTTGATATCGGGCCCTTATGCCATAAGCTCAGAGGAATGGATTTTGGGTAATCACCCCTTTTTGTTTCATGGCTGGTAAAGGGCTATTTGATCACCTTGAAGCCTGCAACCATTATGATCTCCAGGTATATTTAAAAGGGGAAATAATTGTTAAGAGCTACTACTGGGATGATGTGCACATGAATATATGGGTTCACCACAATCGCGATGATATGTGAGTAGGGGGGAGGAACTAATAGGTTCTTAAGACTGTGGGTTGTTGGAAAGAGATGCAGCCAAGATAGCATGTGTGCAGGGAGAACCCACCAGGTTCTCTTGAATGCAGGTTGTCAGATAGAGTCATGACTGGGATGGAGTATGCATGGGGAGGACCCATTAGGTTCTTAAGCTCATAGGTTGTTGGGAGGAGCTACAACTAGGATAATGTGTGCACGGGAAGGATCCAATAGGTTCTTAGGCCCGTGGGTATTTGGAAGGAGCCGTGACTTGGATGACATGTGAGCAAGGAGCACCCACCGAGTTCTTAGGCATGTAGGTTGTTGGAAAGAGCCACAAATATGATGAAAAGTGTGTGGGTAGGTGTTGCACGTACAAATCCCTATTGCGGACAAGGGACATTTCCCTAGATTCCTAAGGGAGAACTAGAAACAAACATACAATTGAATAACTCTTTCCCTAATCCTAATTTGTTTGAATCATAAAAACAGGAGAATGAGAATGGTGCCCTTACCTATTTGTGAAATTCTTGATGGATATCCTCACTCTGTCCCAATGCAACTCCTCAATGCTTGATAAGATTTGCAATCACAGACATAAAGATATTAAAGGAATATGAAATATAATGATTCAAACAAGCTTAATATAATGATCAAGGAGATTAGAAATTTATATCATCTTAATGAATGCATAAAGGAACATAAATCATTCAAAATTTCAGTAAGACAATACGATGGAAAAAAATATTCATATGTATTAATGCAGAGAAAAAGAAGAGCATTACAACCTTTGCCTTGATGTCATGAGATTCCTCCCAAATGCCTCAAATCATTTGCTTGGATGATGAAACTTCCAAATCTAAATTCAACAACATAAGACTAAGTTTTGTGAACTCCCCTAACCCTCTAGCCTCTACTCAATTTATAGGCCAAATAAAGGAGGTTTTAGATCCAAAAGAGAAGGACGCGATCCCCTAACAGTGGGATTAGGGTTCCTTGATGAAAGGGAATTCACTCCATGTTGTGAGGGGTAAGGCTCAAATAGATATGACTAAGAATCTTTTAATTGGGATATACTTGACCAACAATGATTCTAGAACTTACTTTTTATGGATTCATGTGTGCGGTCTACAGTGGAAGACAGAGCGCAGTTCTGTGCAGGTTTCAATGGAAGAAATTGTGAATGTTCGAAAACTGACTAGGAAAATCATGCAAGTCATACTAAACAGGTTAAAATTCCATGTTACTCAAAATTCATAATTTCTTCAGAGGTTTTAGATGCTTGGCTTGCAAGGTAGTTCTTTGAAACATAATTATGGATGGAAAGAGATCCATTTTAATTGTAAAGTGTCATGGTGAAAAAATGAGTAACATATTCCCCCCTAAAGTGCGGAGTCTGAAAAGTCAGTAAAAGATTGAAGCGATTTATCATGCCAAATATTGCATCAAACACAATGGTTAGAGACCTGCAAGAAACATTCAAGGATTACAATGCAATATATAAAAATCATCACTGAGGCATGCAGTTCCATACTCAGAGTAAATCTGACTCGATGAACAAGTACAAAAATAGACTAGAATCATATTAATAGTAGACACATTAAGGATGCAACCATATATTATGAATATGTCTACACAATCATGAATACATAACTCCTCGTAGCTTGGATGGATGAAACTAGATCCAAGGTATTTATCTCCATCTCTCGATCCATAGTACGAGTATGACCATGTGAAAAAATGTGTTGAGATTGAACATGGAAGATACCAATTTATTACCAATCAATGATGTGAACCATTAACAAGTGCGAGAGAAACCACCAATAATGACAATGGCTCTCAAGTTACTCTCAGTACAATCTATGAAGTGTGATTAGGTGATCTGAAGTTGAACACTCATAGAATCACTCGATCGAAGGTCAATGATGAGAACATGTCGTCGAATGTGAGAAACCCACCATTATGGTATCCAGGCCTCAAGGTACTAAAAATGGTTTCTAAATCAACTTCCTAGATAGTGAGCTGAAGTCAATAAGAAGCGATCCGTCGTAGAAGGGCCTACATAAAAAAACTTCATGTCAATTTTTGAAAAATTGTTTTGCAAGGACTGACTTAGGGATGGCTGACATGATTGAGGGTGAAAAATTGCAAAGGAATATGAACTGAGGTTTAAATTATCTTGAACACATGGCGACACGACAATTGAATTGGAATAATTTGACTAAATGAAAATACCCAAAAACAACTGAAGAATTTCAATGAGGCTGGATTAATTGTAAAACAAATGGATTTCCCAACCTGGACACATGTGTGACAGAGTGTCGTGTTCAAGAGCGACATACTGCCTTATAATGAATGAAAAAATGAATACTTTTTCCCAATTCCCCCTACCATTATTGGCAAGTACCACTTTATTTTTGTCAAGCTTGAGGAGGATAACATTTTCTTGTTCCATAATCTCATCCTTCGGATGAGTCCTCCGAAGTATTTATTTACGAACCCTAGGAAGGAGTGGTTCGGTCTCGTGATGATTGACGAGTCCTGCACTATTTTGATTTTATGAGCCTAGTGTAGGGTTAACTCAATGTCATTTTCATGTTTAAAGAGTTTGAAAAGACACAAAAAGAAAAATCATTCAATTCTTTCAACGAGCCCGGAGAAAGAAAACTCGGTGTTTTTCAGTTTTTAGGGAGTCAGGAGAAAAAAATAAGTAAACTCCATAATGTTATTTTCGTAAATTTAGTTCCTCAAGTCTGAAAAAGGATAAAATAATGCAGGAGAGAAATATATTGACCATGCTTAGTCAACGTATACCTTTTTCATAAATAGTCTAATTAAGTCTGGAAAAGGGGTAAACTTATACTGAATAGACGAATTTTCATTTATTTTTATGAGTTCAAATAGTCGAGAAATTGACGATATTTTGATGTTTAGAGAGTCTAAAAAGGGCTGAAAAGAGAACTCCAGGGTTTCACTTTTTCGTATTTTTCGAGAGCCCGAAAAAGTGATAAAAGTTCGCTCACAGTCAAAATGGTCCATTTTTATGTTGTAACATGTATTATGCACATTACACTCGATAAAACATCATAACTGCTCAAAACCATGGTAAAAACATCAAAAATTGAATTCTAAAAGGTAAAAGGCATAAAAAATAATATTTATTGACCTAAAAACCTATAAAAGTTGAAAAAATAATTTCAATTTTACCATTTTGAGTTTAACCAATTTGAGAGCAGAAAAGAGGGTTTTTACCCCAAAACTTCAGAGGCTGATTCCGAGCAAACTGGTGGACCAATCCGCAAACTATTTTCTCCAGGTAAGAGATCTCTTCATTATCTTTCTTTTCATCCGATTAATTTTTAATTTTAACCATTGGTTTGATTTTTTGGTGGAGTTCAAGTGTTGAAAATTCTGCCCACGAATGTGCGCAGTTTCCCTTTATCTGGACCACGCACATCGGTAATTTTTTACACACTGAGAAACATGATTTGTGTGGTTTCTCTACTCAGGAACTGCGCAAATGTGCTCTATTTGTAAAGAAAAACTGTGCAAGCACCGAGGGTTTTCAAAAATAATAAAAATACACCCCAAAATTTGCAAATTTCTCTCAAGAATTGTTATAACATTCCTCAATTGTCATTTTTAGGACTTTTGATATGTCATGTTGGAGCAGAGACAGGGAGAAGATGAAAACCATGCTGCATAAGCTATGGATGATCCAACAACTATGAAAGCTTTGCAAAATTGTGGCCTCTACAAATATTGGATTATTCTGGGAATGAAAGCTCAACTGGAGCTCATGACATGGATGGTGAGGACTGGGATGTACAGGATTAGTGTTTCATGATAGGGGATCATCGCCTCGCCATAGATGCTGATGAAATTTAATTCTTTACTGGGATCTCCCTAAGAGGGCTTAACATTTCTCTATTGGGACAGAGACCAAGTGGAGAGAGTACTGCTTCATATTTGAGGCGATATTTTGTTGATGGTGCTGAGATCAAGGATGGTAGGATTGATATCAAAACCATCGATCAACTTGATTTGAGGACTATTTCTTTCACAACCACCAAACATTGTGGAAGTGCAACGCCTCAGGCGGCCACAAAGGCCCATATTCAGATTGCAGTGGAGTGTTCACAGTCCACTATTTTCAACTTGTGTGAAGGAGTAGTTGCCAACATGAAATGGAAACTGACTAGAGCTAAGAATGGTAAAATGAAGAACTTCGGTTATGGTTACATTCTCATTTCATTATCTCTAGATAGGATTCCACTCCTCATCCAACAACAAATTCTCATAGATGATACAAGACCTCGAGATCCACGTATGCTGCAGTGGGTTTTGTTGATTTCTCGCCATGGAGGTGATGGCCCAATGGTAAAGTATACTCAGTTTTTTGTGTGGCTAGGAAGCCAGATCATCATCATTGAGGATTTCCCATATGCGGGGATGGATTACAGAGGTGACCCAAATATGCGACTCCCAGCAGGGATGAAGTGGAGTGCTCTAGGTAAAAATTTCTCATTTTGATGTTTTAATGTTTTAATTTTGTTTTTAACATCTAAAGCCTAATATTTCAAATGCTAGTGTAGATGTGTGATCAATTTGACCAACAGAGCTATGGAATTTGACAGGCGAGGGGACCAGCCTGTTGCAGTTGTAGTACCCCACTCAGATGCAGCAGAGGCCTTGACTGAGATGGAGCACAACCTAGATAGGTTGACTATATATATCCTAGAGACTGGGACTGATGATTTTCCTCTTCGGTACTAGAGGCATGTGGTCAGGGTTCCAGGACTGATTAGGCATCTGCTACGTCAAGTATCTCGTGCTATAGTTTTCTATCATGATCATCCTCATAGATAGTTTCTAGTATTTTAGGGATACATTTTGATTTTTGTGTCAACATATTTGGATAACAAAGGCCACTGATCCTCATGTCTTTGGATGACATTTTTTGTAACACACTTCTTACACGCTATATTACCTAATGAGAACTACTACTTTTATTTTCAGTTTATCTTGTTCAATATATGGATGGATATTGTTTTTATTTACAAATGTTGCAAGTGTCTATTTAACATGTGATTGGCCAATGCATCAACTAATGTGTTTAATTTTCTTGAAATGTGTTCATATTCAATGTAATGAAACTTCCTTTCCAAGAGACGGACCCGTAAAAACGTTCTTAAAATTGATGAACTTCTAACTGCATAGACACCATTTAAATGTAATACTATGAGTTGCGAATATAACCTAACAGTCAAATGTCGAATGAAAAATGCGGTGGCTTCAAATAATAGTTCAATGTCTGCACTATATTCTGCTATGTTGTTCGTTGTTCGACCAAGGCATATCCCATGAATGGAAACTAACTCATCAGTGGGTGAATATATGACCCAAGCTGCGAAGACAAATTCTGAGTACTACGACTAGCGCCATTAGAAAAGCCAATGTAAGTTTGAGGGAGCATCGACATCTACAAATCAAGTGTAATCCAATATAAGCAGAAAAATTAGTAGGAAATTGTAAAAAAATCAAACCTAAAGCACAAAGTCATAAAAATACGATACAATTAATGTACAAAAAATTTCACGAGATAAATCATGCATAATATCTCTTAAGGTAGAGACCATTTCTAGGCTCCTAAAGAAACACCGTCATAGTCAACTAATTCATAGGCCCCTTTTGCTAGTACAAATTTTATGATATAAGGGCCATGCCACATAGGTTCAAATTTACCAGCGCCTAGCTTATCATATGTTTGATCATATACAAAGACTAGGTCACCTTATGAATATATACGAGGATTCACATTTTGATCAAACTAATCCTTAACACATTTCTTATGATCCTCACTAGGTAATGCAACATTACAACGAGTTTCATCTAGTTGTGCTAAGTACAAAAAACATTCCTTTTCTGCACAGGTAGTTGGTAACAAGTAAATGGATAGTTTTAATGACAAAATTTCACACTCAATCGGCAAAATTACCTCCAAACCATAAACAAGTTTGGAGTAAAGCTAGTCAATGTTTTCACAGAGGTACGATATGCCTACAAGGCTAAAAAAAGCATAGTATGCCAGTTTCGTTTATGAATGCTGACAATCCATTTGATCATATTAGTCAAAACCTTGTTAACAACTTCAATTAGGCCATTCACTTGCAGATAATAAGGAGTAGAGTTGTCATGGCGCAAGCCGAGCTATGTAGAAAGCTCGGTCATCATAAAATTTCGAAAGTGGCTACCATGGTCCGTAAAGATGGCTTGTGGTATGTCAAACCTAGCAATTACATGATTTAATATGAAAATATATGTGGTTTCACCATCGTCCTTATATGTAGGCATCGCCTCAACCCATTTCGTAAAATAATCTACTACGAGAATAATATACCCATGCCCCTCGACCGAGTGAGGGTTACATGTAAAAAAATCAATTCCCCATTTAAAAAATGGACTGACAATTATGATTGGGTGAAGAGGAGCTGGAGGAGCACGCATCTTGCAATCGCAAACTTGGAAATTATAGCACTTTCTAATTGCAGTTTTGCAATTTTTAAACAATGACAACAAGAAATAACCAACACACAATATCTTCTAGGAGTGGAAGACCCTAGCATATGACCACCACAAGCTCCAGAATGACATTCATTTAATGCCTTTTTAGCTTCCTCGTGTGTTAAACAACGTCGAATAATATAATCAACACCATGATGATAAAGGGTATCGCAAACAATATTATATTGTTGGGATTGGTACCGTATTTGACGATGATCAATTTGAGACAACTCGGCTGAAAAGTCTGAGTTTGAAGATATATAATGATATCTACATACCAAGGATATAAAGTACTGATAAAAAATAGGGATTCATCTGGAAGATGTTCCTCTGCCATAGTTTCGGTTTCAATATAGGGAAATTCACACAATAATTCAACAAATATCAATGAATTCTTAGACTTAGATCTTTCAAATTCTAAATCAAACTCTTGCAGGGTAATAATCCATTTAGATTATTTCCCCCTTAGAAACTGTTTGGTAAGAGTGTACACCATAGGGTTTCAATTAGAGATCACAGTTGTTTTGCATAAAAGTATAAAGTGAAGAAAACGTTGGGCAATTTGAACGGATGCTAAGGCCAATTTATCCACATGTGCATATTTGATTTTGGTTTTTGTGAGATTTCTACTCAAATAGTATATCACATGTTCAAAGGTAGATTCATCCTCCTGAACTAGCACCATGCCCATGGTGGCATCATATGTAGCTAAATAGAAAATGTAATATCTATGATAATAAGGCAGATGTAGGAACAGTGCATGGGTCAACGTGCTTTTCAATGCATGAAAATCTTTTTCAACAAGCTCGTCCCAAATAAATGGAATGCCATTTTTCAACAGTCGAGGAAAACCTTTAGTTAGCTGGGCATATTTAGGTATGAATATACGTAAAAATTTTGCTTTCCCTTGAAAAATTTGGAGTTGGAGAATATTAGAAGGAGAAGGAAAATTGACAATAGCCTCTACCTTGATTGGATCGACACGAATGCCTTCCTTTGACATGAAAAATTCAAACAATCGAACAGATTGTACACAAAAGACACACTTGTGAGGATTCAAATGAATATTGTAGTGCCTACATCGAATGAAAATTGCTTTCAAATGCATGGGATGATCTTTCCATCTCAATGAATGAGCTGGTAAGTCATCTAGGTAGGGTTGCACAATATGTTTGATATCGTGAAATGCGTAAGACATTTCCCTTTGAAAATTTTCGCCAACATTCTTCAATACAAAGGGGAGTTTGCGGTAGGAAAAGCTCCCCCATGGAAAAATGAATGCAGTTTATGGCTGATCGATAGTGAGTATGTTTATCTGATTGTATCCTGAAAATACGTTGATAAAAGAGAAAATATTATTTCCGGCACAATCATCAACAATTTTGTCTATATAAGGAGTAGGATAATTGTCCTTTGGGCAAGCTTAATTGTATCCCTATAGTCGACACATACTCTAATAGTCCCTTTCCTTTTGTTCATTGGAAAAATATTGGATACCCAATCAGTCAAGGGAACAACGTAAATGAAACCTGATCTAAGTAAATTTTCAACTTCAACTTTGATAGTAACAAATTTCCACGGATGCACTGGACGTAATATCCATTTGATAGGTTTAGCATCCGGCTATGTATTAATTTCATGAAATACAATGCTAGGGTCAATTCCTGGCATTTCCTCATAGGACCAGGCAAAAATGTCGTGGAATTCCTGAAATAGGGCTTTATATGTCTCAATTTCGTCAAGGGAGCACAAAGCACCTATGTGAATGTTCTCGGTAATTCCAGATTTAATTGATATTTTGATGGGTACTGTTGTAGATATTTTCCCTAGATTCATTTCAGAATTCAAATGAAGGATTTACATAGGACATTGAGGACTATCAACATCTCAGCCGAAAAGATAGATGAAAAATCATTCTTGATTTTATCAAGTTCAGGCATAAAGGATGAACGATGATGATAATCGTTCCATGACAATTCATCCAAATTCATGACTTCCATGATACTTTTGTCACTTGGAAACATGTTTTCAAAGGGACCAGGAAATGATATTGGCACTAAACATGACAAATGAGAATAATCATCATTGATCACCTTCACTTGATCAATTTCAGTTGATGATGGGTTGGAAAGTGATTGAACTTCCTCATAAGCCAATTCAAACATACTTAAAGGAATCTCACTGCCCTACAAGTCCAATTAAGACTTTTAAGGCACAATCCAAGGGTCAGGCGATGGTATTGTGCTTGATGTAATCATGTTTACCTTGGAAACATTATGAGGAAAAGGTGGAGGCATTGCAAAATTTCCCATCAAAGATGAATCATTAAGCAAACCTACCCCAACATCTTCATACAGAGTATTCGACTTTCCAAAAAAAAGGTATATTACTTGTAGAGCTAGGGTCCGTGTAGTAAGAGAGTTGGTCAAATTTTATAATTTTCCCTTTATGGGGAAACATTATCATTTGAAAATATGGCGAGACCATTGCCGACATAGCATAAGACCAACTTCATCATCAACAACTTCAACTTCAACTGCAATCATTTTACCCTCTATCTCTATATGTAGATCATTGAGAATCCCATATGGGTGAAAACCTCTTCCATCAAAGGATTTCAAAGTTGTGGGAGACTGATTGACAACTGGAGAACCCAAGGCTTTCCAAAAAGAAATAGACATGATACACATAGGCGCTCCTTCGTCAATTATTGTGCGAAAGACTCGTTTGGTTTTGACGAAAATTAGTATTTGGAATTCCAGTTGATGCAAAAGTTTAGGTACATAATTTTCTAGATCAAAGATAATGTCATTAGAAGCCTGAGGATCAATAACTCCTATTGCTGAAAAAATAAATTTCCTTTGTGTTGGACAAGTCTGCAATAATTCAAGGGCTGGCATTGTTGAAGGTGACATAGCCATATCTTCAACAATGTTGTAATTATGAGTAGCTCGCACATGTGGATTGAAAGCTGAATTTCGAAGAACACCTTTAGGAGGTGGTCCAATCACCATGTTAGAACTAGGTTTTTCAATCTGTAATGGTTTAAAATGAGGAGGAATTGACTTGGAAGCTTGAATGGGTGAGCCAATGTTGTTTCCATTGAAATGACCCTTAGATCCATAATATTGAGATCTCGTAGCAACCATAACTTGACAAGACATCATCATGATATCCACCAATGAGATGGAAGAAGAAGGATTGTGTGAGACCATATTTTTATCTCAAGAAGGCAATTGATCCTTCAAAACAACAAGGGTGGGTGAACCTTTAATGAATTTAGTTACCTCTGCGCAATGAGGGAACTCTTGGTGTAATGATCTTCATCACATATTAGATAAGGATAATAAGGCTTTTTATTTTCATCAGATGGTTCAGATTTATCTGATTTCTCTTTCAAGGAAGTGTTCTGTTTCACTTTACCTTTCCATTTATTCTTACCTCCAGTCGATTTATTTTTCATGGTAGATGAATATATAACGTTAATCTCAGAAGTATTTTCAGGAAAAGGATTTCCTTTTGGTGAATCTGGTAAAGTTATAATCAAAGTATTAGATTTGAAATTTTTATTCTTACTCTTAGATTGGCTAACATAACCGATTACACCATCAGTGGCGTGAGAGCTGAAAGGAGTTTTAGTTACTTGAGCAGGTTGAGGAAAATCAAGAATTTTGTCATAAAAAGTGCCAAACTGTGTGTAAACAAGGTCTAGGCATTGGTAATGAGCAATGAATTGTTATTTAGTTACAACACCTCCCTTGGCCACATATTTAGTAATGATTGGGAGTAAAGATGTCATAAACCACTTAGCCGAAATCTGATCTGGAATGAAAAATTTAACCAAATGACGTCTACGTCTCCATTCGTCGATATGATCGGAAATATGGGTAGATGAATTCTATTTTAACGAAGTCAAAAGTTTGGTACGAGTATTGTAACAGATTGGTAACTGAAAATGTGTCAAGAAAGTAGTGGCTAAGGCATTGAAGTTGTGAAAATAAGCTCATGGTAATTCAATCTACCATTTCGCAGTTGAATCGGTTAAAGTTCATTGAAAAAATAGTAACCGAATGGAATCATCGATTAATGAATTTTATGCACACTAAAGATGATATGTCATGACATGGTTTGAAGGGTCCTCTCCTGATTTGCCCTCAAATTTTGGAATGTCACTGGGAAACTTAGTGGGAATTTCTATCCAAAATGGGAAATATTAAATAGGATCATTCGTTAGCCAAGAAATTACAGTAAATCCAAAGTTGCAATAAACGGTAACTGCTGGTTGGGATCTTGTTGTGAAAACTGATAACCCTGCGGGATAAGTCCAGTACCTGGAGGAGGATATCCAGGATATATTAGGATAGCCAAAGCGGTTGGGAATTTCATTCTTCCAAGATAACCATGGTTAGCCATACCAAACTGTGGTTGAGACGAAATTTGAAATGTATGAACAAGGTATGGCTGACTCTGGAAAGGTGTATTTTGGCCCATATGCCCCAAGTAAAACTGCCCCTGAAAGGGCTAGCTTTGGAAAGACTGTCCTTGAAAGAACTGACCCTATAAGGCTGACCTTGAAATAACTAGGCCTGAAAAGGCTGGCCTTGAAAAGCTTGGTGTTGATACGATATTTTGCAGAGTTCCCATACCAGGTTGTCCCAAAGCTATTTAAGGTATAGACTGGATTACAGGACCAACTTGATAAACATATGTCTGAGTGATATGAAATGACTGTATTAGTTTTTCTGTGCTAAGTGTCTTTTCAGTTTATAAACATGTGCATACTTGTCTCATTAGTTTGCTTAAGGATTGAGGATTTTAACCATGAATTGTAGATGATTTTAGTGAATTAGACGCATGAAATAAGAAAAAATAACACTGAAAAATAGTGTAAAATAGAGAAATAAGTCACCACATATAATTTACACAACAGGCATGATGAAGCAGTTCAACCCTCTTGGGCTACATCTGCTGGTTCAACTCCCAATGGCATGTCCATATTTCATTATGCTCAAAATTTTGCAAATACGTGTAGTTACAAGCCTCTAATGGTTGTTTTCTTTGCACCAATGGCTCCATAATGCTCCAATTAGTAAAAAATGACTCTTCATTCACCCTGAATAGGCGAAAATTGAGTCTCCTACGCTCTTTTTCCCAGTTACACCCAGAAAAACTCCACTAAAAGTGGAGAACTCCACTTAACTGGAGTTAATTTAGTAAATCCGCTCAAAATTTAGGCGCACTCTGAACTATCTGCCATTTTAACCATTACAATAAAAGCTGGTGGTTGGGGTGGCCACATGCCAACCCCAAACCCCACGGTGACCGCAACCATTGGCAGAAGTAAGGCTTAAACCGTGGTGAAAAACATTGGATTGTGGTTGAAGAGATGGGTTAAGTAGAACCATCGCATTAACCGTGCAGAGAAATAATCGCCATGTGACATATATGTTATAAACCATTTGCTATCGGGTAACATGAATACCGTGGTTGTTACAACTGTTTTAAACGTTTCCATGTGAACGTTCCTCTGGGGTTCGCTGGTGGGTTGGGATCGCTGGTGGTTCCCAACCCCCAACGGTGAACTTATTAAACTTTAAATAGAACGAGAAAAAGTTATGTTAAGAAACACTTGTAGCTCAGGTGGTGTTCCGTGTACGTGCTCTGCCAGAGGTCACGAGGTCGAGCCCTGCGGACCTTACCCAAAATTGTACACAGTGGTTCAAGGGCCATGTGGAAGTCTCAGGGCTAGCCACGTGGCACCTTCCAATTGGCCTTCAAAACATAATCGTACAACCTCATTCAATAAATAATGAAGCGACACTTGTCAACATGGGACTGGTTATGAGGAAAGGAATATTCCTTAGAATATTCTATTTTGCTGACTGTGCATCCACCTTGCTGACTGGGCATCCCAGACAACCCTGGTCAAACTGTCACAAAATTTACCTATTTGGCATTTTGATCAGAACGCGATATCTCACTCATACGAAATTGGTTTTTCGAACCGTTCATGGCGCCGGAATCAGGAAGACGAGATTTACGCAACTATCCTAGTTTCAACCCAATCCTATAAATTTGAATTTTGAGAAAAATTTATGAACTCCTGATCACTCCTCCCCATTGGGAAGCTTTTGGACCCCAAAAGACTTATTACCTGTTCAGTAGATGAGGGTACAACTCCCTCACCTTTCCAACCTCCTTCAATTTTTCCTTGCTTGGCTTAGTGCCTTTGAGCCCAACTTGAAGGTAGTCAACACTTCCCCTCTTGGATGTTCTTGTCCTCCTGTCAAGAATTGTATCTTATTTGAGCTCATCCAGAAATTCCGACGAGAAATATTCAATAGAGGATAGCTGAACATCACTTCCTTGATCATCGATCAAAGGTGGCTCATACAAACATAAGTTTTCAACATTAAGAAGTGAATACATTTGCATATAAGAAGGCAAGTCAAGTTGAAATGCATTATTACCAACTTGCTTTATGATCTTGAATGGACCATAGCGAATGTGTTTGAGATTTTTACCTTCCCCTTGCATCCTTTCTTTGCTAATGTGCAACCATACCTCATCTCCCTCTTGAAACTTGTGATCAAATTGATGTTTTTCATGCCTATTTTTGTATTTGCTTTGAATTTTCTCAAGCTTTTCTTGAACTTATTGATGTATAATCTAAATTTTCTCAATGAAATTTTGAGCCTTGTCAATATCACTATGGCCATCAATTGCAACATCGTTCCCAAAGATGAAGTCTAATGGCAATTTTGGAAAATACCCAAAGCATACTTCAAAAGGTGATGTTGAAGTTGAAGAGTGCTTTGCCCAGTTGTAAGCGTGCTGAATGTAATGCAATTGTTCATCCCACAACTTAGGATGTTTGCTGCAATATCCTTTCAATATATGCACAACGATTCTATTCACCACCTTGGTTTTTCCATCTGTTTGTGGATGAAAAGCAGTACCAAATTTGTGTCCATCATCTTCCATAGATTTTACCAAAAATTCCCAATGAACCTGGAATCCCTGTCACTAACAATAGAATTTGGAAATACAAAATGAACCCAAACATGCTGAAAATAAAGTTCAACAATTTTTTCAACAGTAATGGTTTTCTTACATGGCATAAGTATACACATTTTACTTAATATATCCACAACTACATAAAGATAATCATGCTGTATTCTTGACATAGGTAGACCTCCAACAAAGTCCACGGAGACACTCTCCCATGGCCTTGATGGTATCGGTAGTGGTGTGTACAACCCAAGCTTCCTATTACTAGTCTTACTTGTTGCACAAAAAGAACAACCTCTTATAAAATGCAACACACTATCTACCATGTGAGGCCAATAGCAATACCTTTGTAGATGCGCCATTGTTTTTATTACCCCAAAGTGTCCAGAAATAAGAGATGAATGAGCTTCTCTCATGACACTTAGCCTCTCTCCTTATGGTATACACAACTTGCCCAAATGAAACAACAAATTGTTATGCATGTGATAATATTTTTCTTCAACTTGATTCCCTTCACTCAAACTAGCATACACATCTTGAAAATAAATGTCATGTGCATATTGTTCTATGTAACTCGCATGTACAATAGAATCCTTTTTGAGTAAAGTAGATGCACTAATGATTTGTCTTGAAATCATATTATAAACTTTATTGAAAATACCTTTCTTGTACCTTATAACCAAGTGAAATTGTTGAAGAAATCCCATCCACCTGAAATGTCTTGATTGCTGCAATTTTGTTTGTGACTGCAAGTACTGTAATGGTTGGTGATTGGTATGCACAATAGTCTCTTTACCCATCAAGTAGTGTTTCCACTTCTTGAAACTTTGTACCAACGCATATAGTTCTTTGTCATATGTAGGATATTTTTTCACAGCACCATTAAATGTTTCAGAATGAAAAGCGATAGGCTTACCATACTACAAAATAACTGCACCCATGGCATAATCACTAGCATTAGTTTGTATCTCGAATCACTGTCTCAAATTTGGTAATGCAAGGACTTGAGCTAAACTGATATTGTATTTTAAAGCTTTGAAAGCTTGTTGTTTTTTGCCTACCCCTTGGAACAATATCTTCACACTTGTCACTGCATGCATAGGAGATGAGATAGAAGAAAAGTTAGCAATAAACTTTCTCCAATACTAAGCTGCACCTAAGAAACTTCTTACCTTAGTTATTGTTTTGGGTGTGGGCCAATTCACAATGGCTTCCAATTTATAAGGATCAATTCTCAACTCTCCTCCTCCTACAACATGTCCCAAATAGACCAAAGAAGTCTTTCCAAACTCACACTTTGACATCTTAAGAAACAATTTCTCTTTCTTCAAATTATCAAGCATTCTATTCACATGCAAGACATGATCTTCTCTTGTTTTGCGGAAAATCAATATGTAATCTAAGTACACAATCACAAAGTCATCAAGGAATGGACGTAAAAAAATATCCATAACACACATGAAAGTTGCTGGTGCATTACACAAACCAAATGGCATAACTAGCCACTCAAAGAGTCCTTGTTTGGTTTTGAATGCAGTTTTCCATATATCACTTTCTACAATTCTTACTTTATGATATCCACTTCGTAAATATAACTTAGTGAAAAAATTTGCTTCTTTCAACTGATCAAGAAAATCATCTATTCTTGGGAGTGGGTAACGATTCTTTACCGTAATCTTTTTCAAAGCTAAAAAATCTACACACATGCGCCAAGTCCCATCTTTCTTTGGTATCTAGACTATGGGTGAACCACAAGGCGAGGTGCTTGGCCTTATGATTCCTTTGTCCAAAATCTCTTTGATTTGCCTCTTTATATCATAATTCTCCATTATCGACATGCGATACATATCGATGTTTGGAAGAGGACAATCTTGCTGCAACTAAATCTCATGTTGAATCTATTTTTGGAGGCAATCCTATTGGTTCCTGAAACATCTCATGATGTGAATTAACTACATCATATAGATCTAGTTTCAAATTAGGATCACATCCGTCAAATGATTCATGATTAGCATCAACTTCAGGCTTAATCATAAGAAGAAAAAAATTCTTACTTGAATTTACCAGCCTCTTTACCTGTCCAGCATTTACCATAGCAATGTTTGTCTTCTTGCGATGTGCTCTAACAATGAACTCCTTAACATATTTGAACAAATGATACTTGTTCTCATGGCGATAGAAGATCACTTTCTAGTCATACAAGTAAGGACTCCACAACAGAATACTTGTTATGTCAAGCGGAACCACATCTAATTCAACTATGTCAACAAAATTTGCAGTGATTGCAAACCACAATATACATTTCTTTGAAACCTGTAAATTTGCATCCTTACAAATCCAACCAAGTGGATATGGTTTTGGATGTGGTATGGTATCAAGGTTAAGTTTCTTGACCAAGTCTTCAAATATTAAGTTTGCTTGTGTCCCACTGTCAAACAAGGTGTCAATCTTGGTATGTTTGGATATGACCCTCACATGAAACAATTCAATTCTTTCTTCTTCATTTGGAGTATTTATGTGATAGTTTGATGTACTGGTACTTTCTTCTTTTCCCTTCATGTTATTCAATCCCATGGCTGTACTCTTAGATTCATCACTTGAATCATCTCCTAAATCATGTTGAGTTGTAGCAGCAGTTTTCTATTTCCGTTTGTTATTGGGTTTCTTTGGCCTCATTTCAGGATGTAATTTCCAACGATGAGTTTCATCACGACCTTCTTTTGAACAATGTTTACAAACCAATTTTTCTCCCTATTTATTAACATATGAATTCTTTTTTCTTTTACTTTTTGAGGTCTTCTCCTTGGATTTACCCTCGAAAGGTTTCTTCCTACCCTCTTCAGAAATGTTCTTCCCTCTAGCTTCTAGATGTGTGGCCTGAACACATACTTCATCTAAACTGGTGGGGTTAAACATGAGAATAGTATGTTTTAGGTAGCTATGTAAGCCTCCTATGTACTTGAGCAAAGTATCTTGGCTCTGCAAAGCTACCCCTAATAAGAGAGCTCTTCTTCTAAATTCTTGGGTGTATTCTTGCATATTTTGTCCCTTCAATTGCCTAAATTTTTTCTAGTTCATTATGGATTTCTGCATATGAGCTAATGGATAAAACAATTGTTTTCTAGCAGTAATGAAATCTGACCATGATAGAATAATATTACCATGTTTTTTGATTTCCTCCTTTGTCTTAGCTTCCCACCAAACAAGTGCTGCACCTTCCATTCTCAATGAAGCTAATTAGATTTTGGTATCATCATCTTGAAGGTTCTGGATTCTCAAATAGACCTCTAATTGCCTAATCCAATTATCAATATTTTTTGCATCGACTTCACCATTAAACATTGGCAATTCAAACTTTAACATCAAGTTTTTAAAAAGGACTTTTACTAGTGTTCTTTGACTTGTGTGGCTGATGTACTGAAGAATAATTAGAGGACGATGATGATGAGGGTGAGGATGATGGCTCTCCATTGCCTCCATTTCCTCCATTTCCCTTCTTTGACTTATCTTCATCATTGTGACCTCCTGAAGATCCTTGTCCTTCCTTGTGAAGTTTAGATCCTTCTCCTTCAAATCTCTCATTCCTTTCTTGATAAAGGATTCTAACCATCTTAGTCATGTCAAGAAATGCTTTCCTGAACACTCATTCTTCCTCTTTTGGATCAACTTGTTCATGGATTTATCCTTCTCTATGAGACATGCTTAATATAGCTTCTGCTTCCTTAGGAGGTGAACTAGGTGGTGGAGATTGTGGAAATCTTGCTCTCCTTTTCTTTAGCTCTTCTTGAGACCCTTCCGCTCCCACCAATTTGCCTTATCCTCTTTTGAGCTTGAGACTTGTAAGCATCTAAAAACTTGTAAACAGTTAAACAATTATTTGCACAAAATAACACCAAAGAATAAAAAATCTAGCTCTGATACCAACTTGATCTGAAATGAATGTATTAGTTTTGCTGTGCTAAGTGTCTTTTCAGTTTATAAACATGTGCATACTTGTCTCATTAGTTTTCTTAAGGATTGAATATTTTAACCATGAATTGTAGATGATTTTAGTGAATTAGAAGCATGAAATAAGCACAAATAACACTGAACGACAGTGTAAAACAAAGAAATAATTCACCACATATAATTTACATAGCAGTCATGATGAAGCAATTCACCCCTCCTAGGCTACATCTTCTTGTCCAGCTCCCAATGGCATGTCCATCTTTCATTATGCTCAAAATTTTGAAAATACATGTAGTTAGAGGCCTCTAATGGTTGTTTATTCTGCACCAATGGCTCCAGAATGCTCCAATTAGTCAAAAATGACTCTTCATTCACCCTGAATGGGCGTAAATTGAGTCTCCTACTCTTTTGCCCAGTTACACCTAGAAAAACTCCACTAAAAGAAGAGAACTCCACTTAATTGGAGTTAATTTAGTAAATCTGCCCAAAATTTAGGCGCGCTCTAAACTGTCTACTGTTTTAACCATTACAATAAATGTCAGTGGTTGGGGTGGCCACACGCCAACTCCAAACCCCACGGTGACTGCAACCGTCGGCAGAACCAAGGCTTTAACCGTGGTGAAAAACGTTGGATCGTGGTTGAAGAGATGGGTTAAGCGGAACTGTTGCATTAACCGTGCGGATAAATCATCTCCATGTGACATATCTATTATAAACCGTTTGCTATTGGGTAACATGAAGATCACAGTTGTTACAATTGTTTTAAATGTTTCCATGTGAACGCTCCTCTGGGTACCGCTGGCGGATCCCAACCCCCAACGGTGAGCGCATTAAACTTTAAATAGAATGCGAAAACAATTATGTTAAGAAAAACTTGTAGCTCAGGCGGTGTTGCGTGTGCGTGCTCTGCTGGAGGTCGCAGGGTCTAGCCCTACAGACCTCACCCAAAATTGTACACAGTGGTTCAAGGGCCACATGGTGGCCTCTGGGCTAGCCACGCGACACCTTCCAATTGGCCTTCAAAACATAATCGTACAACCTCATTCAAAAAATAATGAAGCAACAATTGTCAACGTGGGATTGTTTTTGAGGAAAAGAATATTCCTCAGAATATTCCCTTTTGCTGACTGTGCATCCACCTTGCTGACTGGGCATCCTAGTCAACCCTAGTCAAATTGTCGCAAAATTTACGTGTTTGGAATTTTGATCATAACGCGATATCTCCCTCATACGACATCCATTTTTCTAACCGTTCACGACGTCAGAATCAGGAAAATGAGATCTACGCAACCATCCTAGTTTCAACCCAATCTCGTAACTTTGAATTTTGAGCAAAATTTATGAACTCCTGATCATTGAGGGATAACTTGTGTAATAGGCTGCACCGATACTTGAGGGGTAATTAGAACATAAGTTTAAGGTACTCCCATGATGGGTGTTTGAGGTGTACTTGGTTGCTGAACAAATGTTTACACAACAAATTGGACAAGAGTGTGTAGACTGCTCGGACCAGGATGCTGACTTGGTTGTTGAACAAATATTTGTGGATTAACTTGAGGAATCCCCTGAACAAGTTGCTGGACTTGAGTTGGAATACCTTGTAAAGTTATTTTTGAATAAATTGTCCAGTAGGCTGAGAAGGTTGGAAAATTGGTACCTGTGGAGCAACTTTCAAAGGTTTTTGAGAAAAAAAAGGGTTCCAAATGGTATTCATCCCTGGATAAGGAGTACCTGCTAAGGGTTGTGACACAACGGGTTGACCTAAACCAACTTGAGGCATTTGACCATAGCTTTTATAGTTTCCAATTTAAGGTTGTCTTGCAACCGTAGGATATGAACCAAAAAAAGGTTGCTCTCCAGGCGGAGGTGGCTGCCCCCTAGGCGGATTATAACCACATGTTGGGTTAACTTGAGGATTTCCTACACTGTCGGAAACCATATGAATATACTGGTCTGACGTCAAACCTTGGGCAGTAGAAGTTGATAAACTAGTTGACATAAAAATTTGAGGAGAATGAGAATCTCCTAAAAAATTCTAGAAAGTGACTGATATCCAAGAGGAACTGATGAAACAACATATAACAATGATTCTAGAGAGCTTGAAAACATGGATGTATCATTAGGCATACTTCCAGAAATAATTTGTGACATATTAACTCTGGGAAAAGAGTAAAAAGGAATGCAGTGAGGTGGATGACCTAAACCAACTTAATGTAAAAAATCAAAAGGTGTAAGGTATCAAGGATCTGGTCGAAAAGGAGAAATATGAGGGTCTAGAGGAAGGGTTTGTTCAACAATAAAAAATGGATTACTTGGAGTTTCTTCTTCATTGTGTGCAGTAATATCTTCGATACTAATGAGACCAAGAGGTAGATTCTTGGTAATAATAAGTTTTACTTTGGGTGAATGCGGAGCAGGAGTAGGGGCTATAACCTTTGAAGGAGATTCAAGTTCTGAAATTTTTGGCTCAGTTAAATGTGTATCTGAGACCTCACCAGTATCATATTATGATCTAAGAGTTTCAGTAACTACTGGTCCAGTTTGTACTAATTCTGTTTCAAATCCTTGAGGTTGATTGACTTAAGTTTCAAATTCTACCATGGTAGATGTTTCAGGTTGATCTGAAGACCCAGATCGTGTTAATTTTGACCTTTCAGCCTTAATTTTCTCCAATTGACTTGATGTATACTTAGGGGATTTATCGTGCATTCTCCATGAATGTCTTGGTATATCACCCACAATGAATTTTAATTAAGAATTCACAAAATACCAATAAATCACACCTAAATCCTATAAAAATTAAAAACAAACAAATAACACATGCTAACAAATCTAGGAGTCAAATCACACAAATAATATTTTCACAGCGAGATCACTAGTTGGTGATGAAACCCAACATTGTAGGAATCAACGTGAAAATATATAGATAAAGCGGACGGAACCAGTTACCCTGACAACCTGCTTAATGAAACAATGTGGGGCAAGTAACTCCACTTATGCCATCTCGAGTGAAGATCACCCTCCAAAAATTCCAAGTGATTCTAGTCAACGTCTATTCCAGGTACAATAGAGACCTTCCCTCTACCGTCACCTCGGGAAAAATCCCTAGTATTATGGTCACTAAGGTTACCAATTATAACAATTCAACCTGGGGGAGCAGTCGCAGATCTGAAGTACATGCAAGGGAAGAGTAACAAAGCTCAATCCCCTGACAGCTCCTCGACATGGTAAATCTGAGGTTTACTTCCAAGTGACCCGAAGTACCTTTCAACACTACTTGTAATACGTGAAAATTATCTAACGTAACCAATGAAGCAGGTACGATTATTTAACCGGGTTCGATATGATCTCGTTCTTGACTCCTGTGTAAGAGGATCTAACCTGAGAAAATTTGTAATAACTGGATTTAATCCCTACCACGAGATTCTACTACTTGTTTATAGCTTTGGAGAGTTTACTCACTTTCCTATTCCAAAGCACTAACCTGATCTATGTTGGTGGAAAGAGCACTAAAAATGTAGAAAATTATAGATTAATTTTAATTAACATTGTGTTATTAGGTTGTTACTTACTCAAAGGGTTATGGAAGTGAAACTGATGATATTTTGACCGACTCAAACACTCTAATGCAGTAAAATATGAAATTTTAATCTTTTCATTTAATGAATTCCTAGTTATGGGAGAGTGAGAGTCCTTTTTTATTTTCAAAAGAAAAGCAAAAACTCAAATTTCAATAACATTCTTTTCCAAAAAATGCCAATTTCACTTTGAAACAATTCAATTGTAGAAATTAAATCAAAATTTCAATTCGCTTAACAAGTCAAATAAACATACTAAGTATCTTTCACAAGCAATCGCTCACAATTCTTCAAATTTTGCAGAGAAACAAATAAAAATCTAAAATTAAATTTTTTAATGAACACTTCAACTTAATTATGTCTATAAGTGCAATTATGAAAACTTCAAAACTGAAAACGAATGATTTTCTTTTAACATTTAACGAATATAGGTACCCTAACTTCACTAATCTAGAAGATCTTTGAAAAATAATCAAAGTATTTCGTTCAAATAAATGAGATAAATAGTGAATCTGGTATATTTGACAGAAATATATAGGGATATAGTGATCTAAGCAACAACTTATCTCTTTTTGATCAATCAGCAAACAAGCCAGATGAAACCCTACTCAAATTTGTGAAAAGGATTGTTTCACAACAAGACTTCACTATGACATTCAAATAAGCTCACATAAGGACTCTGAAGGCAAAAACAAACATAATGACCACTCAAAAATTAAAACCCAGACTCTGATCAATAGAAAAGATATTTTTCAAAAATTTCTAAGGCTTGCGCATGTGGACAATTAAGTCCAGTGCACATGTGCACTGTTGCTGATGGAAAATTGCGCAGATTTGTGCTATGTTGCTGAAGCAGAACCACACAGATCAAGAAAGGTTCAAGAAAAAATAAAATAAAGGCAATCAAATGAGAGGATATGAAAAGTCACTACTTTTCCAATACTCAGATAAAGTCAATAAAAAAAGATCGGAAAGACAAAACAAGGAAAAGGAAGAGAAATAAGGTGTTCCCTAATGGAGTCGCCAATTTGTTACACGGACAAATCCCTCTTGTAGACAAGAGCGATCTCCCTAGATTCCTAAGGGAAAACTAGAAACAAACAGAAAATTGACTAAATCTTTCCCTTAGCCTACTTCGTTTGAATCATAAAAACAAGAGAAGGAGAATGGTGCCCTTACCTATTTGCGAAATGCTTGATGGAGATCCCCGCTCCATCTCGATGCAACTCCTCAATGCTTGATAAGATCTGCAATTGCAAACATAAAAGATATCAAAGGCATATGCAATATAATGATTCAAAATAGCTTAATCTAATGATCAAGGAGATTAGAAATTGATATTCTCTTAATGAATACATAAAGGAACATAAATCATTGATAATTTCAGTAAGACAATACAATGGAAAAAATAATTCATTTGTATTAATTCAGAGATAAAGAAGAGCCTTACAACCTTTGCATTGATGTCACGAGGTTCCTCCAAAATGCCTCAAGTCCTCTCCTTGAATTATAAGCTTCCCAATCTAAATTCAATAGCATAATAGTACCCTTTGTGAACTCCCCTAACCCTCCAGTCTCTACTCAATTTATAGGCCAAATAGAGGAGGTTTCAGATCCAAAAGAGAAGGATGAGATCCACTAATAGTGGTTTTAGGATTCCTTGATGAAAGGGAATTAGCTCCATGTTGTGAGGGGTAAGGCTCTAATAGATATGGCCAAGAAGCTTTCAGTTGGGATAAATTCACTCAACAAGGCTTCTAGAACTTACTTTTTACTTTTACTTTTCATTGAGTCATGTGCGCGGTCTACAATGGAAGACAGAGCACAATTATGCATAGGTTTCAATGGAAGAGACTACGAATGCGCGAAAACTGACTAGGAAAAGTGCGAAGGTAATACTAAACAGGTTAAAAGGCCATGTTACCCAAAATTCATAATTTATTCAAGGGTTTTAAATGTTTGACTTGCAAGGGAGTGATTTGAAACATAATTATGGATGGCGAGAGAACCAGTTTAATTGTCAATTTTCATGGTGACAAAATGACATGTAACAGTAGGACCCATTAGGTTCTTGGGACTATGGGATATTGGATGGAGCTGCAAGCAAGATTACATGTGTGCGACCAATAACCATTAGGCTCCCAAATTAAATTAGAAAATGGGTGTAGTTGGAAGAGCAAAAACTTGTATGACGTTGATAGGTGGATTGGTTTTTAATGGGGAATATTCATAAAACGCAATGGGGTTTACCTTGTGGGACCATGACCTTTAGGTCAACATGGCAAGAAACCATAAGTTAGACAATGTTTATGTGGATGCCATGTAGGAACCATGAGAGCTGCATGATTATCAGGGATGACATGGAAGGTCCACATGGGTCACATGTGGATGCCACATGGTGGTACCTTATTACATGGCGCAATCTAGATGATTTAACTTCAAATGGGCATAAATTTTGATCTGGGAGTCGAATTTAGATAAATTTGTATTGTCGAAAATATCTAAGCAAGTTGAGTATGATTGTGATATCAAAAATTATTCTGCATAGAGTCAAACGATTCTTGTAATCCCATTTTCATAACAAACATTGGATGTCAGATTAATTATAAAGTAGCATCTACCACAATTGAGAAGGTTCAAGGGGGTAGGAGGGACCCTTATAGAGTGGTATTAGAGCCAGGTTCAACACTTGGAATATATGGGGCGTGAAAGATAAAGTTAGAATCTAAGCTTAGGTTCAACAATGGAGCTGAAGAGGGTTGGATGATTGCTAACCTTGATGAAATGTTGAATTTAAACATGCCAATATAGTTGATATGGTTACTAACATGATGATATTCCGTATTTATTTATTGGAATATGTGATTGACATGGATTATATATATATATATCAGCAACAACATATCAACATGCTTTAGATCAACATGTTTAGTGTTGACATAACAAGGTACCAAGTTAATATTTTTATGCTTGATATAACTAACAACTATTTGTGTCAAAACACATAAGAAGATATAATTTGTAGCAAGGATTAAAGGAATGGATAGTAGAATGGTACAACATAGTATGGACCAAGATAATAAAGAGCATGAAGATGAAAGCTCCCCTCATGAAGTTGATACTCTCAGGAGATTGAAAGATGAGTTGAAGAGTTTTAAAGTAGGGAATGAAAGACTCATTATAAAGAAAGAAGAACAAGAAAATATAAACATGATGCTACTACAATGCCTGTCCTACATGCGAGGGATACTGCAACATGGAGCAACCTCATGAGAAATGGAAGGGTGTCATGCTAACTAAACCAGAGAAAATCCTCATAAATATGGAGAGAAAGAAAGCCATTGATAGGCTAGAATTACATACAGGGACACTTGAGAAGAGATTTCCCTAACAAATGACAAAACAAGGATAGTCCATGTAGAACTCACACACAAATCAACAACCAACAATACCAAAGGAAGTAACTCAAAGAGGAAGAGAGATGAGGGAACATTTCCATGAGCTCTCTGTTTGGTCAATTTAGTGTGTCCTAAATTGCTACATTAATTTGTCAATCCGGGATTCGTAAGCTGATGAAGTGTGGCGCACTATATGTGCAAGATAACCTATCTCTTACTTTTTGTCGTTTTTGGTTTTTTTTCCTTTTTATCTTGGTTGGTTTCCTAATGTGAGATGGAAATTCTAAAAGACAAGTATGGTTATGATTGTTCAAGGCAATGATGTCATTTATAATGATTTACCAAACTTCAAACTTCAAAAGGATTTTGAAACATACAATGAGAAAATTAGTTCCTAAAAGGAAATGAAAATGTGCCACTATTCTAGTTAAACAAACAATGAACTATTGATCATGAAAACCATTACCCTTGCTGCTGTCTAAACACAAAAGAAACTGTACTCAAAGAAAAGTTTGCAAGTAAAGTAAAACTAAAATCAAATTACATCAACTCATATTCTGACCCCTCACCATTAGTCTCGCTATGGCTTTCGGAGGTAATCATAAACAACTTGAGCAATCTGATATCTAATTTGCAAAAAAAATAAACTAATATCAAATTACACACTCATACTTCAATCCCTCACCATTAGTCTCGCTATGGCTTTCGGAGGTAACTGATAATGACATGAGAAATTTAATATCTATCTTGTAGAAAAGTAAACTAATATCAAACTATACACTCATACTTCAATCCCTCACCATTAGTCTCGCTATGGCTTTCGGAGGTAACTGAAAATGACATGAACAATTTAATATCTAACTTGCAGAAAAGTAAAATAATATCAAACTACACACTCATACTTCAATCCCTCACCATTAGTCTCGCTATGGCTTTCGGAGGTAACTGAAAATGACATGAGCAATTTAATATCTAATCTAACTACTAAAGCAAATGTGCAAGATTGAAATAAACAAAAAAGTGCTGGAATTAAAAACTAAGAAAAAGAAATTAGCAGAAGGACAATATTGATTCCATGTCATTAGTCATTATAAAATGATGTGAAAATGCCCGGGCTGCCTATTGTAATCTGGAACAAAACACTGATCAGTTAACAACAACATAAAACATAAAAGATTATGGACAGAAGTAAAATGTAAAGCATGAAAGATTATGGACAACGATGAAACGTAAATACCATGAAAGATGTAATATATATACACGTGAATGACTATGTCACAATGAACTTAAAGAAATGAAGCATGAAACTATACAGTAATACAAAAAACCTCAGCGTGTGCAGGGGCCCTCTGCACAAACTTCGGGAAGCAGCTTTCAAATACGAATGACGCTTATGAACATAGTCTTCTCATATATTAAAATGCGGTCATAACAGAGAAATAATGTCACAGCACAATGGCGATGCAATTACATTACAGAGCTAACTATTATGCGTATGAGAACGCATTATTTATAACAAAGGGTGACATAACTAATTCCCTAAAGTCTGCGCTGATAGAAGACACGTGAACCACCACGTCCAGAGATCTAGCATTATGGCCGCCGTGAGGATTAAATCTATGGAGAGTGGTTGTTGGATTCGGCTTATGGAGCCATTTACAGGTGTTGATGTGTCTCCTGTGATTTAGAAACGGCCACGCAAATCTCCACATGATGAGAAACAGAGTTCTGTCACCCTGGGACTTTTCGATTGACCACCACTTGGCCACCTTTGACCACAGCCTTCTTAGGTGAATTCGACTGAGCCAGTAGGACACGATCCATGTCCATGTCATTTCTAACTTGCCCATGTGGCTCGATTTTCCTGAAGACACCTGCAATATATACTTTAACAAAATGGCTGCGGAAAGTTGCAGTAGCTGCGGAAAGTGACAAGATTCCGCAGCTAAATGAGCAAAAATCTAATTCAAACATCAGACACAAAACATAGTTAAAAACCATTTTAGATGCTCTTTTACAATTAATATGCAATGATATTGATGACTTAGAAGGTCCAGGTGAATGAAAAAGGTCTAGAAAGGTGTATAAGAAAGATGCAGATTTGAGACTCAACACTCTCTAAAATACTAAAAGGTCCTCTTAGAAGGATTTAAAATTGTTGAAGACCTTGGTAAAAGCATCGTCTTAGATTTTGTACATGTGCTTAATGCTATTGTTGAAGTGAATATGGAATGTGTGATGTTTTGAGCAATATTTTTTTTAATTACCATTTGGATACATGTTTCTATTTGGATTGAATGTGGGTGCTTTGTGTTGTTGTCATGCGTTCCTATTTTGGTATTTCCTTTGTTTTGTTTCTTCTTGCCTTCTATTCCTATTCTTTATTTGGTTTGTTGGCTTTGATAAAAGCGAAGTAAAGAAGCTCATGAAGAAGAACTAAATAAAACCTAAATTTTCAAGACCCTAACTAAATCATGTGCATGAGATAAAATTGTAGTACAGGGTAGAATAATATAATGGACTAGCCAAAAAGGGCTTGTATGGGGCCCAATTAAACAAAATAGAAAATGACATGACAACTATGAAAATAACATAAGAAGGAAGTTTCCCTAGCTGAAACAGTGCTTGGATGATATATGTTCTATATTTTATGAATATGTGAATAATGAGAAAATAAGAAATGGATATAATGATGCCATTTCATGCGAAAGGCCATTTTTTGAGAATTATATTATGATTGTGTGAATGATATACAACTTGCTATGTTTTCAATAGCATAATGAATTTATTTAATGGATTCCATGTTACGTGGAGGATCCATTAGGAAAGTGTGCAAAAATTACCTCTTGTAGTTAACTATCAGTATCAATGTGCTTAGACTCATGCTTATGATTATGACATGTGTTGTGTGAATAAATGAAAACAATAACAACTAAATATTTACCCTAAAAACAACAACAACTGAAGATTTACCCTAAAAACAACAACATGTTAATAACATGGAATGTGTGCATGTATGATACATGCTTGTGAAAATGAATAGGCACAGGTTTGGGAGCATAGATTAATACAAGCATGTATCAAATACATAATGAAAATCCCTTTATGAAGTAGCATTGGAACTTGTAAGAAGTTGCATTGATATAGTTATGGTTAAATTTGAGGTTGAGATCATCTCAAGGACTGCTAAATATTGTAATTGTAGGTGTGCTAAAGGCTAGCCGAACTCCTTAAAAGAAGAAGAAGGAGACTTCAGTTAAAAATGTTGATACTAAAAACTAAGTAAGTAAGGTAAACAATATGCCAAGGTAAAAAGGTAAAGGGAAGGAATTTAGAAAGAATTCCTTTAAGATGAAATTGATATTTTTGTTTCAAATTAATGAATGATTTGCATGGATGTCTAGAAAAATGTATCGTTAAGGAAGGCAACATTTGATGCGAAATGATTGCGTTGAATTTTGCAATGCATGCTAATAAACTGAAGAACTAAATTGCTCATGAATTTAGAGATATGAATTTGTCATTTATGACTCATTGGTTTTCTAGAATAAATATTTGATTCCATTATGAAATGATTGGCATTAATGCGATGCACACATATGATGTTGTGATAGTTTCATTTCAATATAATTGAGGTTACATGGAGTGGTATAATTTTTATATGTGTAATAATTCTAATATCACTTGAGGATGTTGTGAAACCTCACAATAAATGTATGTCTACATGACAATTGTTTGGTTGATTGGAAGATGAAATTGTTGGAAGAGTGTTGGAATGGGGTGTGAGATAAATACCACCATAACAAAATAACACCACTTGCAAAATATCTTAGCAACATGACTACAAGTCTCGTGATTATGAGATATGGATTCTAAACAAAGCAAAGTTGGGCAATTAAAATTTCTAATTTGTTTTTTTTTTAGTGTATCTCATGGAAACTAAATGTCATGACGTCGGCGAAATTATGGAGCATGGAGATTAGGTAGAGGACTACGGTGATGAAATTGAAACCTTGTGGTACCTTGTTTATATCATGGGAGAAAGTCATGCCCGATACCTTTATTATACAACTCCATGAGTAGTGAAATGGACCAGACCATACAGTTACTTGTCCATAAGACTCCATGCACGTTACATTAGAGCATGTTAGACTAGTAGTTGGCTAAAATACTGTAATGATTACCTCGTGTAGGAAATCCTTTGACCACATAGAATGCATAGAATGGGGGTTTTCTAGGGTTTTAAAGGTGAGTACTTTATGGGGGGCCATGTAGGAAAGCCTTTGGCCAAGTAGAATACCCAAAATGGGGGTTGTGTGGACCCATAAAGATCAGTAGCTAATTGGAGCCCACACAAGAAAACCCTTGGATAGGTTGAATACCTAGAATGGTGGTTTCCCTGGCTTGGAGGGGTGAGTAACTAGTGGCATATGATATTCTTGTCGAGAGATGACTACCTTGGTGGTAGATATTATTCCCATGTTCACTAGGAGGTGACACACGAGAGGGGGGGGGGGGGATTTTCCTTAATGGCATATGATATTGGAGTTGTGATGATATTCCAATCAATAGATGACTACCTTAGTGGTAAATAATATCCCCATGCTCACTGGGAGGTGAGAGAGATGGGGGGATCTACCTTGGTGGCAGTGGATATTGGAGTTGTAATGATACCTACCTTGATGGTATATGATAATGTAATTGTGATGATATTCCTGTTGAAAAATGGCTACCTTTATGGTAGATGATACACCCATGCTCACTGGGAGGTGAGTGAGAGGGGAGGCTTATCTTGAGCTATACGAAAATATGACATGGAGTAGTATATATGCCATTGAGTGCTTGTTTCGATCGAGAAACCACTAAGTGAGCTGAACTTGAAGACGGAGTAAAGAGTAACCATAAATATGAGTATCAATTTTAAAGAATCTGCTATTGAAAGTGTGGTTTAATTTTTTATTTTTATTTTTTATTTTTTTATGATTAATATCATAAGAATTGTGTGCTTATGATATAGGTGAATTTTTGAACTAATCGTCAAAGACATATCAGGTGATTACAAGCAATGCCATAGTGGTGCAATGGAATCATAATGGAGTTTAAGACTTTGGGAACTAGGCCATGATGGTGACACTAGAGCCCTGCGATACGTGTTAATCACCATGAGTTATGTTGTGACAAATGTGTTATATTGTTAGAGAGAGCTAGAGGGATGAATTATCTATGAGACTCCATCAAGAACCTTCATATTCAAGGAATAATTTCCAAGAAATGGATCGCCCAAGGGACTGGGGAGGCGGAGAAGGGGATGATTTAACTTGGAAGGTGTGTGATTGCATGAAAAAAATAAAATTCAACGAAATAGTTTTAAAATAATCATGTGCATACTCATTGGGATCAAAAAATCATTGGGTGTGTCACAGGAAGATAAAAGATAACTTAGTTTCTTGTGGAAGCCTCAAGGTGTAACAATCAACCAGACAAAAATGTGCTAGAATGCTAGGTAGTTTAGAGGTAACTAGACCGTGAAATATGAAATACATTGATAAAAGTGGAACCTCGGGACATGTAATATGTCGTTGATATACAAATTTGTGTATATATAAACCTCATGGATGTATTTTGTGTTTTTTTATAGAAGGCCAAGGACAATGTTTCTATAAGTGGGTGCAGTTTGTTACACACATTTTTTTTACCCCTAATGTAAATAAAACTATGTGAATTTTTTGATGTAAATAAATTTAAAAATTCAACCTATGACCGAATTGGAGGAGTTGAAACAGATTCAGAGCTGTAAGGAGGAGGAGTTTATTTTACAAGTGATTAGCCAAAATGACACCCACTTCATTTTTTTTCCCCATATATCTCCCTAACGAATTAATGGTCTACTTAGTAGGTATTGAAGTTGTGTATGGTCGTTTGAAGTGAAGTACAAGGCCCATGTTGTTCCTATTCTCGTGGGACATGTACAAAAATAAGCCAACCCATGAAAGAAAATATAGGGGATCAGAAAATGGGGATAAAGAGAAGCAACGAAGGAGATAGAGCATTGTAGCGCTACATTTGGGGAAAAAATAAACACAGTAAAAACATGTGGGAGCAATATAAGTAATGGAGAATGTGAAATCAGAGGAGCAACGAGGATGCACAACACATAAGATAAGAGAATGAAAGAAGGATATCAACTAATGCTCTCTATTGGGATGTTTTTATCTAAAAATTTGGTGTGGCCACTGGTTGTATGTCACTGTAAGATTGACCAATGAAGACTCAATGGAGACATTGAATCACTTAGTGCTTGTTAAGTAAGATGATAAAGAACCTCGATAGTGGTCTCTGGAATCCTGCAATTATTTCCTGGAAAATCTAGCTGATAATCAACACATAGAGTGGAGATCATTCTCCTAGAACCGAGTATAACTTCACCAAGCCTTGGATGAATCCTTGTGATTGATTTTAGAGAGGCAACAGAGTCATTGTGGTGCTTACTATGTGAGGAAGTTAACAAACCACCTAAATATTGCACTCCATTTCTCTTATCTGGTTGAATTGATATTGGTATGAAATTCCCTTGAGCAATTAACTCCTCAGACTCTGAATCCAGCTTGGGGGTGGTTAGCTGCAATAAATATTGCAGTGTAGTTGGCCTAAGGTTTGGTGGAGAGTTGAAGCCCCTTATTCAGTTGAAAACCTTCTTAAGTCACACAAATACGTATATTTCATTATTGTTCAAAGCTATACCTATGGATGGTGTGATATCTTATATGTCCATGGAAGTAATGTATGTGTGGACTATGCTGATAACTAATTTTGTTTATAATATATGTGACTATGCCCAATTATTATGGATCATGTTGTTTAACATTGTGTTTATGAATAGTTTATAATTTTTTGTAATCTTAGCTATTGTTGATCAGGTCTATTTGAATAAGTTTAATAGTAGAACCACGTGGATTGATTAATCTGGTGCCTTTCCTTTGCTAAGATATTAAGTGCAGTGTGAATTTGGTGTTGGGACTTGTCCCCCTTCCTTTCTTAGAAACTATCATTTTCCAATGTTTAGAGGTACTTTACCTCACTACTATTAATCACTCACCATTATCGGGCTCTTGACCTTGAGCCCTTGTGCCATAAGCTCAGAGAACTAGAGTTCGGGCAGTCACCCCTTTTTGATTCATGGTTGGTAAAGTAAAATGTGATCTTCCTTGTGGCTTGTGACAATCAAGCTCTCAAACTAGATTTGAAAGGGGGAGTCATTGTAAAGAGCCCTGACTGGGATGATGTGTGCCTATATCACTGGGTTCACCACATTCGAGATGAAGTGTGCATAAGGAGGACCCAAAATATTTTTAGGCTTGCAGGTTGTTGGAAAGAGTCGTGATCGGGATAATGTGTGTGGAGGAAGGACCCACCAAGTTCTCTAGACTGTGGGTTGCTGGATGGATCCGTAGCTAGCATGAAATCTGCATGGGGATGACCCATTGGGTTCTTAGTCCTGTAGGTTGTTGGAATGAGCTATAGTCGGGATGAAATGTGAACGAGGAGGATGCATCAGGTTATTAGGCCTACAGGTTGTTGGAAAGATCCAAAGTTGAGATGACATGTGTGCGAAGAGGACCCACCAGGTTCTTAGGCCTACATGTTATTATAAGGATACATGACCGAGAATACATTTGTGTGGGAAGGGGATCCACTAGGTAATTGGGCTTGTGGGTTGTTGGATGAAGCCATGGTTAGGATGACGTGTGCAAAACCTTTGGCCAACGGGCTCTCAAAGTAGACTAGCCTCCGAGTAGTTGGATGGAGTGGTGATGGGATGACATGTGCATGACCTGTGACAAGCAGGCTCTCAAAGTAAATTCGAAAAGGGGTGTACCTAGAAGAGTCATATCTGGTACGACATGGATAGGTGGATTATTTTTTAATGGGGAATAATATCAAAACCCAACGGGGTTGACCTAGTGGGACCATGACCTCGAGGTCCATATGGTGAGAACCAATAGGTTATATGATGTTTACGTGTATGTCACGTACAAACCATGACAGTTGTAGGACTATCAATGATGACATTACAAGTCCACGTGGGTCACATGTAGATGCCACGTGGAAGTACCTTACTGACGTAGCACAGTCTAGATGATCTAAATTCAAATGGGAATAAATTTTGATCCAGGAGTAAGGTTTAGATAAAATTTATATCATTGGAAATCTCTTGATGAGCTAAGCATGATGGAGACATTAGAAATTATTTTTTCCAACTTTGGGGTAGAAGGATTTTTATAACCCCATTTCCATAATAGACCTTGGAGGGCGGGTGATGGAGGAGCATAGACTCTCAAACTCAACTTTACTAATTTGATCTAAAGGGGTCTTCACATTTACTAAGGGAGTAGGTTCCCTATTTTTTTTTTCCTATGTTTTATGGAAATTTAGAAGAATGCTAAAATATTATAGTTAGATCTCTCTTGTTGGAATAAATCTCGAGAGTTTGTGAGAATTATAGAATTATTAGGGTAGCTATAAACATTTTGAGAATTTTGTGGATCTAAAGGACCCTAACAATTGAATGAGTGATAATTTTATGGATCTGAACCACTTTTAGTTTCAAAATACTTTGATTTAAAATATTGTAATTAAAGGCATCAATAGAAGAAAGAGAGAGAGGAGAGTGAGTATAGGGAGAAGTGAAAGGAAAGCTAGGTCTGTGTGCCCATATTGAAAATCAAGCCAGTATCATGTATCTTTGAATCTGATTTCAGGAAAATATTTTTTGTGTATTATTGGGTTGGAATATCTTTGTCTAAGTGTTGATAAATGTCTTTGTGAAATATTTACTGGGTTGAGCAATGCTGGAACAAATATTGATGTGTTAGTAAAAGTTATTGACACCAAACCAAGTACCTATGCTTTGCGTGTTAATTTCCAGGAATCTAACTATTAGATGTGATTAAATTGATGTAACAAGAATCAAGATTCTCTATGCGTTAGATGAGGAAATTACATTTACATTGTGGGTAGTTTTGCTCCAACGTTGTATGGCTTGGTTGAACTGGGAATCTTATGTGTCAAGTGCAAAGGTAGTAAGGTAATTTTATGGTGTAGATCATAGAACTTGGCATTAGGATAAGTATCCTAAGTTTTGATAGAGCCAAAATTCGATGTATTTTTGTGGAAAGCGTTAAAATCTAGAAAACATAAAATTCCTTTAAATGGTGGATTAAATGAAATAAAAATTTTGTGGTACCCATTCCACTAGTTGGGAATTTCCTCGCAGTCGAAATTTACTTATATCTTGAAGTCAGGCCATTTCATGGTAGTCGTCCCCCACCCTTAGTTATACCCTTTAATTGTTTTAAAACATTATAAGAGTTAGTCGGTCTTGAACCTCGACTAACCAAAAAAGAGGTAAGTCCTGACCTCACTCAAGACATTCCACCATCAATCTGATTGTGATGACCCCCAAACTCCCGACCAAGTTGATTGCGTCAACCCCTTACATCCCAACCAAGTTGATTGCATCGACCTCCGACCTCCCAACTAAGCATTGAAAATTGAAAATTTATTTGATTTATTTGGTGTTGGATTTAGGAGAGGAAAACAAGGGTTCGTGATTATAAATTAAAGCTAAGTTAACTAGAGAGAGTTTGGTATCAATCGAGTTTAAGTTTTTAGACATCGTTTGCATAATTTTGTAGGAAATAAGTATGCTATCATCATCAGGTTAATTATAAAGTATAACCTCCCACAACTAACAAGGTTCAAGGGGGTGGGAAGGAGTGTTACATTCCACTTCATTTATTCCAAGATTTTAATGGTATCCACATGATATTTGGTTACCTCAAAGCTATACGGTTCAATTTTCTCTTCCATATTCAATTCCTGTAGCAATCCATGTGTCAATCATGTGTAAAATTGTTTGTGAAAATTGTGCTACCAAGTAGTTAATACTACTATTGTTGGATCATAGAAATAACATCATAATGATAACCGTGAGAAACAATAATGTAATACCTTTTATTTTCAATGTAAACCTTAGGCATAAAATATGAATATCAACCCAAATTTTCAACTATAAAAGACACAAATTTCTACAAGGCAAAGAGATTTCTGAATCTTGACATATTGATTAAGAAATAAAGGATTGAAAAACTGACCCTTTGGAACTAGACAAACTATCCTTCTATGAGCTTTGAGACTTAATTTTTCAAAATAGATTGTTTTTCTTTCTTTCTCTTTGTACACATACAATAGTCTTATAACCAATTTGATCATTTTTTTTAAAGAATAGCAATATGATTTTTTCCTATGTTGAGTGAATATTTTTAATGATTAAAGAACCTCTCTTTCCCTCTTGATTCTAAGTATTGTTATCGGATAAATTGTTCTTGCAGATAAGAGCAATCTCCCTAGATCTTGTACCCAAATCTAGAACAAAATAAAACGAAAACATAAAACTTTCCCTAAGTCCATTGCAATCAAATCATAGATGAAAACACCAATGAAAGGATAAGAGAAATTCATACCTTCTATTGAATTTTGTCCTCACTAGTTTCTCGAAATGTTATGGCTTCCAACCTTGTCTTCACTACTCATGGAGAAAACACCTACAAACAACACAAACAAATAAGAATAAAAACATATCTAATCCAAATAACATATGAAAAGACTTATATATATGATCAAGGAGACATATAGTAGAAATCATCAAAGATAGAAAATTATTGTGGGAAAACAATATATAACTATATTATCACAAGGAAGTGGTTACAACCTGGTGCCTGGATTTCGCAGGTTGCCCTTCCAAGTATTCCTAGTGTCAAAGCCTTCCTTTCAAAATCTTTAGGATCATAAGTGGGATACTTTAGTAAAGTTTCAATGAGAATATTAGAGCCAAAGCCTTATGAAATCAACTAAGATCCCTATATTAATGAAATATTGTTGTGTTTATAAGCTTTAAGGAGGACGATAAGAAGAGGTTAAGATATAGCCAAATCAGGGATGCGAGTCAGATCCAAACCGATCGGGGTAGATGCCATCCACAAGGCTAATTTTCTAGAAGCTTCTCATTCTTTTATTTTTTCATTTGTAAAAACAATGTTGCACCTTGTAAATGAGCAACCTACGAAAATGTTACACACTATATTTATGAAACATTTGACAATCAACTATGTCACATGTTGTCAATGTGAAACCAACAACATCATCTTGAAAGAGGGTTTTTAAATAAATTCAAACAATATTTTCATCTTTTAGGGAAAGGATTTTCTTCCATCTTCTTCAAGGATTAATGGAAATAATGTTTCAAATGACGAAGGATAGGTGTATGGAATTAATTGGAATGAATACAAAAAAATAATGCATAATAGAATGACCCATAAATTATGAAGTTATAAAAAGAGAGATAACTAAAATACTTGATTGTGCAAAGGTGTTGAAATAAGGAATAGACTAGCTGGAAACCTACCAACAACAATTAAGGAGTTACAACTTAAAAATATCATCTTTGAGGTAGGATTTCCCATACTCACAATACAAGTGAGTCAAAGCATAGTTTTTGACATGAAAAGATCCATGTCAAATGAGAAAGTGAATGACCACCAAACATACATCGTGGATCCATGCTCGCATGACTCAATATGAACATAGCCACTAGACAAACATTTTGGATCTTTGCAAAAATCATAAATACTCAAAATACTCCATCACAACTGGGATCTAACATACATGATATAGGTCTTTGTCTCTATCTTGCCACAATATGAATCTAACTATGTGAATAAATGTGTTGAGCTTGAACATAGTAGAACTATTTGCTTACTTGACAATGATGAAGACCATTAATGAAATTAGTCCTTAAGGTAATTGAGTACATTCTATTAAATGTGGATAATTGATCTAAATTCGAACACTCATGGAATCATTTATTCAAACTTCAATGATGTAATCCTATCATCAAAGGCATAGAAAATTTTCATTGAGGCATGAAACCTGCAAGATACTAAATGGTTTCTAAATCAACTTCCCAGATAATGTGTTGAAGCTGATAGGAAGTGATTCAGCACAGGAGGGATTTTGTGTACCCCCCCCATTAATAACACGAAATAGGTACAAATATGTGAAGTATAACAAAGCACATAATGATTTAGGACAAAATTAGGGATGGCCAACATAATAGAAGGTTTAAGAATTGTGAAAAAATGGCTAAAGTAGGTTGAACTTCTCTTGAACATATTAATGAGATGACAACTTACTTGGAAACACTGAGTCAAGAAAGGGATCACAGAACAAAGTGTAAGACTTTTAAAGGAATATTATCAATAAGAGACAAGCAGATTTCCCAACCTTAACACAAGGAATGAAAGGGTGACATGTTCAAGAGTGACTTGCTGCCATAAAATATGTACATATTTTATATATTCCCTTCCCAAATCCCCCCCACCATTTTTGGTGAGTCCCTATTTATTTTTAAGCCAACTTGAGGAGGATAAAATATGCTTGGAATATAAGCTCATCCTTCGGACAAGTCCTTTGGAGTTTTTTTAACGAACCGTAGGAAGGAGTGGTTCAGTCCAATCTTACATATGGGTTCTTCATTGTTTAAGTTTTACGAGTCCAATGAAGGCATAACTCGATGATATTTTCATATTTAGAGAGTTTGAAAAAGGAACGAAAATAGAACTCCAAGAAGAACTTTCATTTATATTTAGCAAGTCCAAAAAAAGGATAAAATATAATTCGTTCATGATTCTTTCAACGTAAAATTTTAATAATCCTAGAGAAAGCAAAGCTTGATGATTTTTCATTCAGAGAGTTTGAAAAATCGAAAAGAAAACTCCTGTGAGGATCTTTTTCATAATTTTATTGAGTTCGAAAAAGGATAAAAGTATTCTCATGCTGAAAATCATGTTTCATTGTTTAACATGTCATACACACACACTTAAATGATAAAACAACATCATATATACCCAAAAATGAGGTACACTAAGAAAAATTAAACAAAAATATAAAATAAAATTTTAAAATGTTTTCATGCCTTTAAAAAGGATAAAAATTCATTTTATTTTACCATTTTATTTCTACTAACCTCCAAAGTGAAAAAAACCCCACTTTTAGCTTGAGTTTTAGGTAGCAATTTCAAGCATTCCAATAAACGATATTCAATCTTGTTTCTTCAAGGTAAGAGCTCTTAGGGCCCTCTTGAATTTGATGTCATCATTTTTACTTTGTTGATGATTTTATCTAGTTTCAAACCTTTAATTTGGGGAGAAAATGTGCCTTCCAGGTGTCACACCCTATCCATATTGGGAACTGTGACACTTTAGAGTTGTCATAGGTTATGAACGGGCAAGGTGAAACACTGTCGCAGTGTTACTAACTTGACAAGTGCGACATCTACAAGGAAAGAAGGGTTTTTAGATTTTAAGCAGAAAATGTAAAAAATTATTCATGTTGTCTGGCTAATAATTTTTCTCCTTGTTTACATGTTGTTTGATCACCAAAATGTTAGAGTGGAGAGAAAGATAACACGAAGCAGAAGATTTTGCAGCAACTAATTATCCAATCACAATGATGGCCCTTCATGATTGTGATTTGATGATTTTTTTCTTGATTCTGAGCATGAGAGCTCAATTGTAGTTGTTGGAACACTTAGTGTGGATGTGTGATGCAGATGAAAAATTATTTTGATTTGGTTTCCCTATACTTACTATTGATGTGGAGGACATATATATTTTTAACTAGCCTCTCAAGAAGACAAGCCCAAGTTTCACTAGCCAGTCAAGGGGAGGTTGTTAAACACAATGAGTACATCTCATAGTACTATTATGCAAGAATAAGAAAATATAGAGAGAATATTATAATAAATAATGTAATCGATCTTCCATCAAGAGCTATTTTGTTCACCATGGCCCACATAGCAGGAAGCACAAATATGAATTTGACTACCAAAGAAGAAATGCAATATGCATTGGAGGTTATGGAGCTTACAATTTTCAACTGGTGTGAAGGGATTTTAATAAACATGAAGGATCAATTGACCAAGTGTAGGACAGGTGGATAGAAGCAATTGAACTACGGGTCAATTTTGGTGTCCTTTTTCCTGGAAAGGGTGCCCTTAATATGTCCACAAGGGATAGAGGTGGATGATATTGCGTCGAGAGTACCTCACATGAGGATATGGGTTGAGTTGATGGCACGCCACAAAGGCAATCATATGTACTCATTTGGCTGCTCATTTTTCATATGGTTGTAGAGGAAACTAATCACGATCAAGGATTTTCCTTATGCAGGCACAAATTTCTAAGGAACTATAGATTTAGCTATTCCCGAAGGAGTCCAATGGGAGGCATTAGGTAAAAAGGACTTTTGAAATATTCTATTTTTTTGTAATGTGTTATTTTAATTGTTTTTGTTTTATTAAGACTAATACCATTTTGACATGAAGATATTGGACCAGTTGGGATGTCACCAATCCATAGACGGGGTCAATGAGGTGGATTGGGTGATTATGACCATGAAGTAGCAAAACAAATCCAAGAGGTGGAGAAACTCAGGGTATAACAGATACACATATAGAGGATGTACCTTGGTGATATCAATGCAAGATAGTTGGGGTATCACAACAGATAAGTCATTTTCTTCAATAAGTGGCTTGTGTAGTAGCTTTCTACAATGAGCACCACATGGCTAGGTATGATTAGATATATTACATCTATATTTTTTTTTATTTGCATGTATTGATACAAAAAGGTGATGGTCCTTGTGTTGTGTCAACACATTTTGTAAAACCCTTTTTGTAAAATGGTTTATATTTTGGCTACTATCTTATGAGATATGTTAATGTTTGGAATTTACAAATCTTACAAATTTCTGTATAATACATAATTTGCTAGAGTGTTTTTTTAATGAATCAATATTTAGTGGGAAATAGAAGAATGGGAAGTGCTAGGGTTTTGTCACTTTGTTGTAATGTAAAATTTGTTGTTGCCAAGCTCCTGTCCACCTCTAGTGCTCATGATGCCATAGTTGTAGTCAATTTTGCCTACATTTCAAGGTGCCTCGACCGAATTTACGTTGTTATGCGTCATTAGCCACTGAAAACATATGCGGTCCCGACTCTGCGGATGTTTAATAATTCAAGACTCTTCCCTTGACTAAAATGTATTTACAAAGTGCAGGAACGTGTCAAAACTTTTGTTATGAAGACGTCTACACTATTTTGATATGATCACGGTGGGAGCGACTCAAAAGACTATTGTTTGTTTGTTATTCGCCTATTTATTTATTTATGTATTTGTGCTTTGTTCATTATGTTTTTTTTTCTAAATAAGAATATTTCAATTATATGACACATAAAAATACATTTCGAAACTTTCCCGCCGAAGTTTCTATGATAGCCAATTCCGACAGGTGTAGAGGTCAAAAAAACGAAAATTTGACTGCCCTAGTTGGGGAAACCAATCCATAGATTGTTGCCCCAAGTGGGGAAACAAAAATTTGCAAAAATTGTCCAAAAAATTATCGAGTTGTGCAGGAACAAGAAAAGCATGAGAACATAAAAGAGAAACTTATATGAGGTAGATAACCTCTCGAAATAGACTCTGAGGCGGCGAGACATGCTACTGGTCATGTGGAGGAGGCTCTTCAACTATGAAGCACCCATAGTCGTTAGAGGATTCCTCTTCTTTCTTCGACGACTGCACCGTGGGCCGAGGCGTTGTTGCTAAACGCACACCTACATCCATGTATTTGTCATCGCTCCCTTCGCTGCTAGAGGAACGCGTGGCTATTTTTGTTGGCAGGGCCTCGGACTTCCTAGAATGCTAAGGGTGAGCCGGGGATATGGTGGATTTTTTGAGACGTTTCTAAGCGCTAGAGCTAGTGGAGCTGGACGAGATATCCAGAAAATGCACAATGAGAGTCGCGGAGATGAGGGGATGGTCCAAAGAGCCAAAGGAATCGTAATTGAGCTAGTCAACGGCCGAATTTTCCTCATGGAAGGGGAGACGACTTTCATCGTGGAGGGAAATGGGAGTGCAAGAGGTTTGGCCTTTGTCACAACCTCGTCGACAACACATCCTATGCCTTTGAGGCATGTTATTGTAGGCCTAGTGCTGGGGCAGCGAAGGGAGAAGCGGAAGGTTGGAAAGAGGCCTCAAGCAGTGGAGGTGGCGGGGAATGGACGCCAAGGAGTTGTGAACTAAAACCAGAGTAATGGATAGAGGGACTAAGGCTGCAAGTGAAAACTGGTGGAGAGAAGGAGTTGTGCGCCATGAAATAGCGGGAGAGGCAGCATGCCCGACGAGTATTAAAGCTCAAGGCAGATGGAGTAATGCTTGCAGCTGGTGAACATCTGCTATATTTATTATCGATCGGACGGAGGCCATGCGCAACCATGTGGTTGAGCCATGTGCCTTGCGGAGGAGCCACCACGTCCCATTGCTTAAATATCACCCGAATCTGGGGGCTTTGTTCATTATGTTGGGCATCCCATGGTGGAAAATTTTTTGGCACCTATGGATGTTGCCTCTTCACTTTCTCCACACGCTATCTTGATTATAAAAAACAGAGGAAAAAAAGAGCCCTTTCAAAATATTCTTAAAAAAACTTAATGGAGAGTCCATACTCCTTTGGATTAAGAAAATAGAACTGGTACAAAATATAAAACAAAGTATTCAAATAAATTTTGGCATTGTTGCATCTTCTCAAAGTCTTATTTATGAAGGGAAACTGCTACATAACCCATTCTAGATGAAGGACTATGAAATTTCGAAGAATGCCACCATTGTATTAAATTTAAGGTTTCAAGGAGGAGCTTCAAATTCTAGTCATCCAAGAGGATCTTTCTATTTCAATGATGTAGTGAATTGGAAGGCCTCCATCCTTATTGAACATATCCAAAATATTCCAGGCTTGTATATTGTGGAGCAAATGGAACACACTCCAATCTTGTAAATAAACCTCTCGGAGGTAAACTCCTCTCTCTGCTTCAATCCATGGCTCTTATTTTTAGGCTTAATGATTTTTGGCCTAAATATGATGCATTGCATCAATGGATTTTTCCACTTGGATATACAACTACAAAATCTACTTGTGTTTAAAATGCCTTTTCATAGTTCAATTTGACACACAAAAATACCTTGAGTTTGTCTTGAATGAGGGGTCATGGTTTTGGGGAAGATTAGGTATTTTCATTAGTCCATATTGGTTCCCATAATTTGACACTACAAACCTGATGGTTACAACAATTACAGTGTGTGTGAGACTCCCAAGCCTATATCTTCCTTTCTGGCACCATAAAGTCATAGAGGATATTGTAAATACTCTGGACAAATTTAAAATGATGGATCTAGAAAGAACATAAAAAGGACTTTTCTCATTTTCCAGAATCTATATCGAGATAGAGCTTAGAAAATGCCTACCTGACCATATCCAACTAAATCATAAAAACTTCAAGTGTACCCAAGTACTAGATTATGAGAACGAGACTTTGAGATGCCATGCATGTTTTCAAATATGTCATTTGAAACACAGATGTCCTTAGGCAAAAAATAATTCAAAAAATAAAAAGAGGTTGATCCATAAGCCTAAAGGGTGGTAGGTTTCAGAGCCTTACCTCATAGAAGAAGAATAAGGTATGGAAAGT
This sequence comes from Pinus albicaulis, assembly GCA_034641835.2. NCBI lineage: Eukaryota > Viridiplantae > Streptophyta > Pinopsida > Pinales > Pinaceae > Pinus > Pinus albicaulis. The sequence goes on along the minus strand of CM076575.1, from coordinate 925,035,650 downwards.
CAACTATTTATCCTCCAAAACTACCATGTTTTAGACAAATTTATCTTTCATTTTCACCCTATTTTGTCACTTCTTCCATATCATTACACCTCCTTCGTGAGTTAAGAGTCATCTAGGCCATGAAAATACATAAATAATATAAATTTCCATTATTATCTCAAATATATACGTTTTACTTTATCAAATTTCTTTGATTAAACATAAGCTACAAAATTGTGAAAATTCCACAACTCTTCTATCATTTTGCAACTAAATCAAAGGTTCTATAAGTTCCTAGGTGTTATAAATCAACATGAGAATATCCATAGTTTCCAAATGTTTCCAAGATGGTGATTCACATATCAGCCATAGGTGGAATTTCACAGGTTTAACACATCGTTCAAGTCAAACTCTCGGTCAAATCAGTTTTGGTGCACCTGTATGAAGCAAAATATCAAGTAAGCGTGGCCTATTTCAAGTGAGTGAGATTCAAGGACCTATATTTGATGATCTGATGAAGACCTAAAGGATCAAGACTATTGATACACACTTTCGTGATTGGATTCTCTGATAGAAAATCATGAAAATGAAATGTTTTATCATATCTAAATCACTGAGATATCACTTTAGCTCTGATTTCGAGCCATGAGATTCTTAGTCTAGTTATTATGTAAACTCTATAAATGCTTCACCTGAAAGCGAATATATAACTTTTGAAGTTGATTTCTATTTGCAAGACTATTGTATTGAAGCCTTGTTTTACGCACTCCAATAATAAAAATTTAGCTATGGTGCATTCATAAATTTTTTTGGTCGATTTAAATTCATGTTTTGAATTTTGTAGTCACTCATGCATCTCAAGGGTGAGGGGAGGGCCTGCAGAAGTATGAGATAATGTAATCTCACTTTCATTTAGAATCTAGTTATGACATGTTTTCATTTATAACTCTATATTAATCCTTTGTTTCATAACAATATATCTTTCATTTGTAGATTTAATTTTCTTCTTTGCTTACTTGTTTTGTTTGCTTTGCATGTCAAGTGCTTGAGTAAATTAAAAAATAATAAAATACATTTCAATTATTTGTTGGTTTGATTAGTCTTTGATTTATATACTTTCATTAGTCATGAACTATTCTAAATTGAAACACACACATCAATAAACTCAACTTGCTTTGATAAAAACAATCTCATGTCAGTCATTTACTTATCTCTTTAGATTAGAATGCCTTTGTTTTCCTAGTATAAAAGTTTACTACTTTCCTAGAGTTAGAATTTATTGCTTTCATAGAACTAGAATTTACTATTTTCCTAGAATTAAGGTTTATTACTTCCTAGAGTTAAAATCCGTTGCTTTCTAGACTATACATTTCAATACCCTTAGAATATACTTTGTGATTTCCATTGCATAATTTATTAGATTAAAAATTTAGCATAAAATTACATTATTTTTCATAGAATAGAATTGTCATTTAAATTCAATAGATTAAAGATTTAATTTCTTTCTTGTTCAATTTTTTTTGTTTTCTTATATATCTCTCTTTGAGAAAGAAAGTGTGTGTTCTCATTTGGATCTTCTCATCAATATGATTTCATTTTAAGACTTGCAATTTAATTTTGATAGGTTATATTGTTCTTCATTGAAAGTTAGTTGCCTATAATATATAGTGCAAGTGTGCTTCATAAGAATACGAATCGTGGTTTGATAATTTAATGTAAGTAACTTAACCATCAATTAAATTACCCAACAATTTTAGCGTTGTTGCCGAAGAAGCATACATAGGTAATAAATTTTTGATTTATTTTTATTTATACAACTCTGTTTAGGAGCAGTAAGATGGGACGTAAGAAACTACACATCACGATTGTAGGGTTCTTCCTAAGAAAAGATGTTGTAATTGCATCTCATACTAGTTTCATTCATTCTTAGATGCATAGTTAAAAACTAATCTTATATCATCTAGGATGCATGTAGAAAGAACGAGATTTTAGAGGTATATTTTTTAGAGGACGTAGTCCAATTCTGTCATCACCAACCACCCCTGCTAGACCACATAGTGCCAAACCATATTCCATATTGTTATCGTTCTATAATTTTAAGATTGGCAAAAATAATTATATAGGACAACATCAAAGCTGCTTTGGAGCATCGAATCTAGCCCTCCTAGACTCAGAGAGGGATCTCTCTTTCAAATTTAGCTTTGTTTTATGAATTAGATATTAAGATAGTTATAAGGATAACAGAGATTTCCTTTTTAATTGATTGCTTGGTTGGATTAGGAGATGTATTTAGATTAATTCCATTGGGCTATAGAGTCATAAAAGGCTGAGTTATTGCATCAAATTTTCAAGGGCATTCACAAGGCAAGCTAACTACACTTACTAGATCTTAAAACAAAATGAATTTTGAAATGGAAGAAACAATGAAATCAATAATGGTTAAAAAGAAATTAAGAATTTCTTAACCAGACTTTAGAAGAAAAATATTTATATTTTAAACACAACTAGAAATAAGGTGCTCTGATAGCAAATCTTAATCTTCAGATTTCTGTTTTACAATAATATTTAAATGATGCACTGAGAGAAAAACAATGGAAAATATTAACACATAAAAGAAATAACATCAGCACATAAACATAGCTCAAGTATCCTGTAAAAGGTCCTTTATTATTGATGCTCCAGCTTCAAGAAAGTACAATGCTCCAATAGAAATTTTTTACAATCCAGGGTCCAACCCTTGATACTCAGAATGTATGAAGTAATTAACTGAATTCTACAATGATTGTCATATCTACTAGGCAATATGTTATTAATTACAAAAGAAACAAAATTTGACTAGTGTGACCATGAAATGGAACAATGAGATTAATTTGACATCTGCCCCAATTTTTCAGAAAGCCATTGCTGCATGATTTGATTTGGTGATGTGTTGGCTAATTTGGATGATATGGTGTGGTGTTGATCTGGCTGATTTGCTGGCCTTCACCCTTCTTGGTATTCACATAAATTTTCCAACTGTTGCTCATCTAGAATATTTATCCTAGTCACCTTTCGATATATTTCATATGTCTCTGTGAATCTAAAGAAAGTGGGCCCCAACACAAAAATATGTTTGATTTCATGCTGAATAAATATATCATTACGTATACCATCTAGAAAATATTTTTCTGTCATGGTATTTTTGATGTTTGCATGCTTGGCTGTATCCTTTGAAATTTCCTTGAGCTTTTTCACATAGTCCTCCCTAGCTATGAGCTGATTATTTATCACGAATAGTGAAGGTAACCCACTTTTGGTCAGTGGATCAATTCTGTTAAAGAATTTGCTGACAACAATTTCTAAATATTGGCACTTTCCTCCAACTGTGTGACCAAAATTTTCTTAGTGAGCACCTTCTTGACCTCTAAAATTGTTGCTGTTCTATTTTCGACTCCAATTTCATCCAATTCATACTTGCTATTTGAATTCAGAAACCTAATGATGCTATTTTCAGTTTTAGGCATGTCCCCAAGCTCCTTGGTGGCACTGGCTATTGCATCATTTACCTTTTCAATTAATTCCTTCTGTTAAAATATGATTTGAATAGAAGGCCATATTTCATTCATAGATTCAATGATACTTGTCCATATGATCTCCTTGACTCTACTGACCATGCTGCCAATAGAATATTCTTGAAGAGACTTCTGTAAACCTTCCATCAACCTTTTATTTCTCTGTGTTTCTGTCAGATGGGCTGATTCACTTCTTGTTATTTGATCTTGTAAGGCTTTAATATGAGCCTGTAGCCCTTTAATTTCTTCTATCTGTAAAGACATATTCTCCATGGCTTTAACCAGTTGTTTTGTACCACTTGATGTACCTGTAGTTGTTGATGTAGTTGAATGGGCGACTGCAAGAGGAACAACCTGTAATGGAATAATGGCCATATGTGCTTCTTTTTCCTTTTCCTTTATCAATTTCTCCATTTCTGTTTCCATATGCTTTAATTATGCTGAATGTTCCATTATCAACTTCATCATCTTTGTTTTTTGTGTTTCATTCTCTTCTATGTCCTTGTTCATAGGGTCTTCCGTAGCTGACATTTTGAGATGCTTTCTTAAGGATATTATGTCTGTGTTTTTATTCTTGAGGATCTCTTCTACTGCCTCTATATTTGCAGGATCATACCCAATCTTCACCACTAAATCCTCCAAGGATTTAATTATGGTATCATTTGCAAGAGAAGAAATCTTCTCCACCTTGAGTTGTGACTGAATATTGGCCATTGATACCTGCAATTTAGAAAAACTCATTGCAATACTAGTCAAGGTAGATGAGATCATCTCTCCATATTTCTTGTGCATTTCCATTTGATCTATTGGGTGGATGTCCTTGACATTAAACTCAAAAGATGTTTGCTTGAAATCACCAGGTGATTTTGGTTGTGAAATCTGGGCTTCTAAGAAAGCCATGCACATATTTCCTTTCTATGAATAAAACGTAGATATAAGCCTACTTTATTAACTGGTGGTTTGCTTCCAAAATTGATTGTAGGTGATGGTCTTCAATGTCTCATTTTTTCTCTTGATCTCCATGAAGGTGTCATTTATTGTTTCCTCTTTTTCCCCTGTGACAACAATAGATGTAGGTGTTTGAAGGCTTTGCCGCTGAAATGGAATAGTAGCTGAAGTTGTAGGAGAAAATACATGTTGGCCACTTGCTGGAGAAGAACTAGGAGAGTCTTTGATATTTATCGATGTTTGCTGACCTGAATCCTGGCCTTGATCTATGTCCATGTGAATTCTTGCTCTTTTCCTATATTTCATTTTAATCTCCTTGCTAGATGTATCAGTCCCCAAAGGTGATTGATCATCTCTCGGTATTTTTCCTGTTATCTCTTTCTCTGTTTCTTTTCCTTTATCCTGCTTATCCTCTGTATTCTACTTTTCTTTTAGAGTAGGGGTCTGTATACTTGAAGATGAAATTACCTCCTCTTCATCCTCCTGCAAGGTGTTTGCTGTCCACTCTGTCCGGTTCATAAATTGTTCAATATCGGGCCTGTGGGTGTGAATGTATGGAGTTGATTTGTTTTCTACCCTCTTCTTAGAGATAATGCCCAATGGGTCATAAGACCAAGTGAAACTGTGTGTAAATTTAATCTCCTTCAGCATATTGTCAGCCTCCTCTCCTGCTAGTCTATTGTTGCAAATGAAAGGACCAATTTGGGATTTCATCCTAAAATGAGACTTCTTTTTTGCTGATACAAAATGTACTTCATATGCATTGATGATGTGCCTAATGTAATCCAGGGAAAATATCCTCATGGGGAGGAAATTTGGTAGCTTGTAAGGAGGAAACTCACACCCATATATTCTTAGCTTTGTCTAGTTCTCGTACAAGTACCAGTCTCCAGTTCTGGATTGGTCTGACAGCTGCATGATCTTTCTAATATCTTCACTGATCCTTGGTTCCAATGTGCTATTGAGGATGCTCATAGCTGGATGCAAAAACAATTCAATGAATTGTTTGTAGGTGTAATATTTCTGATCTTTCTGTTATAGCCTAAATCTACCTCAGGCTGAAGTAAGGCATAAAAAGGATAACACCAAACCACGCTCAGCCTCGTAGCTATCCCTACGAGGACAGGAGAGGGCTCTCTCCGGGTCAATCTCAGCGGAAAGTGTTTCACTGGGGCTTGAGATGACTGAAACAACAAACAATCTTAGGCTAGATATACAAATAGGAGGGTTTGATTTTGATTTTTTTTTTTTTGGGGTTTTGTTGGAAAAAAGGGAAAGACAATTTTGGGCTTGGGGGACGAGGCCAAATTCCACAGTAGCTAAATTGAAGCAGGAAGCAAAGTTCACCTTTTGATGTTTTGTGATTAATTGAATGGATAAAGAAAAGATCGTTGAGGACCGAAGAGGAAAGAGGGTGGCAAGGATCCTTCTTCAAACCGATGAAAATACATAAAACTAAACAAAAGTTTAAGGTAGCACCAACAAACTAATGAATTCTACCCCGCTACTCATTTGTTAATTGAGAAGTAAGAAAGAAAAGGAAAATGGCATATACTTTAAAATTAATGAAACTTATGAGCATATGGAGAAAACATCATCAAAAACTCGTGTCACAAGGATCCCAAAAAGGCCGGCAAAAACTCGGGCTCTTTCCTGCTAAAAATCGAAAATGGATATACAATGAGGTGCCAAACTTTTTCCCAAGAGTCCAACCCCCGAAAATGTCTCAAAATACATAATATAGACTATCCTAACCCCTTCCCATGCTTCATAGAGGCCTAGCTCCTCTCGTGAGGGAGCTTTTTCAACCAATTCTAAACATGGAACTGAAATCTAGGCAGCCAAACAACTTGCCTCTAAAAGGAAGGAAACTGATTCATTCATTTAATTTTCACTTTTTAGTGAATGAATCCTCTAGAACAAGTAAATGTGAGTCAAAACTACATTATAGCCATAAAATTACATCATGATAGATCAAAAATTACATCCAAAAGTGAAACTAGTCAAACTGGCCGAATTTCTGAGCTGAAAAGTAAAAATTGGGCAAAAATCCTCTATGCGACGCGCCAGAAAACTCAATGCACCATTCCACTTTGAACTTGTTTTTGGGGAACTTCCTGAAGTTCAAATCGAGCTCATGATATCTCGTTGGAAAGCCCTGGATGTCTGCTATTCAACCCAAGTGGAATTTTTCAATTTGGAGTTCATTTTCCCTGTCAAAACTGCAATCTCCCAAGACTGGTTCCTGCTGGTGCAAAAAGTGGCAGAAAGACCATTTTTGGAGTATTTTTGGCCCTTAAGACCACCCAGAACTTGATGAAATCTCTCAGCCATTCCTGAGCATGCATAATTTACCATAAAAAACCAAAAAACATCAAGTTTTTCTCTAGAAGATGTCCCAATCATAAGCGCACGTCGGGTGGCGCGATGTGTTGGGCAAAAAAACCTGTTTTGGAACCAAAATTTTCAAAATGAAAAAATTTACTCCAAATTTGCTGAAATTTGGAGTGAAGGTCTCCCATCATGTCTCATGCTCAGCCAAGGAAGCTTCGGCCAAGATTCGGAGTGGATCAGGCCTTTTCCGACGTTTCAGTGCTCTCTTCAATCTCGCCTTCAGGATCTTCATCCTGGCTCTGCAAACGTGTGTGCGGGCCCAATAGTGGTTCTTCACATGTTTGAGCATGTCTTTGTCCCTATTGGCCTTCGCCAACAACTTCCCAAGATTTCTATTGACTCTCTCGAGCCAAATCTGCCGCTCAAAGGGTGTCATGTCACCATGTCTCTTTCGGGCCAACTCACGGTCTTCATGGATCTTCTGCAAGTATATGATCATCTGCTGATCCTCCAATTGCTTATTCCTCTGCTCCAAGTAGTTGATCACCCACTGTGTCCTCTGCAACTTAACATTCAAGCTCTCGATCTCTGCTTTCTGCTCCTGCACAATTTCTCTCAGCTTCGAGTTAGGAGAACTCAAATCATCATTGATAAGTATAAAATCAGTGTCATGGCCTCCTGAAGGGCCCTCATCCTGCATAGGCCTCTTGCCTCTGTCCTGAACCTGTACCTATGCTGATGTCGAAGGTGAGACCCCTTCCTCGCCATGTGGAGATAGTACTCGCCGTGCTGCTGCAAATAAGGCTCTAGTGCCTCTCTGATATGTAATACATGCCGAAACACCTATAGACTCTGTCTCGGGAAGCCCAAACTGATGTGATGGCTCACTCGCATCATGAAAAATCTCTGGAGGAGGCTGAGGGGCTGCAATGAAGTCATGGGAAATGAAATCATCCCATGTGATGCCCTGCAATCCAAGCTGATGTACCACCATGATCTTGATGAGCGCGTAATGATAAATGCTGTTATGCTGTTGCTTCGGGGTCTTCTTCTGCACAAGGACCGTCATCCGCTCTATGTTACGGCACATGAAATACGGAATGCTCATCAACCTGACTCTCGTGAAATGCATCAAAAGTTTGATGTGGTATGCATAAAGGCGTGAAAAGCGACCTTCACAGCTGAAGTATCTAATGATAAGTTTCATCAATGGTGCATAGTCTTCCTTTAGAAACCGGAATGGGAATACCCTACTGAGCTGCCTCATGTAGCCAGGCCTGATGTATGGCTCGTAATATGCTCTGTCTAGCTTCTGTCTCTTGTTCCACTCTTCTCCTATATTCGGTATCCCGGTGGCCTGAGAAATGGTTTCTGGTGTCAAGGTGAAGTTCACTCCAGCAAGGTTTACATGACCATCACACAAATGTAGGACAAACAAGCGAGCTAACTCATGATGATGCTGAGTCTGAGCAATCATCTCACAATAATGGAAGCATGACAGACGCTGAAAACAATCCATTGCAAGCGGACAGGCCTGCAATCGAGTCAAAGAAGTGGGTTCTTCTCTGACATGCTTGCCACTTTTATGCTGCCTTCTCGGTACACTAAGATCTGTGGTTGAATCACTGTTTTTCTCATATTCTGAATCTGTCTCTGACATGGTGCTGAAAACAAGGTGTTTGACAAGTATATGGTGATATATGTATGATGAAAACAAGAGTTTGTTTTTCAATACCAAGTGTGCCCCATATTTAATAGGAGACTGTGAGGAAATACTACAGTGAATATAATGGATTGTCAAGTGAAATTTGGAGTGGAAGGACAGACACTCACTGTTTGAGGGAATTCGGAATTTGGAGACTTTATAAGTGATATGGGAATGGGTGATAGTAATGGGGGTAGTTTTTAGGGATATGAGTGCAATGACAAGGTATACTTGGGTTAAGTGAAATCAAGGATATTGAGACAATCCTTAAATGTTTTGGTAATCAGGAATTCATAACTGATATGAAGGGAGGGAAATGATGGCAAGTGATAGGATTTGAGGATTAAAACATGGGAACAAAGGGTATAAGGGATATGGGACAGCGGGAATAGGAGAGGGGATTATGATAACAATATGATAACAATATGATAACAGTAATAACAGTGATAAGAGCACAAATGAAAATGGGGTGGTAATTTTAAGCACCAATAATCAAATTTCAACACCTCTTTTCAAACCGTAGGAAGCAGATTTTAATATGGATATAGGGTTTATTCTTTCACCAACCAAAATCTAATGTCTTCGCCTCTAAACCATACCACACATAACTAAAATCACTGGGCAAGCATGGTCGAACTTACTTGGAGAAAAATGTGCTGAGTCGAATTGACTTTTTATGGAGCGGAAATGAAATTTTTTTCCTTGGAGGCTCTGTGCGCCGCGCACAAGCCTAGTGCGCCGCACTCTGTGGGTGCGCTGCGCCCGTTGGAAATTGCGCAATGAACCTCGGCTCTATGCGCCGCGCTGTGTGGGTGCGCCGCACCCTTTCCCAATGCGCTGCGTTGAATTCCAACACACAGTCGGCCCTCTAAAATCACAGCTTTGTTCTTTCAACTCCAACTCGACTTCTCTCTTGGATTTTTCCCTAATGTATCTTGATGAAAATGGATTAAAAACTATGAGAAATATCTTATATAGACATGGATTTAATTTTTGTTTCTCAAAGACCCACTTTGTAATGTTTTTTGGCTTTGACACTTTTGCATTTAATATAACTCTGTCTTTTTGTTTCCTCACTGATTTTCTGAGCTTGAAATGATGTTTTCTTGGTTGATTTTTCGCAGGGATGATAGCATTGGACTTCAACAAAGGATGACCAGAGGCTGCATTTGAAATACTTCATGGCAGAAAACTTTAAAAAAATACAAACTTATTACAAACAATTAATTTGACGATTTCTTCTCCAAAACAGAGTTTTGGAGAAGAAACATTCTTGAGCATTATTGACGATGAAAATCTTGAAATGAAAACTTATTGAAGACATCCTCATGGCCCACGGGCATTATTTAACATTTTTGAAGACCAAACCCTAGACCTAGAAACTGAAAATACCATCTATGACTGTAAATGACATGAAATCAACTTTGATGAACTTTGATAAATTTCGACCAACCCGGCAGGTACAAACATGAGGGAAACGATAAAACAAAGCCCCTTTCGTCAGACAATGGCATGCCCCTAACGGAATTCAGATGAATGAGCTGAATGAGATGCCTAAAAATGAAATGCAATAATAGAAATGATCTCTGACGGAGGGATGACAAGACCGAATCTAACATTGGCTCCAATGGGGATGGTAGCTCCTGGGAGGTGCCAAGAACTACAGAACTTTGGGCGAGCAGACATTGCCTTCATCCATTGGGATATGGAGTCCATTATTCGACAAATCGACAAAATACTGATAACTCAATTTATTGACTGGAACTTGACTTCGAAACGACTCAATTTTAAAACTCAAATGACTAAAAACTGACTTGACAAACTGAAACCAAAACTGGAATCCTTCTTCAGAATTATAGCCTTCACTTCGGGCCCCAGACTGAAGAAAAGACATCAACACACACTTGCGATGAAAACCGAAATAAAATGGTATGTACAATGACAATGTAATCAACAGAAAATATCTCAGAAATGATACCGCTTGAGCAGCCGGCCATTGACCGACCCTCCTGGACAATCTTCCCTGTTCATCTCCTTGAGAAGAAAAGCATTCTGACCCCGATATGCTGCAATATTAAAGGGACCTTTCCAGATATTTTCAAACTTACCGTGCTTGCCCTTTTCCTCATTCCTTGCATCCCACTTCAACACAACTTCATCCAATTTGAATTTGTTCGCTTTCGCTTTTCTGTCATAGATTTTCTTTATCCTCTCTTGCAACTTGAAGGTATTTTGGAAAATTTCATCTCTCGTTTGCTGCAAATGAATCATCTGATTTAATCTTCTCTGCATGGGATCTTCTTCATTGCCTGCTTCTTGCAAAATTTTGACCACCTAAACAGCAAGAGAGGTAGGAAACACTATGTCTATTCCATATACCAACTCAAAAGGAGACATACCAATGGATTTTTTCTGACTTACCCGATCAGCCCAAAGTGCATTTACTAACTTTTTGTGCCAGCCTTTCTTATTGATTTCCAACAACTTTTTAATGATGTTGACCAAAGATTTGTTGGAAGACTCTTCCAATCCGTTGCCTTGCGGATGATAGGCGGTTGAATGTCCCAAGGTGATGTGATACTTGTTACAAAACTCAACCATCCTCTTTGACTTGAAAGCTGCTGCGTTATCAGTGATTATATTATTCGGGCAACCAAAACGAAGAAAAATGTTATTCTCAAGGAATGAAATTATTACCGCATCCGTAGCTTGCTTGGTGGGAATTGCTTTGATCCATTTCGTGAAATAATCTGTTGCGGTGAGGATCCATCTATGCTGACCTGAAGAAGGAGGATGGATCTCCCCAATGAAATCCAAACCCCACTGCTGAAAAGGGGCGCTTACCTCAATAGGCTTAAGTGGTAATGGCTGTAATTTCTGCCTCCCTTCGAAAATTTGACATTCGTGATAGCTCGTGACAATCTTATACACATCAGCAAACAATGTTGGCCAATAGTATCCCGCTCTCAAAATATTATTGGCTGTTGTTTTCCAGAACAAGTGGCCGCCACAATCTCCTTTATGGAAATCCTCCATAACCTGCTTTGCTTATTCTTCCACCATAAAATTCAACAAAACACCTCCCGGATCTTTCCAATAAAGTGAAGAATTCAAAATACAAAATTTTGCAGCCTTTAATTTCAGAGTTCTACCTTTGTTTCTAGTCATGCCGGGCGGTGGGGACAAATTTTGAAGAACATAGACAATATCTGAATACCACGGAGAAGCAACAAACATTTCCGATACCTGAAGTGACGAATTTTCCTCATCCTCATCAGACATATCAGCGATCAGATTTATGTCTAATGCATGCAGATTTGATTCAGCCATAAGTCTCGCCAGCCCCTGTCCTTTGATCAGCTTCGTGGGCTTTATCTCTACATCATACTCCAGCAATGCTGCAATCCACTTCCCTCTTCTTCCTTCCGGATCAGTTTGTACCAAAACATCTTTCACGGCAGCGTTAGGAACATATGCCAAAATATGGGAATGAAAAATGTATACCTAGAAATCCTTCAATGCTTTTACAAGAGCAAGAGCTTGCTTCTCAATGATGTTATATTTCAGGGCTGCATCTCTTATAGTCGAGCTGAAAAAGGCAATCGGCTTCTCATGGCCATCTCTTTTCTGCATTAATACTGCTGACATAGTGTGCTCCGAAGCAAATGAAAACAAAATAAAATCTTGGGTGTAATCCGGGCTGATCAAAACCGGTGCTGAAGATAGTGCTAACTTCACCAAATTGAAGGACTTTACAGCCTCTTCATTCCACTTCACTTGGCTGTCCTTTTTAAGCATGTTTGTTATCTCTCTTAGATGTTCAGCAAGGTTAGGTACAAAGTGGCGGAGAAAGTTCATCTTACCATTAAAAGACTGAATCTCCTTCTTGTTCCGGGGAGGGTCAATTTGCTGAATTGCTGCAGCATGTGCTGGGTCAATACGAATTCCATCTTTAGAAATAATGTGATCAAGTAGTTTTCCCTCATCCATGGAAAACAAGCTTTTCTTCGGATTCAGTGACACACCATATTTTCTGCACTTTTTAAAAACAACTCTCAAGTGATGCATATGCTCTTCATTGGAATTGGAAAATACCGTAAAATCATCAAGATAAATGACAAGAAAAACATATTTCTCATTCGCAAAAGGCATATCCATCGCCCACTGAAATGTCGCACCTGCATTCTTTAAACCGAAAGGCATCTTGGCATAGTGAAATGTCCCCCACGGAGTGGTGAACGTCGTTTTGTCCCGATCGTCCTCATGGACCAAAATCTGGTTATACCCCGAATAACCATCGAGTAGTGACATACGACATGCTCCAACTACTCGCTGCAGTATATGATCCATCTTTGGTAATGGATAATTGTCCTTCAATGACACCTTGTTCAAATTTCTGAAATCAATGCACAAACGAATCTCACCGGTATTTTTACGAACGAGCACCAAATTGGAAATCCAATCAGAAAATCTGATGGGAACAATAATTCCAGCCTTGTATAATCGATTCACCTCTTTCTCACTTGATGGAAACAACTTCGGATTAATTCTTCTTAGCTTCTGTCTGAAAGGCTTCTGATTAGGCTTGATTGGAATAGTGTGCTGAATTATATTCGTATCATACATCTTCAAGTCTGAATAATCCCATGCAAACACATCAGCAAAAGAAGACAACAAACTCACATATTTAGCTTTTACCTCTGGTGGCAATGACTTGGATAACTTCACCATCTTTGGATTCTCAGCTGTTCCAATGTTTACATCTTAAAATCCCTTTTCAGTTGGCCACAAAGTTGGTTTCTTAGCTACATCATCCTGATCAAAGAGCTCTTCTAAAGGTATCAAGCCTTTACGAATAACATTATCTTTCAGCTGCAACACTTCCATTTGATTGACTTGCACATCAGCTTCACCATCATCATATTCTACATCAATTGAGGTATCTTTGAACTTACCTTTGTTTTGCAGAAAATCATTAATTTCATCATCATCTTGGAAAACTTGCCAACATCTCTGATTATCCAGAACGGTAGGACGATGCTTCACATGGATTTCGAATTTATTACTTGAATTTGTTGGGACTTTCAAATTACTTACTGCCTTAGCAAGTCCATCAACAATTCCATTTTGAATGCGAGGAATACAAGTCAAGGTGTAATCTGAAAACAACTTCAAAATATCAAGAACAACATTTCGGTAAGCACGCATCCGAGGATGTTTCGTTTGGTACTCTCCCTTTACTTGCTTAATCACCAATTCAGAGTCGCCATAGACTGCAATTCTCTTAGCATTCAACTTTCTAAGAATATTTAGGCCAGCAATTAGAGCTTCATACTCAGCCTCATTGTTCGAACAACCAAAAGCTAGTTTGTAAGAACATACCCGTACATTGCTCGGTACCTTGTTTGGAGCGGAAAAAGGACTGCATACCCAAATACCAATTCCAGCACCGTCACTCCCCACTGCACCATCGAAATCCATGGTCCATAGGCCATTTTCATCCTCTTCTAAGTGCTGAAATTGTGCTAGCTCTGCTTCTCCTGCTTGCTGTCCATTGTCTTTAGCTGATTGCTCAACTGTGTTTTCTTTTTCCTGCCTTTCTTTCTGCAAAACTTCTCTGAAATTCTCGGTAATATCTGGAACTTCATCTGCTTGAACTAATTTACTATCTACATCATTGAAACTATCGGAAAATAAAACAAAAGACTCTAAATCTGTATGTACATAATTAATCGGGTGATTAACCGGTTTCTCCTTACTTGTGATCATGTACTTCATTTTTTGTTCCCGATACAACTTTCTCATTTGGCCAAATGCGAGAATCGTTGCATAGGAGAAATCTGGGTGTAATGTTCCTTTCAATTTTTCTCCCCAAGATCTGGGAAGTAGCATACCAAATCGAGGAGGAATGTCTGCCACAACTATGTCCATCAAAACATTCTTTGTAGGAACCTGATCCAAACTTACAACCAAGTCTTTAATGAGCCCAATACATTTCACTCTTCTAGAATCAAATGAATAAAGATCATGGTATTTCCTGGTGATGTCCAAACCCAACTTCTCCATGATTTCCACCGGCATAAGATTATGGGAAGCACCGGAATCAAACATGGCATTATGCAACACAAAGTCATGCAATCTAAGACTGATATAAAAAGGAGGGACATCGCTGTCCAAAAACTCACCATCTAATGCTGGTCCAAAAATCAGTTCAGGTTGATCATCTTCAATATTCACCATATCAGACATTGGATCAAAATTCAAAATTTTTGAGACTTGACTTCTATAACTGCTGTTCTTCATCATTTCTGTCAAGGGAATATAAACCTTCAACTTAGAAATCTCATTCTCCAAACTAAAAGCTGAAAAATTTTCTACCTCCTTGGCTGAAACATCTTTCTTTTCAGCCTTCTCCTTTGATGTAATTGGTTGATTTGATTTTTCTGCTGATGATGACTTGGTGGCAGCGGGATCAACTATCTCTTTTGCTTTCTTTTGTGCAACAGGTGAATCATTCTTCGGTGCTGAAACTTATTTTCTCTTCTGGATGGGGTTAACGGGAAAATATCTATTTCTAAGTGAATATTGCTTCTGCTGGGTGGAAAAGGCATTCATATAACCTCTCTGATACTCATCTAATTCTTCTTCAAGAGCTGTGTCATTAGCTAAGATAAAATCTTCATCTTTTTGTGTAGCTGAACTTTCTGCATGCTCATCATCTTCAGTGATGAAAGTTGGCATATCATCAGGAGTAAAGAAGTGATTTTCCTCCCTTGCTACATCATCTTCATCATCTGAATCCTGACCAACAAAATTCTGTTGAAGAGGTGTCTTTACTTGCTGCTGGACTGCTGGTTCTTGCGTTCGCTGCTCTCGTTGTTTGATCTTGAATTGGGGCTTCTGCTGACCACGGAAGTTGGGATTTCGAATCTGCATTTCAGGCTTATCAAGTGTGAACCTTTTGAACATTTTTTCCACCTCGCGAAGCAACTGCTGATCTGATGTAGATGTGGAAGCTTCTTCCTTTATTGAGACTTTCTTCTCAGCTCTCAATCTAGCTCTCTTGTCATTCAAATTTGCTTCAACACTAACGACAATTTTTTGCATGTCCTCCAAAGTGGGTGGATCTCTGTCTCGTAATGAATAGGCCATCTCCGGATCAAAACCATCCAGAAACTTAAAAAAATCTGATTTCTTGGATGGCCTCAAATCATTAGGAATTGCATTATACATCGCATTAAATTTGATAATATATTCTTGAACGGACTCACCAGGATTGCGCTTGATTTTGGTATATTCATAAGTGATTTGAAGTGGATCTCTCTTTATTTCCCATCGATCTAGAAACTATCTTTGAAGCTCGGCCAATGTAGCAACACTTCTGGGCTGCAAAGCTCTGAACCACTTACGCACCTCACCTCCAAAAGTTTGCACAAACAATCTCATAGTAACATTCTCTTCATCAATTTCATGGAGATCAAAAAAGTCTGTCATTCTATCAATATGCTGCTGAGCGGGCACACTTTGAGGAGTGCCGTCAAATAATGGAATCTTACTTTGGTAATCTGCAGGCATAGCATCAAGGTTTTGAGGCAATACAAGAGGAGCGAATCTAGCAGCCATCGCTCTTGGTGGATTCACAACTGGTCTCGGGGATGTAGGTGGAGTAGGAACAACAGAATGAGGTGGGGATGGAGGTGGTATTATTGCAGAATGCTGATCAGAAATAGATGGTTGCACAAGGATGATAGGAATGAAAGAAGGCTCAGCGTGAACTTGTGAATCAGAAGTAACTGCTGATGGACCAAGAGTTTCAGATGCGGACTCTATGAATTCAGGGATGTTCGTCGCCACAATAGAGTTCTGAATGTTCAAAATATAGCTATCAATGGATTTGTTTGCTTGTTCAATCTCCAGGTACTTGATAAATTCAGGATTTATGACAGTGGAATCAAGATCACTTTTAGACTTAGTTTCGAATAGAGACAACTCAAATTGCTCGTCAAAATCGAGATCTTCAATATATTCAAAAATAGCAGGACATGACTGAGATCTAAAGAGAGGGATCACAGGACTTTGTCTTCGATAATTTATTGAGATCAGATTGGGATTCTCGTACAATGGAGGCAGATCTGGATCTGGATTAGCTCTAGTATATCTTCTGGAAGCCAGTGTGGAATTATGATCAAAATCAAAGGGACAAAACAAACTCTTTCAGCCTATTCAAATTCTAGACTTAATCACCCAAAAGTCTAGAAAAATCTGATATACCGGGGTAATTCACAAGTCAAGTGTCATGTTCACAAGCTAGACTGGAGATGGACTGAAGCAACATTCATCTACTTCCGCTAATGCAAAGCAATAGCATTTCGAAGGCTACCTGGCTTACTTCAGACTCCGTCTGTAGCTTATGAAACAGATAACACCAACGAGCAAACCATTTTTTTCCCCAGTATGGTCGCCACTATGTTATAGCCTAAATCTACCTCAGGCTGAAGTAAGGCAGAAAGAGGATAACACCAAACCACGCTCAGCCTCGTAGCTAGCCCTACGAGGACAGGAGAGGGCTCTCTCCGGGTCAATCTCAGCGGAAAGTGTTTCAATGGGGCTTGAGATGACTGAAACAACAACTAATCTTAGGCTAGATATACAAATAGGAGGGTTTGATTTTGATTTTTTTTTTTGGGGTTTTGTTGGAAAAAAGGGAAAGACAAATTTGGGCTTGGGGGATGAGGCCAAATTCTTGTAGAGTTCAAATTGGGGCGAGGAAGGCAACGAATTTGATGTATTAGATTAATTGAATGGATAGAAAAGAATGTTGAGGCGCTGAAGAGGGCAAGAGGGTGCAAGGATCCTCTTCAAATTGACGAAAACATATAAAACTAAACAAAAGTTTAAGGCAGAGCACCAGCAAACTAATGAATTCTACCTCAGTTACTCATTTGTTTAATTGAGAAGCAAAGAAAAGGGAAATGGCATACATATAACATTAATGAAACTTACAGATACATGGAGAAAACATCATCAAAACTCAGAAGCCACAAGGATCCCAACAAGTGCTGCAAAAACTCTAGTCTTTCCTTTGCCAAAAACTGAAAATGGATATACAATGAGGTGCCAAACTTTTCCCAAGAGTCCAACCCTGAAGATGTCTCAGAAAATACATAATATAGACCATCCTAACCCCTTCCCATGCCTCTAGGGGTTGAGCTCCTCCTTCTAGGAGCCGTTTCAACCAATTATAAACATGGAAATGAAATCTAGGCAGCCAAACAACTTGCCTCTAAAAGGAAGGAAACTGTTTCATTCATTTAATTTTCACTTTTTAGTGAATGAATCCTCTAGAACAAGTAAATGTGAGTCAAAAATACATCATAGCCATAAAATTACATCATGATAGATCAAAAATTACATCCAAAAGTGAAACTAGTCAAACTGGCCGAATTTCTGAGCTGAAAAGTAAAAATTGGGCAAAAATCCTCTATGCGCCGGGCTAGAAAACTCAATGCGCCACGCCACTTTGAGCCTATTTTTGGGGCACTTCTTGAAGTCCAAATAGAGCTCATCATAGCTCTTTGGAAAGCCCTGGATGTCTGCTATCCAACCCAAGTGGAATTTTTCAATTTGGAGTTCATTTGCCCTGTCAAAACTGCAATCTCCCAAGAATGGTTCCCGCTGGTGCAAAAAGTGGCAGAAAGGCCATTTTTGGAGTATTTTTGGCCCTTAAGACCACCCAGAACTTGATGAAATCTCTCAGCCATTCCTGAGCATGAATAATTTACCATAAAAAACCCAAAAACATCAAGTTCTTCTCCAGAAGATGTCCCAATCATAAGCGCGCGTCGGGTGGCGCGACACGTCGGGCAGAAAAACCTGTTTTGGAACCAAAATTTTCAAAATGACAAAATTTACTCCAAATTTGCTGAAATTCGGAGTGAAGGTCTCCCATCATGTCTCATGCTCAGCCAAGGAAGCTTCGGCCAAGATTCAGACTGGATCAGGCCTTTTCCGACGTTTCAGTGCTCTCTTCAATCTCGCCTTCAGGATCTTCATCCTGGCTCTGCAAACGTGTGTGCGGGTCTAATAGTGGTTCTTCATATTTCTGAGCATGTCTTTGTCCCTATTGGCCTTTGCCAAAAGCTTCTCAAGATGTCGGTTGACTCTCTCGAGCCAAATCTGCCGCTCAAAGGGTGTCATGTCACCATGTCTCTTTCGGGCCAACTCACGGTCTTCATGGATCTTCTGCAAGTCTATGATCATCTGCTGATCCTCCAATTGCTTATTCCTCTGCTCCAAGTAGTTGATCACCCACTGTGTCCTCTGCAACTTAACATTCAAGCTCTCGATCTCTGCTTTCTGCTCCTGCACAATTTCTCTTAGCTTCGAGTTAGGAGAACTCAAATCATCATTGATAAGTATAAAATCAGTGTCATGGCCTCCTGAAGGGCCCCCATCCTGCATAGGCCTCTTGCCTCTGTCCTGAACCTGTACCTGTGCTGATGTCGAAGGCGAGACCCCTTCCTCGCCATGTGGAGATAGTACTCGCTGTGCTGTTGCAAACAAGGCTATGGTGCCTCTCTGATATGTAATACATGCCGAAACACCTATAGACTCTGTCTCGAAAACCCCAAACTGATGTGATGGATCACCCGCATCAAGAAAAATATCTGGAGGAGGTTGAGGGGCTGCAAAGAAGTCACGGGAATGAAATCATCCCATGTGATGCCCTGCAATCCAAGCTGATGTACCACCATGATCTTGATGAGCGCGTAATGATAAATGCTGTTATGTTGTTGCTCCGGGGTCTTCTTCTACACAAGGACCGTCATCCGCTCTATGTTACGACACATGAAATATAGAATGCTAATCAACCTGACTCTCATGAAATGCATCAAAAGTCTGATGTGGTATGCATAAAGGTGTGAAAAGCGACATTCACAGCTGAAGTATCTAATGATAAGTTTCATCAATGGTGCATAGTCTTCCTTCAGAAACTGGAATGGGAATACCCTATTGAGCTGCCTCATGTAGCCAGGCCTGATGTATGGCTCGTAATATGCTCTGTCTAGCTGCTGTCTCTTGTTCCACTCTTCTCTTATATTCGGTATCTCGGTGGCCTGAGAAATGGTTTCTGCTGTCAAGGTGAAGTTCACTCCAGCAAGGTTTACACGACCATCACACAAATGTAGGACAAACAGGCGAGCTAACTCATGATGATGCTGAGTCTGAGCAATCATCTCACAATACTGGAAGCATGACAGACTCTGAAAACAATCCATTGCAAGCGGACAGGCCTGCAATTGAGTCAAAGAAGTGGGTTCTTCTCTGACATGCTTGCCACTTTTATGCTGCCTTCTCGGTACACTAAGCTCTGTGGTTGAATCACTGTTTTTCTCATATTCTGAATCTGTCTCTGACATGGTGCTGAAAACAAGGTGTTTGACAAGTATATGGTGATATATGTATGGTGAAAACAAGAGTTTGTTTTTCAATACCAAGTGTGCCCCATATGTAATAGGAGACTGTGAGGAAATACTACTGTGAATATAATGGACTGTCAAGTGAAATTTGGAGTGGAAGGACAAACACTCACTGTTTGAGGGAATTCAGAATTTGGAGACTTTATAAGTGATATGGGAATGGGTGATAGTGATGGGGGTAGTTTTTAGGGATATGAGTGCAATGACAAGGTATACTTGGGTTAAGTGAAATCAAGGATATTGAGACAGTCCTTAAATGTTTTGGTAATCAGGAATTCATAACTGATATGAAGGGAGGGAAATGATGGCAAGTGATAGGATTTGAGGATTAAAATATGGGAACAAAGGGTATAAGGGATATGGGACAGCGGGAATAGGAGAGGGGATTATTATAACAATATGATAACAGTATGATAACAGTAATAACAGTGATAAGAGCACAAATGAAAATGGGGTGGTAATTTTAAGCACCAATTATCAAATTTCAACACCTCTTTTCAAACCGTAGGAAGCAGATTTTAATATGGATATAGGGTTTATTATTTCACCAACCAAACTCTAATGTCTTCACCTCTAAACCACACCACACGTAACTAAAATAACTGGGCAAGCATGGTTGAACTTACTTGGAGAAAAATGTGCTGAGTCGAATTGACTTTTTATGGAGCGGAAATGAATTTTTTTGCCTTGGAGGCTCTGTGCGCCGCACACAAGCCCAGTGTGCCGCGCTTTGTGGGTGTGCCGCGCCCGTTGGAAATTGCACAATGAACCTCGGCTCTATGCGCCGCGCTGTGTGGGTGCGCCGCGCCCTTTCCCAATGCGCCGTGCTGAATTCCAACACATAGTCGGCCCTCTAAAATCACAGCTTTGTTCTTTCAACTCCAACTCGACTTCTCTCTTGGATTTTTCCCCAATGTCTCTTGATGCAAATGGATTAAAAAATATGAGAAATATCTTATATAGACATGGATTTAATTTTTGTTTCTCAAAGACCCACTTTGTAATGTTTTTTGGCTTTGACACTTTTGCATTTAATATAAATTTGTCTTTTGTTTCCTCACTGATTTTCTGAGCTTGAAATGATGTTTTCTTGGTTGATTTTTCGCAGGGATGATGGCATTGGACTTCGAAAAAGGATGACTAGAGGCTGCATTTGAAATACTTCATGGCGGAAAACTTTAAAAAAATACAAACTTATTACAAACAATTAATTTGACGATTTCTTCTCCAAAACATAGTTTTGGAGAAGAAACATTCTTGAGCATTATTGACGATGAAAATATTGAAATGAAAACTTATTGAAGACATCCTCATGGCCTGCGGGCATTATTTAACATTTTTGAAGACCAAACCCTAGACCTAGAAACTGAAAATACCATCTATGACTGTAAATGACATGAAATCAACTTTGATGAACTTTGATAAATTTCGACCAACCCGACAGGTACAAACATGAGGGAAACGAGAAAACAAAGCCCCTTCCGTCAGACAATGGCATGCCCCTAACAGAATGCAGATGAATGAGCTGAATGAGATGCCTAAAAATGAAATGCAATAATAGAAATGATCTCTGACGGAGGGATGACAAGACCGACTCTAACACTTTCATTAACTTTGTTGTCCAGAAGATGATAGACTGAGGTTGGGAATCTTCATTTACCTGTCTCATTGTAAAATGGAACATGTTTGCCTGAAAATATACAAACATATAAACAATTACTGAAGTGTATTTAAACACTTTTCTATGTGAAACTTGACAAACTAGTCACGAATGACATCTACTAGGAATTGACTAAAATTGAACATAATGGAAGGCTTGGAGTTTGATGAAATTATTGAGAGGAAGCATATCATTGCTTCATCTAGCCACTGATATGAATGGTATCCTAGCAGGTAAGAAAGAACAGTGACTATATGCTGAGTCCTATCAGGGAATGTAGAAGATGGGTATGGGGGATTCTCCTTAGGTAGGGGAGTGTCTGCAGCCATGAATAGTTCAAGGGTTTTGGATCTGCTGGCAAAATATAAATTTTGGTAGAAATCCCTGAGGGTTTCATGGGAAAAAGGTGTGGTTTCTTCAATAACAGGAGCCTGCATCATCTGCATAATAGAATGGGCACTAATGGTGAAAATAATTTCTCCTGTGGGGGAAACAACAAACCTCTGATTTATATCATAACATGCATGACACTTTCTTATGAATTCGAGGCAACTGTGCGTTTTTGGACATATGTAATAGGGCAGGTTTGTGTTCCACAGTCCTATGTCATTGACCTTATTGATGAGCTTATCGTCAAACCAACAGTATATGTCGAAGAGGTCAAAATATGAGATGGTCTCATGAATTTTGAAATCCATATCGGCAAGGGAAATGTGATCAAGGTCTATATGAGGGTGAACCATTAGATTGAATGGATCCTGCTCCTTCTTCTTTGGAGGCATGCTTATCTCTGGAAATGAAATTGACTATGTTTTTGATATCTGCAAGTGCACAAATTAGAAAGGAACTAAACAGGGAGGGGAAGTAATATAAGGGATTTCTGCTTGATCAGAAGGGGAATCAGAAGAAAAGTGTATTGAAGAAGGGAGATTTTTGTTGATCTGTAGAAGATTGGAATCTTTCACACTCTTTTTAGATCTACTAAACTCTTGAATTTGATCACCTGTTACAATAAAACAATGAGAACATAGTAACCTTTGAAACAGGTGGGGAAAGGTAGTTTTGTAGGGTGGTGGGGTTTCTGTTGACATGGCGCACGCTCGTTGGGTAACAGATTGAACAATTAATTATTCAACGGGTCTTTAGGTGGGAGTAGGGGTGATTGGGCAGACGTGACAGGAGTGGCGTCGTGGAGAAACTAGAATGGCAGAGGTTTAACAGTCAACAACATGGTTTTATTATGGTAGAAAACGCTTTTCGAAGGCGGTCAGGGATAGTAAGCGGAATGGCATTGGGGGGGGGTGCGAATTGATATGCGCCTGACATGTAGCAGATGGGTCAGTTTTGGAAACCGCCCATTTCAGACCCCCCCTCTGACATTAAATTTCGGAAGATGAGGGGGGGGCTAGAAATGAATGTGAACCGTCAGATGTAATGGTGGGGGCGGAGATGGAATGGAAGGAAGTAGGAGTTTAACGCTGATGGGATTTGCGAGTGAATGGTGGGGTCAGGTAAATTATATGAAATGTCGGGCAGAGTGTAAGGTTAGGGACTTTAGGAATTTAGGATATGACATGAAATATTTCAAGCAACTTTAAACTGAATTAATCCCCGAAACTTAGGATAAAGACTCCTTTGTTTTTTATATTTTTACTCTTTAACATAGAATACATGAAATACTTTAAATGATGCTTTAGAGTAGATTTCATGTCTCTCCACATTAATGTTTCTTTCATTCTACCTACCCTTTCACTAATCTAACATTTTTTCATCATTCTTTTGCAGGGTGCATTTAGGCTTGCAGACCCATATCTTTTTATGAAATTCTAACCTACTCTTTCCCTTATTCCTTCCATTGACTTAGATTAAACTATTGAGTCAATTTTGTTTCTACCTAGTTTTTGATTAGCCAAGATTGAACTATTTGGAAAATCTTTATTTTCTAACCTATCCAAAATCAATTTAAAATTGTTCAATCATGCTTAGAATGTATGAATTGAACAAAATAATTTAATCAACAGTGGCATTTTGTTTTGCAGCACTTTTAGTATTATTTATTTTTGGGGGTTTTTATTTCTTTTCTTTTCTATTCTCTCTCTCTATTTTTTTTTTAATAGACCCTCTTTTCTTTTTCTTTTTTCATATTTTTTGGAAATAATTTGAACATTGACAATCATGTACAATTTGAAATTGCAACTATGAAATACTCAATCACCTTGAGATCCTATAAATTATAGGACCCTAACAGTGGCTCCAGCTGGGGATGGCACTTTTCCAAGTGAAGTGTCAAGAACATAAGACCAATAGCCTTGAGTGCTCCATTTTTTGCAAAGTATTCATCTGATTTTTTGTTTTTTGCTTTATGACAGCTCATCAAACTAGGCTTAGGGCCTTCTCCACAGGCTTCAACCTCTGTTAATGAATAATCCAAATCACAAACTATAAAACAATAGTATTTACAATGATGAAAATATCAAACTGTATTCTTAAGAGAAGTAATGCTTCAACATCCTGCCATTGACAGGACCTCCAGGTATCTCTGTTCCATCTATCTCCTTAAGGAAATATGCATTGTTTCCTCTCAAAGCATCAATAATGTATGGCCCTTGCCAAATGTTGTCAAATTTTCCATGTTTACCTTTGTCTTCTCTTCTGGAATCCCATTTCAAAACTTTGTCTCCTAGGTTAAAATCACTAGCCTTTGTTGTTTTATCAAAAATATTCTTGATATTTTCTTGAATCACTTGAGTCCTGTTATAGACCTCTTCTCTAGACTGTTGTAATTGAATAGTTTGATTGATCCTTCTCTATGCATCATTGAAGAGGAAGGAAAAACTGCATCCATTCCATAGACCAATTGGTAAGGAGACATGCCAATTGTTTTTTTGGTAGTAATTCTATCAACCCAAAGTGCATTGACCAACTTATTATGCCATGATTTCTTGTTGTCCTCCAAGAGATTTTTTATGATATTCACCAAAATTTTATTTGAAGATTCAACCAATCCATTACCCTGAGGGCAATAAGATGTTGAACGCCCCAAAGTTATGTGGTACTCACTACAAGGAAAAGACCCTCTAGCGGAGGTTATAAAGGAGGTTTTTAGTGTTATAAAATTGACCAAAATTGTAAAAAAAGCATTTGTTACAACATCTGTTTATGGTTACGGAGGTTTTGGTGGAGCTTTTAATGGAAATTCAACACAAATAAAAAAAATGGGCGGCCGGAGGTTATTACGGATTTTATTTCATTGGTGCGCTACTCTGGATTTAATGCACCAGTGCGTACATGAAGACGGTGCCCCGGGGCTGCCTCAATCGAACGAACGCACTGGGACGTTTAGGTGTAAAATCGCACCAGGCGTAGTGTTGGTAATACAACGCACGAGGCCGTTCTGATTGGTCTTGGGATTTGTGCGGTGCCCATAGGTTATATCAACGCACCGGTGCGTATACCTTTATGATGCATTGGTGCGCCGTATCACAGAAAGGCACCAAGATTTATAATTGGTGTTGGTATTTGTGCGGTGCCCATGGATCGTACAAATCCACCAGTGCTTATAGATACATAAATGCCCCGGTATGTAGTATCACACAAACGCACCGATATTTATAATTGGTATCGGTATTTGTGCGGTGCCCATAGATCATACAACAACATCGGTGCGTATAGACACATAAACGCACCGTTGACAGTTACTGACATGCACTGGTTTTCATTTTGTTTTTTTTAGAAACATCGACCTGTGACAGTCCAATTATTGTGATTGTTTTAAATTCATTATTCATCAAAAGTCGACACATCTTATAACAATATTCATATTAATTACATTTTTATTAATGCATTTGAATGTGCTATTTGGATTAATTTGTTATATCATATCAGAATTATTGTGGTTTTTTAAAATTCATTATTCATCAAAAGTCGACACATATATATAATCTTATAACAATATTCATATGAATTAAATTTTTATAATTATATCCATAATGGAGAATTCATATTTTACAATGGAGAACGCAATAAGACTGTGTTGGATACTAAGATTATATATATATATATATATATATATATATATATATATATATATATATATATATAGGTTCCTAGACAGTATACAAATGTATAAATTATTCGTATCCCTTTGTCTTTCAATTGGGACAGTATGTCCATTACATTAAATAAAATGTCTGATTTCACAGACATATTTCAAAAAATAAAATGTCTTGTTTTGATATCCAAACACAGTGATCATCGTTCTTCGCTTAAACTTCTGTCACTGCTAGAGCTACTTCCATGACTTGGGTTATTTTCAAGAATGTTTTGTTCACGACGTTGATTGTTTTCTTCTTCTTCACCTTCCATCTACAAACATAAAAATAAACTGAAATGAGTGTAAATACATTGGTGAGAATAATGAAAATTGCAATATTAAATAATATACATCAATGTAAATCGAAAAGAAAAATGACGTACCATAGCAACAATTGACTCATAAACTATACACATTCTTTCAAAACCATGTACCATGCCATCTTTCAAAATTTCATCTATTGGCGCAGTTCCATACTTTGTTTCCTGCAAGTTTTATACCCCATAACAAATCATATATTTAATATAAAAGATGTTTTTGTTTTATTAATTATAGACGTATCTAAGTAAAACAAGATCGATAGATGCTTACAAATTCCATAATTATATTCTGATATGCCAACATATACTCACAACCCATATTTAACTCTATTTCAATCAATTCGTCTGATGGTTCTTCTTTGTATGTTAGCACCTATTTGAAGACATTCAATGATGATTTTTGTAAAACAACTTAAAAAATACAAAAATGAAATCTAGTTAAGTTGTTATTAGGAAGTAACAATTACTCACAAACTTAGAGATCAACCCTTTTCTTCCTTGTCGTCTTGTTTTATGTGCTGAATGGGTTCCATTTTCTTTTCTTTTCTGCAAGAAAATTCTTGAAAATTAATATTTAATTCTAAATTGTTTATTTATTGTACCTAATGATCGAAAAATTCAATGATTACATATTACATTTGAAGTACGTTGTTTTTGAGATGGCTCCTCCTGTGATGCAGTTTTGTCCATTTCTTTGACCATCTCCTTGTATACCTTTTTGGACATTCCTACTGGCATATTTCTCATATCAGCTCGTTCATCTTTGAGATTTTCATCATCTTCCTGAAAATGTAACATGACAATAAAATATTTAATTTTTATATTGATATATGAAAAGTAAATATAACAAATGTGATATTTATAAATAATTATAGACAAACATTTAAATGAATATTACTTTTTCATTCCTTTTTTTTTTTTGTTGTACATTTTTTCTATTAAAAGTTTGACATGTTTCATTGACCAATTCTCTGGAAACTCTCCCTGTAGTTTAGATAAAATTTGATTCTTGGAATCATTGGAATGATTTTTGTATTGTAAGTGGAAAGAATGTCTATACATTCGTTCCACTAGATCCCTCAAACTTTTGTAAAAGTTTTTCCCCCTTTCGTTAACTTCCAACACCACTCTAGATGAGCTAAGGAGCAATTCATTTTCATTTGCATGTTCTATTTTTTTTCTTTTCTTAGAACAACATTCATTTTCTGAGTTGTTGGTCCCTGTAGAACATTAAACAGATGTGAATTAGTAGATTTCTTGACACATGTTATCTAATAATTTTAAGTATATTATTAATGATAATTAAAAAAAGAAACTCATATTGGATTGATAGTATTTTTTCATTCACTTAATTCATCCTTTTACAATTTTTCCATTAAAATTTTATGCTCTTTTGGTCCTAGATCAGAAATAATCATATCGAGCTTCGTCATTTTGTGGCTCTGCATAATACACAGTAAACAATACATATTAGTTAAACTTACATATAGTTCAAAAATAATATTTTTTATAAAGAATTTACAAAGAACTTGCATTTTTTTCTTTTCTTGATGTGTTAACAGTATTTTTGTTACTTGATCCCCTTTCAGTAATTTTTTTATCAATCTGAAACCTGTACGATATCATTCATTAATATATTTATAAATAAATTCTCAACTTTTCAGGTAGAAAAAAAATCTCAAAACATCGGTGCGCCTTTCATAAGGTACGCACCACAGCCGGTGCGTGGGGATATTAAAAACGCACTACAAAACAGTATAATAGACCGTACTGTGCGTTGGGTATTATAAACGCACCGTAAAAACAGTGTAATAGATCGTACGGTGCGTGGGGTCTTAAAAACACACCGCAAAAACGGTGTAATACACCGTACGATGCTATCCTCGTTAAATGGAGCATCGATGCCCTATTTCAGATATGGTGCACGGATTTAGAAAAAATGTTTTCAATTTTTTTAATACACAATACTTGCGCGGTGCATTGTATAATACAACGCATCAGTGCAGTAGGGTATGCAGGGCGCACCGATAAAGAAAATCCATTTTTTCTAAAAATTCACGCAATGGCCGAATCGATTGGGATCTGACTATGCAAGTTGTCCCGTGGGTTGGATGCCAATATAAAATGAAAACCCTAATTCCGAAATCACAGAAATAGGGATAAGAAAGGGCAAAAACAAAAAAAAATGAAGGGTTTAGGGTAAAAAGGGATAAAACTGCAGAAAAAAGAAAAAAATAATCAAATCTAATCACGAGATGGTTTGAAATTCTATGATATAGGGTTTGAATCAATAGAGGTTTGGTTTCTGATTGTTTGAATACATCTGTTCGAACGTATTTTGCTACTCCATAGTGCCCTCATGCTCTCTTGCTCCAGGTCTGTCTCTTGCAAATATCTGGCTGAAAATTTTAGCAAAAATAGTGAAATAATGAAAAATGTTTTGTATTTAAAGAATTATTTTATGAAATTAGATTTTTGAAAATATTTTTCCGCCCAATTTTCAAATTATATATATATATATATATATATTTTTTTTTTCACTTAAAGAAAATAGAGTTGCGTATTTTTTATTTGCGTTTATTCGTTACCGGTGCGGAAGAGTTGGGAAGCATCGGTGCGTCGTATTACGTCTTCATAATACGACGCACCGGTGCGTGTTATGATGATAAGCGCACCAAAGTGTATAAAGTTATTTTTTTTGTATGTAAGATCATAATAAAATAATGATAATTCTAAAGCACATGAATTTATTTTCATTATTTTTTAAACTTTTTTATGTTACAAAAATTAGTATTATTCTAGATTTGTTATTTTACAATTATTTGCAAATTTACAAATTAAAATATTTTAATAAAATAATTTCACATTAACACAATTAAAATTTTCACATTAATAGAATTAAAATTTTACAAATATTTTACATACAATTAGAATTAGAATTAGAATAAGAATTACAATTTTACATTATTTTCACATACATGAATTACGATTAGAATTACAATTACACTTTTAATTTTACATACAATTACAGTTACAATTTTACATAGAATTAAATTTACAATTACAATTACAATTTTATAAATATTTTACATACAATTACAATTAAAATTACATTTACAATTACAATTAGAATTACAATTAGAATTTTACATTAATTTCACATACATAATTACGATTAGAATTAGAATTAGAATTTTAATTTTACATACAATTACATTTACAATTTTACATAGAATTACAATTACAATTTTACAAATATTTTACATACAATTCAATTAAAATTACAATTACAAATACAATTAAAATTTTAGAATTTTACATACAATTACATTTACAATTTTACATAGAATTACATTTACAATTTTACAAATATTTTACATACAATTCAATTAAAATTACAATTACAAATACAATTACAATTTTAGAATTTTACATACAATTAGAATTACAATTACAATTTTACAATTTTTCATATATACAATTACAATCATTTCACAATAAATTAAATATTACAATTACAATTAAAATTTTACATACAATTACAGTTAAAATTACAATTAGTACAAATACAAAGACAATTTTACAATTTTACATACAATTAAAATTAAAATTAAAATTACAATCACGACATAATATTTAATAAATATCATGACCATTTAATATTAAATTAATTAATAAACATCATCACGATCATGATAACCATCGTACAAACATCATATTCGACTAAAAAATACATTCAAACATCAAATTAACATTATATATTAACATCATCACAACACAAACATCAAATATACATCTCATGTCAAATAACTCATGCTATCACATATACACATCTATCTGCAAGCTAAACATTAAGTGAACATATCTAACATGTCCTAACAATATGCGCCACATCATGATGATCACCAACATGTAAATTAAGTACAACTGCAACATGAACATAAAATACATGGACCATATATATATATATATATAAATGAATAATGTTAAAAATATACAACTGTAATATAAATGTCATGGATCAGCTGGTGGTAGTATAACAACATCAATAGCAGTACAAGTGGAGGCCTGCTCAGTAAAGGGTGCAGCCTTGACGGTCTATGGTCGAGCCTGCTCATGATCATGATCACTAGTACTGATGGATGCATCAGCTGGTGGTACTAGTACAACATCAATATAAGCAGTAGTAGTGGAGGCCTGCTCAGTCAATAGTGCAGCCTCGACGGTCGATGGTCCAGTCTGCTCATGATCATGACTAGTACTGACGGATGCTGCAGGCAGATGACCGAACGTGGCCGATGGTCCAGCCTCATCTCCATGATGACTACTAGATGCTGCTAGTGGATCAGCCTCATGCTCATCAGGCGCGGCGTGAGGTGAACAATCATGAGATGCATGTGAGTCGCTGCTTGCGTACTGTCCATCACGTGCCACAGCTCGACTAGTACGCCTATAACTATGGAAAGTCCTACTCAGTTGTGTAACAGCTGTCATAGCTCCTACGACATGCAGCATCAAGCCGTACATGTCACGCGGCATGCCTCTCCACATCCGAAACAACCTATCATCGGCTTGTATGTCTCTATAATGAGCGGGCCTGATGGCCGCATCAACAATCAATGCACAGAGTTGGTTGTCCAACTCCATCCTATATCTAGTCTCAGGTCGACCGCGCCTAGCAAAAGGCGGTACCGGTGCACCATGAGCAGGAGCATGTCTCTCTGCTGCACTGACCTCATCCTGATCATGATCATCCTCGGCATCGGCCATGTCTTGATTGTCATCAGGATCGAAACCTGGATCATGTGGTGGATCCGAAATCTCCTTGCCATCAAAAGAGCCAATGTCTGCAAAATATATACAAGTACACAACAATAATTAGACAATTTCATTACACAATTTAATAAAAACAAGTTAAAGAACATGTTAGAATAAATATAAATAAAACAGTAATACTACCTCTATCATCTGGCGACTCATTATCTGTGAAGAGGATGTTGGGACTCCCTCACCAATCTAATCCATCATAATGACATGGGACCATAATGAAAGGATGCAGCTCGTCAATACTGGCTAGTAAGTCCAGTGCATCATGCGATATCCTGGCTGGAAACATAGTGTCTCCCCTCTTGGGCATCATCTGCCCCCACATGTGCATCCGGGCCTCGAACATCGACCTACGAGGCTGTCGAACAAAAAAATTTCTCATCTCTGGAAACCTCTCAAAAAATAAAAAAAAACAGCTCTGAAGTAAAGGGAAGTTGACCCTCCCTTGTGCATGAGCACGACATCTATCTAAGGCCGTACAAAAATGCCGAAAAAAAATGGCAGACCACCTCACAAGTAGTGGCTGCTGTACTAAAGAATCAACATAATATTAAAGTGAGAAACTAATGCGTTGCCCATCACTGGTGTTGTGTGAAATGGTTGAAATGATAAATGAGAGGCACTGCACGTCCTGTCTACCAAATGCACCTATACGTAACTAACCTCCAGGTACCTGAAACTCTGAAGGAGATAGTACATGTGCTCCAATGTATCTTTGGGAGTAAACTAACCAACTCCCTGCTACACAACCAGCTGGCACGTTTGGGAATGAGGGAAAATCCACTCCTCTCCTCGATAGTCTTGTAATAAAATAAATATCCTCCTCAGTGGGTGTGTACCACTAGTTAGGACTAACCTGGAAAGCCTATCGGTGGGCATTCCACCTGCGGATAAGATATCTCAGAAACACACTATGGGCCTTTAGAGAAGTAGCCTCCTCATAGAACTTGAGGAGGACTACCTGCCTAAGGATCCCCTGAGTATCTGCTGTAATAGGCCGAGGGTATGCATATCTCTCCCTCTCTTGGGCCTCCCATTGGAAAATCATGTCATACTTTTCAACCTGTTTTTGCTGCTGTTCCTCCTCTTCTCTCTGAATCATTGACATATTAATTTTTTTATTTATTAAAACAGACATGTATTTAGGAATATAAATATATATTGTTTTTTGAAAAAAAAAAAATAGACAAGTCGGTGCGCTAAAAAAACAGTCATGCACCAGTGGCGGTGCAGCTTAAGTTTGTAGCGCCCCGTTCTCGGTGCCCCTAATGTAATACAACACATCGGCGTCGGTGCAACTGTCTATTTTTCAAGCACCGTTGACTATATATAGGTTCAGAATAGCGGTGCGCTAACTGAAATATACGCCCCGGAGCATATAGTCGTGTCAGCCAACCGACTTCATGACAATTACATAGTCGATGGTGTGGTCTTTTACCCAGCCACACCATTAACCCTCTTGGAATGCAGAATGCGGTGCGTTGACATATACCGGGGCGGATAATACCGTCAACGCATCACACTGGGATTCCCTTGGTCAACGGTGTGCCTGGCTAAATGAGTGCACCGCATTTTTTTTTTTTTTAAATTTAAAATTATGCGGGGCGCCTTTCGATACCGCCCCGGAAACGGTGCAGATACCGTTAGCACCGGTGGCGGTGCGGCTTGTAAATTTTACAAGCAGCACTGCTATCTAGTGCGAGCCAAACGGCTCAGGCGCACTGCACAACAAATTTTTTTTTTTAATGGTTATTTTTAAGGTTATTTCAAATTCTAATCTGCTAAAAGGCTTAATTATAAAAAAACTAGAAAAATACCTGTACATTTCGCCGTTGAGGAGGCATATTGGCTGTAAAATTTGCAAAAGAAAATTTGTCCACTGTTTTTCAAAATGCAAGCTGGAGATTGGTGGCCAATGCAGAGCAGCAGTGCGTGTAATGGGTACAATGAGAGCACCGATGTCAGGGCAGCTTAGAGAATGGGAAATGGAACTGGTGCTTGAGAGCTCTGGAGTACTGAGGAAAGTGAAAAATTCGGTTTTTTGGCTTTAATTTTTTTATTTATTTAACCTTGTTCCAGTGCATGGGGTTTTATAGGCGCACTGGTAAGCTTACTTACAACCGCACCGGGCAGTGCCAGATTTGGCGCGTTGTTTATAATGCACCGGGGCGGTTCCCTAACACCGCACTAGGATGTTTCAGTTTTGGCGCGTTGTTTTGATGGTGCACCGGGGTGGAATATTCGTAAAGCACCAGTGCAGAATAGTCGTAAAGCATTGGTCTTTTGGACTTATTTTTTTTATTTAACGCTATTCCAGTGCGTGTGTTTTATAGGTGCACCGGTGCTCTTGGATAAGAACGCACCGACACTTTTTTGTTTTGGCGCGATGTTTTATGATGCATCGACGTAGAAGAGTAGTGAAGCACCAGTGCGTTACCGTAATTGGACACTCCGGGAGGGTGTGTACGTCGCGCATTCTCTCTAGTGTTCCAATGTTTTGTACGCACCGGTGCGTTCTATGGTAGAGCACGCACCGGTAATTGAGAGCTCAGGAGCATTGTAAAAATGAAAAATCTGGGTTTTTTTCTGTTTTTTTTTTTTAATTTTTTTAGTTTTTAATTTTTAATTTAACCTTTTACCGGTGTGCGTGGTTTATAGGTGCACCGGTGTTGTTTCTTACAAACACACCGGTCGTTTTGTGTTTTGGCACGTTTTTTTTATAATGCATCAGTGCGGTTTCGTTCTACCGCACCGGGCAGTTTCGGCTTTGGCGCGGTGTTTTATAATGCACCGGCGTGGAAGATGTGTGACACATCGGTGCTATAGAATAATACAACGCACCGGGAGGGTGTGTATGGAGTGCAATGTGTCCGATGTACCAATGTTTTTGTGCCGATCGGTGCTTTTGGTATTGCAGAGCGCCGGGGCGAAATTTAATGATAAGCGCACCGAGCGGAAAACTTCCGCAAAACCCTTCGCTTGCCAACCTCCTCTAGTAACCTCCGCTAGAAACGGATGTATGGGGTATTTTTCTGTGGGGTTCCTCAAAAACATCCGCTAGATGGTATTTTCCTTGTAGTGACTTATGCCAGAAATCAACCATTTTCTTGGATTTGAAGGCTGCAACATTATCAGTGATAAGTTTTCTAGGACAACCAAATCTAGAAAGGATATTGGTTTCAAGGAATTTAATAATGAAAAAATCAATGGCATTTCTAGAAGGAGTGGATTCTATCCATTTGGTAAAGCAGTCTGTGGCAGTAAGAATCCACTTATGCTGGGTAGAGGATGGTGGATGAATTTCTCCAATGAAATCTAATCCCAATTGTTGGAAAGGGCTTTCCACAGAAATGGGGTTTATGGGCAAGGGCAACAATTTTCTCTTTCCTTCAAAAATTTGGCATTTGTGACAGGTAGTTACCATCTTGTGGATATCAGGGAAAATAATAGGCCAGTAGAAGCCATCCCTAAGGATCTTATTCACAATGGTTTTCCAATAAATATGGCCACCACAGTCACCTTCATGGAATTCCTGAATAACTTTATCAACATCATATTTTAGCAAGCATTTGAGTAAAACACCTCCAACATTTTTCCAGTATAAGACATTTTCTAAAATGCATAATTTGACAGCTTTTAACTTCAGAAACCTAGCTTTAGTTTTGGACAAACCAAGAGGAGAATTTAAATTAAATAAAACATATAATATATCTGCATACCAGGGAGAATTTAGGAATGCTTCATCAATTAGTGGAGTCGCCAGTCCCTCTTGATCATCCAATGAATAGATCAGGTTGATATCTAGTGCATTAAAAATTGATTCAACCATCAATTTGGCTAATCCTTGTCCTTTGATCAATTTGGTAGGTTTGATTTCCAAATCATATTCCAGAATAACAACAATCCATTTGCCTCTCTTCCCATCAGGACCATTCTACGTTAAAATGTCTTTGAATACTGCATTAGGCACATAAGCAATAATATGTGAATGTAAAATATAAACTCTAAAATATTTTAGTGTTTTAACTAGAGCAAAGGCCTATTTTTCCATGATGTTGTACTTTAAAGATGCATCTTTCAAGGCTTTGCTAAAGAATGCTATTGGCTGTTCATGTCCTTCACTGCTTTTCTACAATAATACAGTAGCAATAGTATGTTTAGATTCAAAAGAAAAAAATATGGTCTTTGGTGAAATCCAGGCTGATTAGAACTGGAGCTTTTTTTAATGCTTGCTTGATTAGATCAAATTATTGTTTAGCTTCAATGTTCCACTTAATTTCTGAATCCTTTTTAAGCATGTTGGTTGTATTTCTTATAAGTTCTGCAAGATTGGGTATAAATCTCCTCAAAAAAATAATTTTACCAATAAAATATTGAAGTTCTTTGATGTTCATGGGATGACTGATTTTGAGAATAATTTCAATCCTGAAAGGATAAATTCTAATTCCATCTTCAGAAATAATGTGAGCAAGAAGCTTTCCTTCTTCAAGGCCAAACAATGTTTTTGTGGGATTTAGGGAAATTCCAAACCTTATACATTTCTCAGAAACTACTCTTAGATGTGCCAAGTGTTCTTCATCAGTTTTTGAATACAAAGTAATGTCATCAAGATATATAAAAATGAAATGGCCAATTTCATATGCAAAAGAAATGTCCATGGCTCTCTAAAAGGTAGCACCAACATTCATTAATCCAAAGGGCATTTTCACATACATGCAATTCCCCCAAGGAGTAGTAAAGGCTATTTTGTCCTGATCATCAGGATGCACCAAAAATTGATTATATCCTGAAAATCCATCAAACAAAGAGATCCTTCTGGAGTCTACTACCCTCTGAAATATGTGGTCCATTTTTGGTAAGGGGTAGTTGTCCTTAAGGGATACTTGGTTCAAATTCCTAAAGTCAATGCAAAGTTTGATTTCACTTGTTTTCTTTCTAGTAGGCACAATGTTGGATACCCATTTAGAATATCTAAGTGGAACTATGATTTTGGCCTCATAAATTTTCTTGATTTCTTTTTCAACCAAGGGCATTAAGACATGATTTATCCTACGCAGTTTTTGCTTAAAAGGTTTTTAATCCTCCTTGATTGGAATTTTGTGCTGTATAATGCTAGTATCATAGGCTTTTAGGTCCTCATAGCTCCAAGCAAATACATCTATGAATTCCTTAAACAGAGCTATATACCTTTGTTTTGTAACAATAGGTAGAGATTTTGAAAATTTTATCATTTTGGGGCTTTGTTCACTGCCTCTGTTACACTCTTCAATGTTTGCCCTCGTTAGTTCTATTTTTGGTTTTTTGGCTACATCATTAAAGTTAAACCATTCTTCTAAAGGGACAAGCCCTCTAGGCATGATATTATCCTTGAGTTGAAGTACTTCGAATTCTTCTTTTTCTGGGTCTTTATGTATTTCTGTTATATGTACAATTTTATTTGCTGAAATATTTACATCAGAAACAACATACTGTTTATCTACACTAATTTGTACATCAGTGTGACTGTATTATTCACAATCTAGATCTATGTTACTATCTTCAAATTCATCATTTTATTGTAAGAAACTCTCAATTTGTTTTTCATTATCGAAAAATAGCCAGTAATTCATGTTATAAGGCACGTATGGATGATGTTTAACCTCTATGATGTATTTTCTATTTGGGTGAGGCAATTGACACATGCTTGCTGAAAATGCTAAACCATTTGCTAGGATGTTCCAATTTCTCGGAATAAATGCTAGATCATATTCTTAAAATGTTCTTAGAAAATCAGGCACAACATTTCTGTATGCTCTCAATCTAGGATGTTTTGCAGTATATTCCCCTTTGATCTGTTTTATAATAATTCAGAATCTCCATGAAAAAAATTTATTTTAGCTCCTAGTCTTTTCAGCAATTTTAATCCTAAGAGCAGAGCTTCATATTCTGTTATATTGTTTGTGCACAAAAAAATGAGTTTTTAGGAGTGACCTTCTGCATGATTGTTCCTTGCATTATATACCCAAATACTTGATCCCGAGCCTATTTTGCCACATGAGCCATCAAAACTCATATTTCAAAGAGGTTCATTTTCAGGGTCTTATTGTACAGTTTGTATTTGGTTGTCATGTTTTTCATTAAGATTATTTTTTGCATGGGTAATATGTGTATCAATGTCTCCATCATTATAAAGAATGAAGGAGTCAAGAGTCCGTATGGACAAAGTACAAAGGATAGTTGTGTGGTTTTTCTTGAATACTCACCATGTACTTCATTAAAGTTTCCCTATACAATCTTCTTTGTTGCCCAAAAATTGGTATTGTGGCATAAGTCATATCCATTTGAAGGGTCCCTTGTAACTTTGCTCCCCATGAGCGTGAAAAAAGCATGCCATACTTAGGAGGGATGTCAGCTACTACTATATCCATCAAAAGACTCTTTTTTGGTATCTGAGCTATAGTGACACAAATATATTTGATAAGACCTAGACATCTAACTTTGCTAGAGTCAAATGAGTACAAATCTTTGTAAGGTCTAGTAATTCCAAGGCCAAGTTTCTCCATAATAGCCTTTGGCATAAGATTATGTGATGCACCTGAATTCAACATGGCATTATGTATAATTTTTTCATGAACATTAAGACTGACATAAAAGGGAGGGACACCTCTTTCTTGAGGATTACCATCAAGTTTTGGCCCAAACAAGAGTTCAGGCTGATCATCATTTAAATTAATAGTATTAGTAATTTACCCTATGTTTAGTGCTTTTAGGACCTGAGTCCTATACACAT
Source organism: Pinus albicaulis (assembly GCA_034641835.2). Lineage (NCBI taxonomy): Eukaryota > Viridiplantae > Streptophyta > Pinopsida > Pinales > Pinaceae > Pinus > Pinus albicaulis. Next base: position 924,997,984 of record CM076575.1, on the reverse strand, counting down.
TCTTGTTTATCAATTCAGTAAGAGGAATATAAATTTTTAGTTTAGCAAGTTCATTCTCAATGCAATGGTGTTTGAATTTTGAGCAGATTTGAAAAATTAGTTCTTTCAACCACTAATTTTTTGGTAAGTTTAGATTGTTGACTTGTACTAGGGATATCAATTTGGGAAATTTTGGTAGGATTATCAACTGTTCTCCTATAACATTTTTTGTATTCTTATTTTCTGAACTACTTACACTTTTCGTTGAATTTTCTGTTGTTTGGTTGAGATCAGGTTTAGAGACCTTTTTGGCAGAATTTTCAGAATTCTTTTTATTGGAATTATCAAAGTTTTTCTTGCTTCTAAGATTATACTCTCTGTGAAATTCCATGATAGCGTTCTCAAATCCTTTTTTATAATCATCAGATTCTTCAAATTCAAATTCTCTTTGAGTTACTAAAAATAATGCTTGTTCTTCTTGAGTGAGAAAAACAGAGTCATCTTCATTAATTCACATTAGGTTTATATGATTTTCTTCTACTGCTTCAACTAATCCATCATCCTCATCAGCATAATTATCTTGGAATGGTGGCCTAATTGTATCACATATATAAAGAAGCCTATACCTTCCCACACTGGCCAACCTGTTACACCCCTAGGCTAGAGTTTGCTAATCAAGACCTCTTTGCTCTCTATGTCTTATCTGAGGAGTGTCTCTTCTAGGATTTTGATTTCTGTTTTGAGGATCTAGTTGATTTTATCTAAGAATAGTTCTCTCATTTAAATTAATCCTCTCCATCATTATCTCCATAGTTCTAACCAATGAGTCAATTTTAGCATCATATGTGGAAGTTGAAGGCTCTTCTCTTATAGTAACTCTTATCTCAGTTCTCATCCTAGTTCTCTTTGCTAACAGGCTGGCTTCTACGCTCACTGCATCCCTTTACATTTATTCTAATGTGGCTGAGTTTATTTCTCTTAGTTGATAAGACATTTCTGGCTCAAAACCATCTGGAAATTTAACTAAGGCCAAACCTTGTGGTGGTTTTATATGGGAAGGTATTGTATTATATAAACGGTTGAATTAGTGCAATAATACTAAACACTTTCAGCTGGGGCCCTCTTAATGTTTTCATATTCAGATAAAATCTGAAGAGGGTTCTTTTTTACTTACCACCTATTGAGGAACGTTTGATGAAAAGTAGGGATGTCATTGATGCTATTTGCAAGTAAATATTTGAACCATTTTCTAACTTCTCTACTAAGACTCTGAGAAAAAATTCTTAACTTAACACTTTCTTCATCTACCTCTTGAAGGTTAAAACAATCATTAATTTTATCAACATGCTGTTGGGCAATTACAGGACTAGTTCCATCATATAGTGTAATTTTTGACTGGTAATCTTTTGGCATAGCTGCCAATGGTGTTGGCAACACCAATGGAGCATATCTAGCTACCATGATTGGTGGAGGTGGTGGAGGAAGGTGGAGAGTAGACGAAATAGGATGGATGATGGGAGGATATGTGTGCATGGAGGTTTGAGTATTGTTATGGGGAAGGATAAAAGAAGTGGTGGGTATTATAGAAGCAGTAGGAATAGGTGTCTTAAGATGGGAAGACTGAGAGGTAAAAGAAGAAGTTACTATAGTCAATGCACTTAGTTCTATAGATTGTTGAAGGTAGGAATCATCAACAGTTGAAGTGAAATCTGTTACCAAATCTTGGAGAAGTTGAAGATCAGATTGAGTTTGTGAATAAGCTTCTTTCACTGGACTTTGTTGTAGAATAAATGTATCAAATACTGTCTGGTGTGTCAAATTCTCAAATTTAGTCTTGAATAAACTGTGTTCAAAGTGTAAATCAAACTGGATGTCCTGTAAGGTGATAACATTTTCAGAAAGGGAATTTGATCGGTGAATAAATCTGTTACTTGTTTGACTCTCGGTTCTAGGAGTTTTTCTTAATTTTTTTTCCATATTGTCCACTATAGTAGGATGATTTGGATCAGGATGGAATCTAGTGGAGATTCTTTTAGGAGCCAGAATTCAAATCTGAAGCACGAAAAAATTGATTGTTTACAAAAACTGAATGTAAACCATTCTTAGAAAATACTTATATCATACAAAGTTTTTAAAAAGAGGTTTCTAAATTCGAATGAAATGACAAGTTTTTAATATTTTTCCCTAGTATGATCGCCGCTATGTTATCATTCTATAATTTTAAGATTGGTAAGAATAATTATACAGGACAACATCAAAACTTCTTTGGAGCCTAGAATCTAGACCTCCTAGACTCAGAGAGGGATCTCTCTTTCAGATTTAGCTTTGTTTTATGAATTATATATTAGGCTAGTTATAAGGATAATAGAGATTGCTTGGTTGGATTAGTAGATGTATTTAGACTAATTCCATTGGGCTATGGAGTCATAAAAGGCTGAGTTATTGCATAAATTTTTCAATAGCATTCACAAAGCAAGCTAACTACACTTACTGGATCTTAAAACAAAATGAATTTTGAAATGGAAGAAATAGTGAAATCAGTAATGCCTAAAAAGAAATTGAGAATTTCTTAGCCATACTTCAGAAGAAAAATATTTATTTTACAAACACAGCCAAAAATAAGGTGCTCTGACAACAAATCTTAATCTTTAGATTCCTATTTTACAATAAAATTTAAATGATGCACTGAGAGAAAAACAATGGAAAACATTAACATAGAAAAGAAATAACATCACCAGATAAACATAGCTCAAGTATCTTGTAAAAGGTCCTTTATTATTGATGCTCCCACTTCAAGAAAGTACAATGCTCCAATAGAAAATTTTTACAATCCAGGGTGCGACCCTTGATAATCAGAATGTATGAAGTATTTAACAGAATTCTACAACGATTGCCGTATCTACTAGGAAATCTGTTATTAATTAGAAAGAAAACAAAATTTGACTAGTGTGACCACAAAATGGACACGATGAGATTAATTTGACATCTGGCCCTATTTTTCAGAAATTCGTTGCTGCATGATTTGATTTGGTGATGTGCTAGATGATTTGGCTGATATGGTGTGGTGTTGATCTGGCTGATTTTTTGGCCTTCACCCTTCTTGGTATTCACATAGCTTTTCCCACTGTTGCTCATCAGGAATCTTTATCCTAGTCAAATTTCGATATATTTCATATGTCTTTGTGAATCTAACAAAAGGAGGCCTCAACCCAAATATGTGTTTGATTTCATGTTGAATAAATATATCATTACTTATAACATCTAGAAAATCTTTTCCTGTCATGGTATTTTTTATGTTTGCATGCTTGGTTGTATCCTTTGAAATTTCCTTGAGATTTTTTACATAGTCCTCCCTGACCATGAGCTTATCATTTATCACGAAAAATGAAGGTAACCCTCTTTTGGTCAGTGGCTCGATTCTATTAAAGAATCTGCTGACATCAATTTCTAAATTGTGGCACTTTTCCTCCAATTGTGTGACCAAAATTTTCTTAGTGAGCACCTTCTTGACCTCTAAAATTGTTGCTGTTCTGTCTTCGACTCCAATTTCATCCAATTCATACCTGCTCTTCAAATTCAGAAACCTAATGATCTTATCTGCAGTTTCAGGCATGTCCCCAAGCTCCTTGGTGGCACTGGCTATTGCATCATTTAACTTTTCAATTAATTCCTTCTGTTCAAATATGATTTGAATAGAGGGCCATATTTCATTCATAGATTCAGTGATACTTGTCCATATGATATCCTTGACTCTACTGACCATGCTCCCAATATAATATTCTTGAAGAGACTTATGTAAACATTCCATCAACCTTTTATTTCTGTGCTTGTATCAGATGGGCTGATTCAATTCTTGTTATTTGATATTGTAAGACTTTAATATGAGCTTGTAGCCTTTAAATTTCTTCTGTCTGTAAAGACATATTCTCCATGGCTTTAGCCAGCTGTAATGTACCAGTTGATGTACCTGTAGTTGCTGATGTAGATGATTGGACGACTGCAAGAGGTACAAACTCTAATGGAATGATGGCCATCTGTGCTGCTTCTTCCTTTTCCTTTACCAATTTCTCCATTTCTGTTTCCATCTGCTTTAGCTGTGATAACTATTCCATTATCAACTTCATCATCTCTGTTTCTTGTGTTTCATTCTCTTCTATTTCCTTGGTCAGTGGGTCTTCAGTAGCTGACATTTTGAGATGCTTTTTTAAGGCTGCTATGTCTACGTTTTTATTCTTCAAGATCTCTTCTACTATCTCTATATTTGCATTATACCCGATCTTCACCACTAAATCCTCCATGATTTATTTCTGGTATCCTTTGCAAGAGAAGAAATCTTCTCCATCTTGATTTGTGACTAAATATTGGCCAGTGATACTGTAATTTAGACAAACTCATTATAGTACTAGTCAAGGTAGATGAGATCATCTGTCCAGTCTGCTTGTGCATTTCGATTTGATCTATTGGGTGGATGTCCTTGACATTAAAATCAAAAGATGTTTGCTTGAAATCACCAGGTGATTTTGGCTGTGAAATATGGGCTTCTAAGAAAGCCATGCAGATCTTTCCTTTCTATGAATCAAATAAAGATAGAAGCCTACTTTGTGAACTGGTGGTTTGCTTCCAAAATTGATTGTAGTTGATGGCCTTCAATATCTCATTTTTCCTCTTGATCTCCCTGAAGGTGTCAAATATTGTTTCCTCTTTTTTCCCCCTTGACAACAGTAGATGTAGGTGTTTGAAGGCTTTGTTGCTGAAATGGAATAGTAGCTGAAGTTGTAGGAGAAAATACATGTTGGCCACTTGCTGGAGAAGAACCAGGAGAGTCTCTTATATTTATCACTGTCCGTTGGCTTGACTCCTAGCCTTGATCTATGTCCATGTGAATTCTTTCTCTTTTCCTATATTTCATTTTAAATTCCTTGCTATATGTATTAGTCCCAAAAGGTGATTGATCATATCTTAGTCTCTTTCCTGTTATACCTTTCTCTGTTTCTTTTCCTTTATCCTGCTTTTCTTGTGGAGTAGGGGTCTGTATAATTGAAGATGAAATTACTTGATGTTCAGCCTCGTGCAAGGTGTTTGTTGTCCACTCTATCTGGTTCATAAATTGTTCAATTTCGGGCCTGTGGGTGTGAATGTAGGGAGTTGATTTGTTTTCTACCCTCTTCTTAGAGATAATGTCCAATGGGTCATAAGACCAAGTGAAACTGTGTAAATTTCATCTCCTTCAGCATCTTATCAGCCTCCTCTCCTACTGCTCTACTGTTGCAAATGAAAGGAAAAATTTGGGATTTGATCCTGACTCGAGACTTCTTTTTTGCTGATACAAAATGTACTTCATCTGCATTGATCATCTTCCTAATGTACTCCAAAACAAAGATCCTCATGGGGAGGAACTTTGGTAGCTTGTAAAGGGGAAACTCACACTCATATATTCTTAGCTCTGTATAGTTCTGATACAAGTACCTGTCTCCGGTTCTGGCTTGGTCTGACAGCTGCGTGATCTTTCTAATCTCTTCACTGATCCTTGGTTCCACTGTGCTATTGAGGATGCTCATTTCTAGATGCACAAACAATTCAATGAATCGTTTGTATGTGTAATCTTTCTATTTTTTCATTAGCATTGTTTTCCAGAAGATGAAAAACTAAGGTTGGGAATATTCATTCACCTTTCTCATTTTAAACTGGAACCTGTTTGCCTTAAAATATACAAACATATAAACAATGACTGAAGTGTATTAAACACTTCCTCTGTGTGAAACTTGAAAAACTGGACATGAATGGCATCTGCCAGGAATTGACTAAAATTGAACATAATGGAAGGCTTTGAGTCTGATGAAAGTATTGAGAGGAAGCCTATCATTGCTTCATCTAGCCACTGATATAAATGGTATCCTAGTAGGTAAGAAAGAACATTGAATATATGCTGAGTCCTATCAGGGAATGTATAAGATGGGTATGGGGGATTCTTCTTAGGCAGGGGAGTGTCTGCAACCATGAATAGTTCAAGGGTTTTGGCTTTGCTGGAAAAATATAACTTCTAGTACAAATCCCTAAGGGTTTCATGGGAAAAAGGTGTGGTTTCTTCAATAACAGGAGCCTGCATCATCTGCATAATAGACTGGGCACTAATGGTGAAAATAATTTCTCCTGTGGGGGCAATAACAACCCTCTGATTTAGATCATAACAGGCATGACACTCTCTTATGAATTCGCGACAACTGTGGGTTTTGGAAATATTTAATAGGGCAATTCTGTGTCCCATAGTCCTATGTCATCAACCTCATCGATGAGCTTATTCTCCAACCAATAGTATATGTCGAAGAGGTCGAACTTTGAGATGGTCGCATGAGTTTTGAAATCCCTATCGGCAGGGGCATGTGATCAAGGTCTATAAGAGGGTGAGCCATTGGATTGAATGGCTCCTGCTCCTTCTTCTTTGGAGGCATGATTATCTCTGGAAATGAAATTTACTATGTTTTTGATATCTGCAAGTGCATAGATTAGAAAGGAACTAAACAGAGAGGGGAAGGAATAGAAGGGATTTCTGCTTGATCAGAAGGGGAATTGGACGAAAAGGGGATTGAAGAAGGTAGATTTCTGCTGATTTGTATATGATTGAAATCTTTCACACTCTTTTTAGATCTGCTAAACCCTTGAATTTGATCACCTGTTACAATAAAACACTGAGAACATAGTAACCTTTGAAACAGGTGGGGAAAGGTAGTTTTGTAGGGTGGCAGGGTTTCTGTAGACATGATGCGGGCCTGTTGGGTTACGGATTGAATAATTAATTATTCAACGGGTCTTTAGGTGGGAGCGGGGGTGATTGGGCAGATGTGACAGGAGTGGCATCGTGGAGAAACGAGAATGGCAGAGGTTTAACGATCAACAACATGATTTGATTATGGTGGAAACCGCTTTTCGAAGGGGGTTGGGGATGGTAAGAGGAATGGCATGGGGGGGTTGCAAACTGATATGCGCCTGACACGTAGCAGATGGGACGGTTTCAGAAATTTCCCAGTTTGGACCCCCCCCCCGATGTTAACTTTCAAAAGATGAGGGGGGGATGGAAATGAATGTGAACCGTCAGATGTGATGGTGGGGGCATAGATGGAATGTAAGGCGACAAGAGTTTAACGTTGATGGGATGTGTGAGTGAATGGTGGGGTTGGGAAAATTATATGAAATGTCGAGCAAAGTGTAAGGTTAGGGACTTTAGGACTTTAGGATATGACATGAAATATGTCAAGAAAACTTAAACTGAATTAATCCCCGAAACTTGGGATAAAGACTCCTTTGTTTTTTTTATTTTTACTCTTTAACATGAGAATACATGAAATACTTTAAATGATGCTTTAGAGTAAATTTCATGTCTCTCCACATTAATGTTTCTTTCATTATACTTACCCTTTCACTAATCTAACATTTTTTCATCATTCTTTTGCAGGGTGCATTTAGGCTTGCAGACCCATATCTTTTTATGAAATTCTAACCTACTCTTTCCCTTATTCCTTCCATTGACTTAGACTAAAATGTTGAGTCATTTTATTTCTACCTAGTTGCTGATTTGCCAAGATTGAACTATTTGGAAAATCTTTATTTTCTAACCTATCCAACAACAATTTAAAATTGTTCAATCATGCTTATACTATATGAATTGAACAAACAAATCTAATCAACAGTGGTATTTTGATTTGCAACACTTTTGGTATTATTTTTTTTTTTGGGGTTTTTCTTTGTTTTCTTTTCTATTTGTTTTTTTTTTAATATACCCTCTTTTATTTTTCTTTTTCATATTTTTTGGAAATCATTTGAACATTGACAAGCATGTACAATATGAAACTGCAACTATGAAATACTCATGATCCAGATGGATATTGGTGGCCAGCCGCCTATTCCACTTGGGGCCCCACCATTGTCTCTTTCATTTTTTTAGTTTCGGCACAACTTACTAGTTTTAGCAGTTTTTTGGGTCCTGAAATTCCGGAGCCGTTTTGAGGCCCTAAACGACGTTTTTTGGGCATCGTTTGTCTGGTGAATATGATTTTGTTCTGGGATTGAATTTCGCGGAAACAGTTGTAGTCCTCGGATAGATATTTCTAACGATGTATCATACTCGTCAAATGAAGATCGTATGCCGAAGTTACATCCCTGGGAAGTTTAAACACCAATTTACCCAAATGGGGCCCATAGTTTTGGCGCCTCATCTCCTAGGGTTAGGTTTTTGGACGTTTAGAGTTCTCCATTATTTCTCAATAATAAATAGGCCCTCGAGCCTCATTGTAACATATTTCAGAGTTTTGTAGCCACCACATCTCTTCTCAGAGATTCGCTACCAGCACCCTAGCTAGTTTATGTCCATTCTGTCTGTAAGCAAATTTCAGTTCTTTGATGTTAATGAAATGAAGTGTTATTTCCATTGCATCTTTGTATTTATGGTTATATGTGTATTCTGTTACGTTCCTACATAAATCTAGATCAGTGGTATCAGAGCGGTCTGCTTTTTCTCGATCCTTCTTTGCATGTCCCCAATACGGTCGGGGTATAAGGAGTTAAGGCTCGATCTGGTGGAACGTTTGCAAGATCAGCCTCGCAAACCCCGACAGACACCCATGGGGGATGAAAAGAAAGATGAGGGAGCATGAGATCCTATCAAAATATTGCTCGAGGAGGCCCTTGAAAAACAAAGGAACGCGATGATGGATAACTTTTCCCATATCCTTCAATGACTGCCCATTGGCGGCGCGTCTGCATCCAACAGCCACTCTGGAGGCGCGACTACCTTTAAGGTACGAGTAAACTTTGAAATTCCCATATTTGAGGGTAAAATAGATGCAGATGCCATAGATAGATGGTTGAATCTATTAGAAGGATATTTCTCGTTTCATGGCTTTTTCGACCAGGAGAAGATTATTTTTCCACTCCTCAAAGCTACCCCCCATGTCAAGGACTGGTGGGAAACCTACTGTGAGAAAAAGGACGAGACAGAACCCTCTCTGTTCTCAGTCGTACCCACTTGGAATTCTTTCCGAGATGCCATCAAGGAACAATACTACCCTGTGGGCTTGAGGACAAGTACATACAATGGACCATGCTACGGTAACAAAGGGATCAAGATGTGCATGAGCTAACGAATCTGTTCAATACCCTGCACACAAAGTTGGGTATCAAAGATCCAGAGAAAAATTTGATGCTAAAGTATCGTGGTTATCTGCACAGATAAATTCAGGAGGAAATGGAGTCCCTCGACATCTCCTCACTTGGTACGGCATACCAATATGCTGCCAAGATTGAGCAGAAATTCAAATAGAAGAAGCGAGACTTTGGATCTGCGAATCAAAAGCAAGGGAAAGGTGCCCCCAAACCGCAAACCAAAGGACAAAGGCAAGGCATGGCAGCCCAAGACAACCTGCCAAAGCCACAAGCAAAGAACAACACCGCGAAGCCAAAGAAGGACATGGGAAAGTGGTGTGAGTTCCATAAGAGATCCACTCACAACACAAGTGAGTGTCGGGCCAAGCAGTCACTGGTGGCCAAGATGAGGGCTTCTAAATCAGATGCATGCTCCAACTCTGAATCAGAACCTGATAAGGGGAATGACAAAGGGAAGCAGATTATTGATGCGGAGCCCAATGCCACTGTTGCCACTACGAAGATCCAGAAGGAGGAACCAGAAGATCCAGAAGAGGCAGAGCGTCTCTTCCACTCCCAGATGTGGGTAAAGGGTTCCTCGCTACAGTTCATTATTGACAATGGGAGCCAAAAGAACCTCATTTCAGCAGATGTCATGAAGCAATTAGGCTTGTCGACCACAATGCATCCACAACCATACACCATTGGGTGGCTTAACCAAGGACAGGATCTCCGCGTCAGCCAGTAGTGCCACCTTCCCTATAGCATCAAGCCCTTCACAGATGAGGTATTGTGTGACATTGCTCCTATTGATGTTTCTGATGTATTATTAGGCCAACCATACTTGTGGAAGCGACATGCTTTGTATGAGTCCCGGCCTCGCGCTGTTATTGTGACTTTGGGAAATAAGTTGTATAGGATACCAGAGGTACCACCGCCTCCCACTATCTCTTTGGTTACTGCAAAACAATGCAGTAAGCTCATTTCCCAAACCAGGAAATTTTTTTTCCTGATGATCTGCCTCCAGGGAAAGAAGAATATTGTGGCCACGACCTCCAGACATGGCTCTTCTACACGACAAAAAAAAATGGACAAGGTTGTGGAGGAGTACGGGGACATCTTCACCTCACCCACAGGGGTGCCTCTACACTGTCATGTCAAGCACCCTATTGACCTGACCCCAGGTGCACCACTACCCAATGGACCGATCTATAGGCACTCTGTTCTGGAGAATGATGAAATCAAGAGGCAGATTCAGGAGCTGCTGCAGAAAGGTCACATCCAGCCAAGCTCATCACCCTGTGGGAGCCCGATCGTGTTGGTACAGAAGAAGGATGGGACTTAGAGACTCTGTATTGACTATCAGGCGCTGAGCAAGATCACTGTCCGGAATAGGTACCCGATCCCACGGATTGATGACCTTCTGGACCAACTCAAAGGGGAAAAATATTTCAGCAAGATTGACTTGAAGTCTGGGTATCACTAGGTACCAATTGAACCCTCTGATGTGTGGAATACTACCTTCAAAGCTAAGGAGGGCCTTTTCGAATGGCTCATCATGCATTTCGGGTTGACGAATGCTCCCGCAACCTTCATGAGGTTGATGGATGACATATTGCGTCCATTCACCAACTCATTTGTAGTGGTGTACTTGAACGACATTTTGATCTTCAGCCATAATTGGGAAGAGCACCTCCACCACATCCGAGAAGTCATCCAAACACTACGGCAACACAAGTTGTGTGCCAATTTGGAGAAGTGCACTTTTGGCATGACCCAGGTTCAATATCTAGGATACATTATTGATGAAAGGGGGGTGCATGTGGATCTAACCAAGATCCAAGTCATTCAGGATTGGCCAGCCCCAACCACTCTAACAGAGCTTCGCAGCTTTTTGGTTCTTGCTAATTTCTACTGCAGGTTCGTGTTGGGATTCTCTCATATCACTTGGCCCTTGAGTCAAGTCACCAAGGGAGGAGCGAAAGAAAAATTATTTTGCTCAGAATATCAATAGAAGGCATTCGTAGAATTGAAACATCGCTTCTGTTCTGCCCCAGTGCTCACATTACCAGACTTGCAACAACCATTTGAGATCGAGACAGATGCCTCTGACTATGCTATTGGGGAAATTCTTACTCAATAGGGGCATCTAGTGGCATATCACAGTGAGACATTGTCTGACACAGTTTGCAAGTATCCCACTTATAACAAAGAAATGTATTCCAATGTGCAGGCTTGTCGACTATGGAAGCATTACATTTTGGGGAACGAAACAATCATCCACATAGACCACCAACCCCTGTAGTTCAGACAGACACAAGGGAAGTTGCAGAACGATCACCATCAGAAGTGGTCCACATATCTGCAACAATTTCATTTGAACATAAAGTACAAGAAGGGTAGCACCAATAATGTTGCCGATTGCCTCAGCCGACCACCGATCGTGGCCATAACCACAGTTCTCAACTCTTGTGGGCACGAGACTTCTGATTGGCCACTTCTCTACAAGAGAAATCCAGAATTCAGCCACACATACAAGGCACTCTTGGGGGGTACGCAAGTTCCAAATTTTCACCTCCAAGATGCACTGTTATGTCACCTGCGACACATTTGTGTTCCTTCAAGCGAGCGTGCCAAGATGATATGGGAAGCACACTACAGTCGAGTCACTGGGAATTTTTGGGTTGAGAAAATAGTGGTAGTACTTTAGAAGTATTTCTATTGGCCAAACCTTCGACAGGATGTTGGGAAGTACATGAGATCCTGCACTGCTTGCGCCATTGCCAAACCGACCATCAAGAAGCAAGGGCTCTATACTCCGCTACCTACCCCTAGTTGACCTTGGGAATCCATCTCCATGGATTACATGTCAGGCCTTACTTCTACTAAGCATGGAAATGACTGTGTTTTCGTGGTCATCGACATATTCTCGAAGATGGCCATTATGGCGGCCTACAAGAAGAATATCACAGCAGAAGCCACTGCTAAACTCTTCTTTGAACGAGTATTGGGTTCGCTTACACCTGTGCTGGTGCCTTGTCGGTCATGACGATGGGTTGACAAGCATTTTGGTCCAGCCTCTGGTCAATGTTGGACACCAAGCTCACCAAGTCCACAACTTTCCATCCCCAATCCAGATAGAGGTTGTCAACAGGATTATTGTACACATTTTGCGCATGTAAAATTCAAAGCATCCATGCACATGGGATGAGAGCTTACCCTATGTACAACACAGTTATAACCGGGCTCTCCACAGCTCAACCGGCCACAACCCCTTTCAGGTGGGCTTGGGATTCCAGCCACTATGTCCCATTGACGTAGCCATGCCATTTGCGACTATTCCAGCCAATTCGGCTCATGTCCAGTCTGAAGCTGACAAAGTGAACAACTTCATCGAGCGCATTAAATACATCCACCAATAGGTTCATGACATATTGGATAGAGCCAGTGCTAAGTACAAGCAACGACATGATCAACATCAGGTGCCACACAAATTCTAGGTGGATGACAAAGTGTGGCTACATTTTCAGAAGGAGCTCCTCACTGGACCCCACCGCAAGCTTCGCCCGCTTCGATATGGGCCTTACACCATCACTAAGGTTGTAGGGAAAAATGCCTTCGAGATCAGTATTCCACCATTCCTTGGTCTGCACCCAGTATTCAATGTAGACTGCCTTCGTCTCTACTTCCCACCTCTACTGGACACCTCTGACATTGCAGAAGAACTCACACCAAAAGAGTTAAACCTAGACTGCATGGAACATGCCACCACAGATTGTATCATGGACATACAAATCAAGAACACTCGCCAACGGAAGATCCAACTGTATCGGGTTGTCAAAGCTGGCCAACTCCTGCACCAAGGCAAGTGGTTCACTAGGGACCAAGTTTAGCAGAAGTTTCCTCATCACATGGAGGAACTCAATGCAATGGGGACCATTGCTTCCTAAGGGGGGAGGAATGATACAGGTGGATATTGGTGGCCACCCACCTATTCCACTTTGGGCCCCACCATTGTCTCTTTCATTTTTTCAGTTTCTTCACAACTTACTATTTTTAGCAGTTTTTCGGGTCCTGAACTTCCGGAGCCGTTTTGAGGCCCTAAACGACGTTTTTTGGGCATTGTTTGTTTGGCTAGTATGATTCCATTCAGAACTGATATTCGCGACAAAAATTGTAGTCCTTGTATAGATATTTATAATGATGTATCATATGTGTCAAACGAAGATCGTATGCCGAAGTTGCGTCCCCGGGAAGTTGAAACACCAATTTACCCAAACGGGGCCCTAGTTTTGGCGCTTCATCTCCTAGGGTTAGGTTTTTGGACGTTTAAAGTTCTCCATTCTTTCTCAATAATAAATAGGCCCTTGAGCCTCATTGTAACACAGTTCAGAGGTCGATAGCCGCCACATCTCTTCTTAGAGATTCGCTACTAGCACCCTAGCTAGTTTATTTCCATTCTGTCTGTAAGCAAATTTCAGTTCTTTGATGTTAATGAAATTAAGTGTTATTTCCGTGTATCTTTTTATTTATGGTTATATGTGTATTCTGTTGCGTTCCTACATAAATCTGGATCCACTCAATCACCTTGAGATCCTATATATTATAGTACCCTAACACATATCGCACATTCCATCTTTTGTAGGTACAATAAGACTTCCTGAGGTACAAAGATAGAAAAATCTACCTAGAGACTCACCAACTTCATCTACAGAAGTAGTGGTAGAAGAACCTACATCTACAACCAAAGTAGTTATCTTCATTTCTTCAACAGGTGAATAGCTCATTAGAAAAGAGTTGGAAGAACCTAGTGGAGAAGGAAAATAAGAGGAAGAAACTTTTATTGAACAAACATTGATAGAAGAACTAGAAGAAGAGGAACCTAAGGGAGATAATTCTACTGAGAAGCCTTATATAAGTTATGAAGAATATAATATTTTAGAAGGAGAAGGAGAGATACATAATGGAGAGGAAAGACCACTCATTGGTGGAGGTAGAAGAGGTATAAGAACACAAGGAGGTGTTATAGGTGGAGAGGAGGAAGATAAAATGAAGGAGATTATCATGAAGAGGAGGATTATTTTGGATTTCCTATTCAAGATACATATACTGCTGCTACTATGAAGAAAAATTCTCCATTCATTCTTCCTAAATTTCATGGTATGAGAACTTAGGATCCATAAACATTTCTCTTTGAGTTTGAGGTATTATGTCGATGTTATGATTATTTACTTGATACTCAAAAGTTGAAATTGTTCCCAACCACATTTAATGATGGGGCTCTTAAATGGTTCATGGTTTAAGAAATAATTCTATAAGGACATGGGATGACATGAAAATAACATTTTTAGAAAAATATAAATATTATTGTATACATCATGACCTTAGAGAAGAAGTTTTCAAAATGACTAAAAAGAAGATGAAATACTTGAAGATTTAGTATAGATATTTACATATAACGTTAAAAGAGTTAAATTGCATGATCTAGGATTTGAGATTTTAAAAATTATCTTACAAAAAACTATAAGGGATGAATGGATTGATATTCTTAACTTAATGGGTAAATGAGATGTGTCTTAGTTATCTTTTCAAGGGATCTGTGAATTGCACAAGTATATTTCAAAAGGAAATTCAAAATATGGCAGGAGTCTAAGAGATCAAATTATGTCAAGAGGAAGTAAATCTGCATCGTGAATGGTAAGTCAACCGAAACTTGGTAATTTTCTCGATAACTTTAAAACTAATATTCTTGGAAATCTTAATGAAGAACTTGATATACTAAGAGTACAAAAAAATCAAAGAGCTAAAAATGCTTATTTATATATTTTTTGTCATAGATGAAGAAAGAAACACACATTACAAGAATTTCCTCTTGATAGTGTTGAAATTTGTGTTATATATGCAAATATTCATGCTACAAAGCCTTTTCCCTTCAATACCAGGACTAAAAGTTGTTTACCAAGAGGAAGCAGGAAAAATTTAAACAAAATAACTTTTTTATGCTGGTCGTATAAGACCTTGGTAGCCTCGTCAAATAGGCACGACACAAGATCCTAATGCACAATTTCAATCTTATGCACAACCACAAATTAATTGGAACACACCCTTACCATGGAAAAATTTGACACTTCAAAACAAAAATTTCATCTTGGTCACAAGGATGGCAAGGCTCTTATGGTAGAAACCCCCAATACCCTCAATCGTTCCAACAATATGCTCAATACTAACCTAAATATTATTCTCCACCCCAACCTCCACAACTTTCCTAACCACAATTCCAACTGCAATTGACTACAAGTCAACCCCTTCCATTACCATCCACTTTATTTCCTCAAAATTCAAATCAGTTACCAACACAACCAGTCCCCAATCCTAATAAAAAAAATCCTCAGAAACCCATTTATAATGCTAAAGCCCAAAATTTTCAAGCTTATATGATACCTCCTCTATTTTTAGATGATGTCCAACTTAGATCTGGTTGAGTTTTACAAAATAAAATACCCTCTATTGTCATTCAAGAATATAAAGAGGAGAAAAATCCTGAAAAGGAGGAAACTCCTGAACATGAAAATAATCCTCAAAAGGAAGAAATTCCTACACAAACAAAATAAAATTAACTCCTACAATTCCTATAACTGAGCAACCCTCTATTTCCTTACAAAATCCTCCCATTTTGGAGAGACTCCAAATTGATAAAGGTGTATAGAAGCAATTTTTTTACTTGATTATAACATGTTAGTTGCACTAAAAAATATTTGCATAAAAATTCCATTACTTCAAGCTGTAAAGGAAATTATATTGTTGTAAATACAATAAAAAGGTTGTGTGTTAAGAAACTTCGAAGAAAAAATAAATAAATTCAAAATGTACAACTAGTAGGAAATAATTGTAGATACTATGATGGGAAAACCAATAATTGAAAAGTACTTAGATCCAGGTAGTCCCATTGTAAAGATTCATATCAATGGTATTGAAATTCCAATTAGGTGAAACTATGAATATCATGACAAAGAATACTGTGGATAAATTAAGATTAACCAAACTTAAATATACTCCTACTTTATTGCAATTAGTGTATAGATATGTTATCAATATTTAGGGTATATTAGAAGATGTATCTATATACATATATTCATTGGAGCATCCTATTGATTTTAAGATATTAACTCCAAAAAATACTCTAGGAGGACATTCATTGATTCCTGGTAGACCATGGTTAGTAATAGCTAATGCATTCATAAGTTGTAGGTCTGACGATATGTTCATTTCTGATGGAAATACCACTAAAAAGTTCACATTATACCGACTAGAAAGAGTAATAATTGAAGTAGATAATGAAGAATGGATTGAAGATGATGATGAAGAGTATGAAGATATTGAACCAATTTTAACGATCTCACAAAATTACAAGGAAGATTAATTAATGAATATAATGAATAATCATGATTCTTCTTCATATTGTGAGAAAAAATATTGTGTGCACATGTTAGATCAAATCTTTCAGGAATAATGCAGTATTGAATACTTTTCATCTTAACATATAAAATATTCTTAAAATCAACAAAAAAATTTGGAAATTATTTGGTAGAAATTTATCCAGGTAAAAAATTAAACATCAACAATAACTTTGAGGAATTTCAAAAGAAACAATTAATAAAGATGCTACAAAGATTGAAGTCATGGTTAATTTGGAGGTACTTGAGAATGTCAGACAAGTGTGCTCAATAATTAACCTCACTGGGTACTATAGGAAGTGCATTCCAAACTATGAGTTGATAAATATGACCCTGACTAAATTTCTCAGACCAGGTGCGACATTCTGTTGGGATGAAAAATGCCAGAGGAGCCTGCAATTATTGAGAGATGCGACAAACACTACCCGATATGCTTTGAAGTAGTTGGTCAATAGGTCTGTGTTGGGGGGGATGATGTGTAGATGGTTATCATTAGCTCTAGAGTATATATGCAGACAGGTGTGGTGAGTGCACGAGGAGGTTGATTGGGTCGCAGAGGTGTCAAAAACTAGCCATTGGAATAATAAATCTGGAAAAGACAACTTTATTACCACTCTTGGGAGCATCTAGGTTGCAATTGCTGAAGGGATTTTGCCAGATTTGGGACCGTTTTGTCATTTATGGAGACACATTAATGCAGAAGGAGCTGTTGAAGATGAGACGCAAGTATAAATATGACCTATGGGATCATAATAATTCCCTTTGCTTTCTGAGTGAATTATTTTCTTTGAGCTCCCTGATTGTCGCTGCCTACACTGTGTCTATGTTTGGTTTGGATCCGAGGTTCGAGGAAGCGTTGCACCGAGTAGGGTTGGGTTACATAATTCTTGGAACTATGAAAACCACAAGACCTGGAGATGACCCGACTACGCCCGAAGTCCCTGTTAGTCAAACGCCTGCGCCCTCGAAGTCTAAGAAGGGTCAGTCTTCTGGTACATGAAAATATCGAAGGGAGAAGACCCCAAAGTCGCGCTCTACCATGGCTGAGTGGCTGAAAATACCTATGGACGAGGTCCATGAAACCATTGTGGAAGGAGAGGAGGATGTGGTTTAAGTGGCCCCATTCTCGCGATTGCCGAGCTATGTTGCACCACACAAACCCTCAGTCTGAATTCCTAAAGACCTGGATAAGGTGCGCGCAAGAATCTAGATGCCATTAATTCCTGAGAATGTCCCAATGGAAGGGGACATGTTTTCTAAAGTTCCGTAACTCATACTAGAGGACTGGGACATTGTGGATGTCGACAAATTTCAAAAACTTGTGCCAGAGTTGTACCTAGATCATGTCACATATGAAGGAGGCATTGTGTGCCTTGAGCCAAAGAGATGGGTGTTGGGTTTGAATAAGGAAGACCTGCTAAAATTATTGAAAATCCCTCTTTTTGGGCGTAACCCCATAAATGACATCTATGTTTGGCAGTTGCTCACGCTAGTGCACGATCATGCGCTGTGGTTGGGAGAGTGCATCCCTATTGATGCCACATTGATCCATAGGATCACGGGTCTGCCCGCTAAAGGCGTCAACCCCAGTGTTGATTTCGATGGAAAATCCCAGGAGAAAATAGTTGCAGAGAAAATTAAGAATAAATACCAAGTCTCGCACAAGAGCCACGATTTGTTTTTAAATGAGATAAACGACCCAACAGTTCAATTCAACATGCTCATCTTGGCTTCCAAGGAGATGCACAAATGCAGACCAAAGGAGGTCCCCACACACGTCATTGCTCTCATTGGTCAGTGCGAGAAGGAGGTTATTTATAACTGATCTAGCCATCTATGCAAGGAGTTCCTCGAAAATGTGCGCGAAGCACAGGAGGGAGACAAGAAGTTCCATTATGATTGGCTGTTACTGTTTATTGCACTGATTGGGTGGAATACCCCGGAGGAAACCTAGTTTCTTGAGATCGAGCCACAAATGTGCGAGGCTACGTGCTATGCCACCTCATGGAACTCTTAAGACCTGGTGCGCGTCAAGGAGAATAAAATATTTTGGGTTCTTTATGATGCTACCCTATATCAGGTTGTACAGTCAAAGCTGCGACTGTCGCCCACGCTATATGATCAGTTCAAGATGGTAACTGATTTCAAGGCTACATTCTACAAAATGCACATCCAAACAAAAGGCATCGTGGAAGGAGTTTGGTACGAGTTACCATACTTAATGATAGAGGATGATTTGATTAGAGTGACGATAGAATGGCCACCAGCATGGTTGTCACCTATCACACTGACAAAGCCGTGCACTGGAACTCAATCAGTGAAAACAAAAGAAAAGGTGACAGAGAAAGAAGCAACGCCCACCACCACTGGCGAGATAATCGACCTTGAAAAAAAAGTGGAGCCAGAGAAGAATGGGTCTACGCCAAAAGACACACGTGAAGCAGAAACATCTAAGGGAACCAAGCATGACTCTCAGACCACTGGTGGATCCAGAAAGAAGCGAAAGGGCTCCAAAGATGTCGGGCAAGAGGTCTTGACATTGATAGAGGACGACCTACACAAAATTGACAACACAGTCACATCTGCGACTGAGGATCACTGGACCGATACGGAGGTGCAGTACAAGACTGTGCTAGAGATTGTTTAGGTAGGAATACAAGAACTGAATATGCAAGCAAGCCAGATAAAGTGAGTGTAGCTCAGGCGAGCCAAACCAACGTGCAAGTCACAAGCACAAAACCCTTAGATATTGCATTACCAGCCACCAGGGATGCCTACCTTGTACAAATCCCCGTGCCAACCATTCATGTGGACGTCAACCAAAGCGCCCAATTCCGCAGTATAGGTGATATAAATATTAATCTTTCTGTTTTACCTGAATGGAAGCTGCACTTGATGCACATAATGATTGCATATGAACTTCAGTTCAAAGAATATGCTGCTCCCACAACTACAATGGAATCTCAGAAGCAGACCAAAGAAGCACACCAAAAACAACAAGCAGCAAAAGCAACGTATTGCGCTGCCCAAGCCCAACGTGTTGCGCTAGAGGCCAAATTCCATCAAGCATTTCGCGATGTTACAATAGTCCTGGCCACAACTGCGCGAGAGGAAAAATTGGAAGGACTGGCTGCAGCTCTGAAAGCATCGCGCACTGAGGTCTAGACCTTTCGAACAGAGTATGAACAATAAATTGTGGAACTGCAAACAAAGTTACAGCTTGAGACTCTACCAAAAGTTCGCGCGCAAAGAGCAGCCGAATTGAAACAAGCTAAAGATAGTATTGCCACTACAATCACCCAATGTGACAATTTTCTCGATGAGGCTATGGGCGTATGGAAATCCATGCAGAATGATCCAGTAGTTCAGCAGTTGCGCGACGCACTGCATTAGAAGGAACAAAGGTTTGAAGAGATCCAGACAATGGCACCGACCCTGGTTCTTACACAACGGCTAGCTCGTCTGCAGGAATGCCAGATGATATAGAAAGAAATTAATGACATGCGCTGAAAAGAATAGCTGTTGGAGGCACGCATGCAACCCTGGGCTAAGGAGGCCCTCCAGCTTTCACAAACGCTAGACAATACCTTAAAGACAATTCAACGGACACATCACAACATAAATATGGCTATTGAAGGGCCCACTACGGAGAAGTTAGTTCAACAAGCACAGGAAGATGCGACACAAATTTTGGACATGGTGCTCCCTCTGAAATCTTCTGTCAGCATGCTCCAAGCCAAGCTCAAGGAGCAGACACCTCAGTGACTCGGGATGAGTCACTTGTTTATGTTGGGGGCCTATTAGAGCGTAGTCCCCTAGTGTTCTCTTATATATGTGCATTACGAGAATGAGTCAAGGGGCTTTGGGGTGGGTCAAAGTCCATATTTTTGAGGTAAATGGGGTTAAGGGTAAACTATGGGTCTCAAACCATGGTTTGAGACCATAGTATCTACGCGCTAAAATAATTTTAATATATAGATCGAGTCTAAGGAAAGCAGTCCAATTCAGTAGAGTCTAACTTGATTATGATATGTATGCGTCTGTAATACGTTGTAAAGGGTTTTTGTCAGGGAAAATTTTAAGAACCCCCCTAAATTTATATATATAATAAATAGGCGAATCCCCATGATACATAGGAAGAATGGAAGGCGATTTTATTAATAATATAATATGTATATATAATTTTTTGGCAAATCTCTCACGAGATTATATTATCCTGTAAAATCATGGTGAATCACAGTGCAAATAGCTAAATGCTACTACAAAATGGTGAATCGTTGTGGTAAGAGTTAAGTGCCCAGGTCCAATGAAGATATGGTAATTGAACCGGGGAGTAGAAGAAGAGAACCACGAGACCCCGAGCATGGCATGGTGACTCGTGAGAAGTAGTTTTAGTTTGAAGCACGTTCTTACAATCCTGCTAATGACAGTGTATTTCTCATGCTACTGCTAAATTGATATTGAGGTTGGAGAGGAGTTTGAGGAAGAATGGAAGGAGCAAACGATGGAGAATTACAAAATTCTTGTTTGGTCAATTTAGTGTGTCCTAAATTGCATTTTAATTTGTCAATCCGGGGAATGGGAATTTGATACAAGTGCGAGCATATATATGTGCAAGATAACCTATTTCTTAACTTTTTGTCGTTTTTGATTTTTCTAAGGTGAAATGGAAATTCTAAAATGAAAACAAGTTTGGTTATATTTGTTCAAGGAAGTGATATCCCCTATATTGATTTACCAACTTGTAACTTTAAAAAGCAATTTGAAATTTTCAATGACAAGACTTGAAAGAAAGTAAAAGTGTACTGCTGAAATGAAAAGGTGCTGCTAATCTAATGAATCAAAACAGTAAACTAGTGAACATGAAAACCAAACTATTCTTGCTGCCAACTAAACACAAAAGAAACTATGCTTAAGGAAATTCAAAATTGCAATAAAATAAATCTAAATCAGATTACATCAATTTATCTTCTGACCCTTCATCATTAGTCCAGCTATGATTTTCGGAAGTAATCATAAACAACTTGAGTAACTGATATTTAACTTGCAGAAAGTAAACTAATATCAAACCATACATTCATGATTTAATCCCTCACCATCAGTCCAGCTGTGGCTTTCGGAGGCAACTAAAGATGTCATGCACAATTTAATATATCTAAATTCCTTTGAAGAAACTAATATGGCTTCACATTTTCTCAATACAATCCTCACCATCGATCCAGTGTGGCTTTCGGGCTGTTGAAGATATTGCTAAAAACAACAATATATCTGGGGTGCCGGAAAAAAACTAATACTATTCCATTTCACCAATACCATCCCCTCACCAGCAGTCCATTTTGTGGCTTTCGGGAGAGCAAGCGAAGATGTTATGAGCAACAATATGTCTAAATTTAACTACTAAGGCAAAATAAAGCAAAACTCATAAAATGAACAAAGCAATACGAAATTAAACGGAAACTATGAATCAAAACAAATTAGCGACGAGATGAGGAAGACATCCATGTCATTAGTCAAAAAGCTATGAAAATGGAAATTTTATCTATAACATAAAACAAGGACAAGTGGGTGATTAACAACATAAAACATGAAAGACAGAAGTGAAATGGAAACTATGGAAGTTTATAAACAGAAATGAAGCAAATGCAATGTATAAACATATGAATGGATTATGGCACAATGAGCTTTAAATAAACGAAATGAGAATTTTACACTAATGCACAAAACCTTAGCTGAGCAGGGGCCCTCTACACCAGCCTTGGCAACGATCTTCAAATACGAATTTCGGTTAACAAAACAGAGTCTTCTTGTATTAAAAAAAAAATTCATTACAGGAAGGTGATGTTATGGCACAAGTGCAGCGTAATCACACTACAGAGCAGACTTATAAAAGATAACAGAGACTAACATCAACTAACTCTATATGCGTATGCAAACACATTATATATAACAAAGAAATATAACTGTCTCCTAAAGTTCATGCTGGTGGAGAGCACGTAGACCACTACGCCCACGGATCTAGGATCATGGCCGTGTTGGAAAGTAAATCTACGAGGAGTGGATGCTTGAATTCGACTAAGGAGCCATGTACAGATGTCGACTCATCCTATGCAACTTAGAAACGGCCATATGAATCTTCATGTGACACGAAACAGAGCCTGGCCGACATGAGACTCTATGGTTGACTTCCATGTGGACGCCTTTGACCGCGGCTTCTTTAGATGAGTTTGCTCGAACCAATAGGACACGAACCATGTCCACGTCAGTCCTGACCTGCCCATGTGGATCGTTTTCCTTATAGACACCTGTAACATGGAGTTTCACAAAATAGCTGCGGAAAGTTGCAGCAGCTGCGGAAAGTGGCAAGATTCCGTAGCTGAATGAACAAAATCTAAATCAAATAGAAAACACAAAAATATAATTAAAAACCATGTTAGATGCTCTTTTGCACATGATATTGACAACTTGGGAGGTTCAGGTGAGTGAAAAAGGTATAGAAAAGTGTATGGAAAAGATGCATATTTGAGACTCAACAAGTACCCCATGATGGGCTCCATCTTTCCCTTTGGTATTTGTGCCTGCAAGACCTTCTGTCCATTGAACCAACAATTAGCCGTTCAACCAACAATCAACTTGAGGTATAAGTCAACTTAGACTAATCTTCAAAACTATGCTTTGCACTATCCCATATTTATCCCAACGGAAATTTGTAACCTACTATCGAATTCAGGGCTTCAGCCCTGGAGGATGCACGCAAGTTGTTTAAACCCTTTATTAGCCCTGCCCAAACTGTTCGTTATTTCGGCTTATTTAGGGAAGCCATCTGTTAGTTTCACCACTAAGACTTCCATTCCACTCCACAAGTGCAGAACAACTATAGTTAGACATCAACAATGGTACAAACAAACAAGTTCTAAAATGATAAAACCCATGAGTGTAGATCCATTACTTTTTGTGGGGTTTAGTCTTCATCGGGTCATTTTTTCAAACCTCATAGAGAGGGATTGAGGATGGGAAGCCCTTCTAAGGAATAAAAAATTTCCATGGGCATCTAGGCTTGACTAAAACTCGTACAATCCTATGACAGCATCTCACAGGTGAGCAGATCATTCTTCCATTCAGTATTGATGCTAACCCAGCCTAGGCTCCATCTAGTCGTTAAAAATAAAATTGTAAAGTGCTAAAATTATAACTGAGCTCTAATGTGACCTGATCACCATACAGAAAGAAAAAAATAATATACTGCAATCAATTTGGATGTCAATGTAAGATCTCTCTGCTGACTTTGCTAATCACTATTTAAATAGTGATGATTGATATGTTCCCATAGGAGATTATCTTCTGGAAATCATCTTGATTTATTTAGGAAAACATTTTTTTATAACAGACCTCCCAAACCATGGTCCGAAGGGGCCAGAACAGGCCATCCAAGCCATAGTGAGAATGTAGAAACTGAATAAGCATGGAGTTATGTTTTAACACTGAGCTTTGCTTGCTCAAAATTACAAATCATGTACATTTGTGTTTAGCTTTGACATGAAATCTATGAAATTTCAATGAAATAAAGAGGGTACAAGAAAAACCAGCTTAGTTCATAAATTGAAGACAATTTTTTTTGCCCATCATTTATTTTTCTTCCACCTGATTTCTATACATTTAAGGAGGCAAGTTTTCTTTGCCCTATGAACAATATACAACCTCGTTACATAGAAATCTCTCATTTCATCTATGTTTAAACTGAAAGGAAACTGATCAAGGCAGTGAGGCACCTACATATGATGCTATTTTATCTTTCCCATTTACTGATAGGAGAATAACTTTGTAAGGTTTGGTTAAAACTATCAACTGCTTGGCTGGACATAAATGCTTAGTGCTCCAAATTTCCCTCATCGGGTTCCTTGTACATTCTTTCATATTACTTTTGTCAGAGGGAAATAATGAAAAGTTTCATGAAGCCCTTCATATCCACAAATACTTCCGATGTACTAGCCGAATACCATTCTCACATTCATTGCCTTAGGGAAAAAAACTACCTTCTTCATTCTTGTAGTATCTAATTCCTCTTGCAGCTTCTTGGAACATGATCAAGAACTTACTTTCAAGGGATCTGTGAGTTTTCACATAAACCAGAATCAGGCACCAAAGACAATGAACGACTTCTAGGTAATGCAGAGCTTTTGCCACTTGACATGTTGAAACTGGACAAGGAGGACTTTAAGGCATATTTAGATCCTGCTTTAGAACAATTTGAACCTTTAGTAAATTCCTCCCTTGATGCGCTAGGATGCTGAACTACCACCACCATTGGCCTGTTAACATCCTCACATCAAGACTGTGAATTACGCTGCAAAAAGCACTTTATCTGTATTAGCCAAGCAATAAAATAGAACCCAAATTTCAATGTGCATGCAATTGACACTAGGCAACTTGAGAATGCAAGTTTGGTTGGCAGCATGGAAGATGGGAAAGTATCATTCTCAGAAAAAGAAAGCAAAACATTTCGTTAGGTAATTCAATAAACAAAAAAATAGATCAGTTGGTACACAAAACCCTTCACAGTCTAAAAGCAAACATGTGAAACCATGTGCAGGACTGGGTGTTTACTCAGGCCCAAGAGATGCCAAATATAGTTCATCATTCTATACAAGAATGGAAATTTTTAGACTGTGTTTATCCTCAAGAGGGGGCACTTGCCACACCATTGCAGAAAAAAACTGAATGAGAACAGCAAATCATGCGAAGCAATCCATAGCAGACTAAAAGCAATACTTCATGGTACTATACTATTTCAACCGATCTAAGAAGTAAAAGATTTGATAAAACAAAATTTGTTAGCAATAAGATATTAATGCAGGTAGCTTTATCTTAGCCATTTCAATTGAAAAAAGTGAACAAACAACACGATTGAAACAGTTAACCAACAACAATATTGATGAAAAGACAAAACTAATCCTAAAAAGGTAAACCACTGTTTTCATAAGGACAGGATTAAAACACAAATAAATTGAGACTGGGCATTCCTTAGTCGATAAGAAATTGTAATTTGGTGTTTACCAAATGTAGCAAGTTGACTCAAAGACCGAGGATTAGATATAAGATAGAGGAATAAAGATAACAACCTACACATATAATAAATGCCAAGGGAAGGTTTTTCTTTAGAGAATTCCACTTGGTATGAATGCTACCAAACAAGTTATATAAATTTGAGGCCTTGGCCATAAAAATCATAGCACATGCACACACACAACCATGCGAGACAGAAGGCAGGAACAATCATAGAAAATACTAATCACCAAATGTTTATAATGGCTATATAGATCCATCATTAACATTAAGAATAGAAAAGATATATTGGAGAAAAGAGGAAAACCTAAAGATATAAGGACAAGATGTATTAAGGATTTAAAAGGCATTTAGACTTTTTAAAGAAATTATATGCATGCTCATGCCATATTTTGCACATCCAATGTTTTTATTTTCCATTTCTCGACTTTCTTGTGCATTTCTCATAACTAGTGAAATAGACTTGCAGAGAAAATCAAGCTGAGTGGAAAACAGACTAAAACAGGTCAAGGATAGATTCTAGATGTACTTGATAATGGAATCTCCCTTTCTATTCGAGAGTAATATAGGAAATTGTTGACTTCAAGTAAACACCATGAAAAAACACCACAGATTTATTCATCTGAGTTGAAAAAAAATATGGGAGAAAAAATTAAAAAAAAAACATTTTAGCTTTTTATTTTCCTTATGTTTTTTCATTTCCCTGTTCTCTAATGTGGCCAAAATGGCAAACCTTCAAAGGTTTTTGCATTTCAGCCGTGTATGGGGAAAAGTGGAAATTACAGGTACCATAAATTGAATGAGCTATCAAAAAGAAATATTGATCATAGGACAACCAAACAAACTATTGACAGAATATAAGAACTTTTCATGATATTCATAGATTCATCAAGACTGAATAAGCAAAATCCTAGATTAGTATAACTTTGTCAATAGAAAAACTCAAATCATTCCACTTACCACTCCAATATGCCATTCTCTGAAATTCAAGTTATTGAAATCACTCTCATTCATTTCTTGCATAAAAACCCAAAGTGCATTTGAACGATCAGTTTTGAAAAAGACTATTCATTTAGTTCAATATATGCTCTCCTTGTACACATGTGACAACATTCTATGCTCGTGTAGCCCAAAATGCATTTGCTACTTCCCATCACAGATAATATGCTATACCAGATCTCACAACAATTATGATAAAAAGATAAAGGCAATTCTGAAGGAACAAAGGCTAGTGACATACAACAAATTTTCAAAATGGCATATGAAGATCAAATGTTCCAAGAATAAGTAGCTAGTGGCAACAAGACAACCACGGTAGGAAGTTAGCAATCAACAAGAGGAAGAAGAATGAATAGCCAGCACAGAGTTTAAATTGTCAAATTTAAACCAGTCACTTCCCATTCACAAGAGAGCCTATGAAGCTCAAAAGAAGGATATGGTCAAACAAAATGCATGCTTAGCTATGGTTTTTTGTAAAAACAAAAGATTAACTATGGTTATTTTGTAGAAGTAATAAAATAGAATAATAATTGATGGAAACAAATGGACTGTATGAAATATAGCCCTCCTCACTGTTCGCAGGCCTCAAACATGGCTCTGTAAATGAAGGAACGCTAAACAAAGTCATAAAAACTTGATGCATTCAGAGTTGTCAAGCATCACAAAAGAGAAATATCCTTCATAGAAGAGAATTTATAATTTCTATATTAGGAATCTCAAATAACACACCAAGATAAGAACTATGTAAATGAAATTAGGTGTTAAAGAGCATTAACAGTAAAAAAAAATAGAAGAGACTAAAGACTCAGGTCTCTGATGTATGTAACATCTATGAATTATGAAAGTGATAAAAGACAGGGGATGCAAGGAGGCATAGGGTAAATTATCATAATGCAATGCACACAAGAAGGACATGCAAGTTAAGCCTTATATTTCTACTCTCAGAAAATAAAGGAATTTGACAACTACATAATTGCAAGATCTAACCTCTGAATAAGAGTTCATATCAATTTGACTATCAATTTTGTACTCGCTGACAAGTTTCTATATAAATAGGATTGTAAAGAAAGCACCCAAAAATTTTAATGCTAGATGTTCCCATGGAAATACAATATGAGGTTCTACAGAAGCATTTATTTTTTCTTATCTTTGTCGGATTAAAACTTTCACGTGTTTTAATATCAAGAAAAGAGTTAACTTCCAAATATGAATACAAAGAAAAGATGTAAATAATAACACTTAGAAGTAAGCAATTTCAAAGTAACAGGAAGAAACAGTCGAGAGTTAACATAAAATACTGAAAATAGGTGGAAATGTTCTTTGTCTTGTAGAATTATGAGTTGGGATAACTGTGAAAAATGGGGACAACTCTCGAGATCTGAAAGTCCATCTGATTTAAACAGAAAAGAGACAGTATTAGTAATTATCATCACCGCCGCTGGATTGCTTCTTCTAACTAAAAAAGGATGCCTAAAGAACAAGTGTTTGTAAGTGCATTTCAAAAAGAAACAAAAAATTGTTTTTATATGTGTAGTGGAAGGATAGCACAGAAGCAGGCACTGAAATAAGCAAATGTTCCACAAATAAACAAGTTTTCCATCCAGGTGAAATGTCTATCACCCAAGCAATCCTTTAGCCTTGAAAGAAATCTCATTGCTAACAGTAACTACTAATGCATGGATGTAATTATGAATGTCGTATACTGGGGATAGGCAGGCCACAGGACAGGTCAGAGGACTACATCTCAAACCTAGAAATGGGCCCCCAGTATTAGATAATGAAATATCTGTGGGGCACAAAAGAAGATCAACTCGGCTATTTATCATTTTAGATTTTTATTGCGTTGGACTGAAATTATAATCCCACAAAAAGCAAAGCACCTAGTACTCTTCCTTTGATGGAAAATGCAATTTTAGGGAAATGTTGAATATTCATGGAACTCCAGAAGTACGAAATAAAAAACAGAGGAACGAGTTATCCAAATTATTTAATAATATAACTTGAGATTCCATACAATACTTGAACATATTTCTCCATTTTTGTACTGATTCCAACAATCATTATATCTTAAAAGTTAAAGTTCTAGACATTGGAACTCAATAAAGTTAACGTGCTCCATCCACAGATGACAGAATCTAGAACCAAAGTCAGTGAGAATAGCTGAAGAAAGAAAAAGAATATGATCTCTTTAGCCAGTCTACTTTAGCAAGCATGCCTCAGGTGATATCATTGTAAAGATGTCATATATGATGCTACTACAAATCAAAAAATGATAAGAGCAACATATCAAATACCAAATGTGGTAAAATTGCTACTACATTTGTATTCAAGAGCAAGTGAAGGGCCACTTCAAGTAGAATCTTGGAATTCAAATACTCTTGGGTTTGGTAAGAGAATTCACTAAGAGATATAGTATAACAGAATCATTTGAGTTCATACAGATAGTATAACAGAATCATTTGACTTCATAGAATACATGTGATGTAAGTCCTTCTTTATTTTGTGTAGCTTGGCAAATTTCTTTTGGTGAAAAAAAAAGATGCAGGTAGTCTGGGCATTTAATTTAGCATTCAATAAATTCAATAGTAGAATCTATCGATACATGGTTTAAGCTTCTGGCATCGTAAGCTTGAACATCACTATATACAGAATTAAAGGCTAGTAGCCTAGTACTAATATTTGGCATTGCCCGTGTACAAGGAGCAGAAGGATAGCACAATCCTGTCTCTTTGTTCATAAGATTGCCTGTTATAATCTCCACATAAGAATACAACACAAATAAAATGATCCTCCCTTTGGAGTCTGGACAGGCAACTAACCACAATTTAGGCCAGTCCCCGTACTACAAAGGAACAAAACATTAATATGCACCAAAACATCCTAAACAATGCAGATAATAGATAGGCTCTATGTTAGGTCACACCTATTAAATAGGAAACTAACTTAAGTTTATTGTAATTTTTAAGAAATATTCAGGCAAACCTTCTGTTTTCAGCAATTGATCTATTGATCTAGTTGAGCACATTTCCAAGAGACGATTCGTAATTTCTCTGCAAACCATTAACTAAACAATAGATGCGACAGATATCTAACCCGCAATTTAATATGCAGGAAGTCTGACTAAAAACAACTTCAAACCCAAAGAAGTCACAGGAAACGAAATTAAGAAAGATCAGAAACCAATTTCTTCTCACATTATATATCCCTCTGGGCAGAATGGTGATTATACAATAATGAAAAAATGAAAACCTCTACAGATAAGCTTGGAAACAACACTTCCAACTGGATAATTGAATTAGACTTTGATACATTCTAGAACTTTAAAATAAAATTGACTAAGGGAACGGACATAAAAAATTTCCAGCTGTACAATTTAACCTTGTTAAAAGAAAGTAACCAAGATTGACCAACCAGACTTTAGAAATTAATCACATTTATCTGCTGTGTCTGTTCCTCCTCGATCACTTTTTATCTTTGTTGGTGTCAAGGTTAACATGTATTGATTCCATCCTTGCAATATTTGGTCAAGTTATTAAAGGTCTCCACACGAGTATTTTCCCTGAAGAAAACTTCTGTGTCTACTTCCACTCTCATGTAACCATCAAAATCAACAGGTTGGCCTTTTTTGAGAAGAGTAGTCTCATTGTACCTCTCACTATTCTTCGCCCATAAATCTTTATAATCATCCAGGAGAGAGACCTTGAAACAGGATCT
The DNA here is from genome assembly GCA_034641835.2 of Pinus albicaulis. Taxonomy (NCBI): domain Eukaryota; kingdom Viridiplantae; phylum Streptophyta; class Pinopsida; order Pinales; family Pinaceae; genus Pinus; species Pinus albicaulis. Next base: position 924,967,643 of record CM076575.1, on the reverse strand, counting down.
CAACTTGTCAAAATAGTGGTAATCTGGCTCGTTGGTAGCAATATACAATTTCCTCTGATATTGAATTAAATTGGTGAGCTTGCTCAAAATTGCATCAGGTGAGGTATCTCTGTGTAGATTGGGCCAGAGTTCCTTGTCCTCGACTTTTTCACCTCTAACAACGTGGACTGCATCATAATCCCAGTCAAGGCTTCCACTGATTGCTAAGACAATGTTCATCAGCCGTTTAGACTTCCACATCAGATGCCAGGGCCTCTCAATATACTTCTCCGCTGACCCTTCACAGACACGATACCAATAATTGTCAGGCTCTGGTTGATCAAAATCCCTCCAAATGATTGTACTTTTGTCTCTTTTCAATCGCATGGGACTGACTTTGTAGTCAGTTACTTTCCTGATAGGGATTTGATCCTTTTTATGATCCCTATTCCATTTCTTCCATTCTTGTAGAAATTGCCCCTCCTCAACGACATAGGCGCTCTCTTTCAAATTCTTGAAGTCATAGTGGTACCGAAAGTCCTTCCCCTCCTCATCCTTGTTGCTTGGAGTGTACTTAGAAGAAAGGCAAGGTCATACAATTGAAGTCAGTGAATGACTCTGCAGATTTGAAGAGGTTGAACAAAGGTGGAAAGCTCAGACACTTTGTGGTGCATATGACACTAAAAATGAATCTGAATGGTGAAATAAATTAATTAATCGGTTTGAGAAATTGTGATTTTTCCAAAACAAAAAACAACACTGGTAGAATAGTAGGAGCTCAAATCCATCTGATTACCGAGTATAAAATAATTAACTACAACCTTGGACCCTCAGGTAAGGAATTTTTGTAAGCTAAATGAAGTTGGAACACCAGATTTGAAATTTGTTATCTAATAAATTTCGTCTTTTTTTAAGCAAAAAGAGTGACAATCTTATTAAATCCACGTAAAAACTGAAATGGACATTGCTTCATACAAACTTATAGACAAGGTGCTAGCAAACAAATTAAACAAGATTCCAAACAATTTTATCACAGGGGCAAATATTGGATGGTAATAAAACTGCCCAAGAAACCATCCCCTCCCTTTAAATAGACAAAAAGAGAGGCATGCTAATTAAATACATGTCCAGAGCTTATGATAGGTTGAACAAGACCTTCCGGCAGAAAATGCTAAAAAAAGTTGGGTTCATTTAAGATTGGAGAGAATGGGTTCTAGGCTGTGTTACTCGAGCATCTTATTTTTTCCTGGTAAATGGAGCACCAAAAATGGTTCCTCTCCTTCAAGAGGTCTTTTCCAAGGGGATCCCATTCCCCTTTATCTATTTTTCATTGTAGCTGGGTATCAAATTTCAATAGATTGATAAACAAGTTGAAAAAATTCAGGGATGAAAGGAGCTAAAATCTTAGGGACTGGAGATAGAGCATCCGAATTACAATTTGTTCATGGTACTCTTAGCAGGTTAAAATCATTAAAGCTGGAACAGCTGCTAGGAATACACTTAAAGAAATCAACAGGGGAGATTGATGACGAAAAATCCAGGATATGCAAGCAAATATATGTAGAATATTAAATTGCAAAAGAGCCTTTCCCTGCAAAACATTTGGGAGTGTCCTTGATTCATAGTTCAGCAAAACTTTTCAAATAGGAGGATATCGCTTCAAATATAAGAGTTAGACTAGACAATACAACATTCAAAAACTTCCCCTATACAACTTATCAAGATCATCCAGCAAGCTATTCCAGCCTACATCTTTTCAGCCTTGGTAACCCCATAAATTGTGTTTGAAGAAACTACCGCAGATCCAAAGACAAAATTGCCAAATGCTACAAACCGAGACAGAAGATGATCTCTTGTGGTGTGTAAAAAAATCTGCAAACCAAAATCTTCAGAAGGTCTGAGTCAAAAAAGGAAATATTTCAATATAGCTCTGGACAAAATTATTTGGAGATATTACAATAGGAAAGAGGGATAATGGGAAAGAATTTGAAAGAATAATATGTCAACGCCCTTCAAATTGAAGAAAATATCAGTAGAATACCAAACTGTAAAAGAGCCTCTCTCCCTGCAGAAAAATTGGGATATTGCTTCAAAAATCAGATTTACACTGGACAATTCCACATTCAAAAGGTAGGATCACTCTTATCAAGATGATCCAGCAAGCTATTCCAACATCCATGTTTTCAGTCTTGGGAACCCCAGAAATTGTTTTTGAAGGAACTAGACAAAATCCAAAGACACAATTGGCGAATGCTACAAACAAGACAGAAAGTGAACTCCTGTGTTTTGCAAAACAATCTGCAAATGAAAATCTTCAGAGGGTCTGACTAAGAAGTGGAAATATTTCAATATAGCTCTCATAGGACAAGATTATGTGGAGATGTTACAATAAGAAAGGGGCATAATGGGCTAGAATTTTAAAGAATAAATATGCAATCGACTTTAGTGAGAATTTATTACTTCTCTGAAAGGATCTTCAATTTGCAATGGGTATCCAACAAGGTAGGAACCTAGGCTCTAGCTCAAACATACAACACTGGAGAAGTGAACAATTGGAAAAATGGTCTTGTTTTGTGAGTCTTCAAGTGCACCAACTGAGCTTTTGGTCAAACGGGAAAACTTGGCAGAAACCAAATAGGCAATTGAAATAAGCAATTGGATAGGAATAGCAGATTATATGGAAACATCAAAAGTTTCTTTAGCCAATCTACCCTCACAGAAAGGAAATGGAAGCCACTGTCATGGTTGGACAATCTAAACTATGAATTAAAAGAGGCCTTGGAAACTTATCCAAAAGATAAGATTCCCTTCTTGGAGGAAGAAGATATAGTGAGTTTTCAGTTCAACAAGATTATAAGTTATTTTCTGTAAATCCAAGAAGATGAGGATATTAAGGTGCCTATCCACTGGATCGACGAAGCAGTAGAGAATTCTACCATTCATCAGGATTGGAGGAGCTAAAATGTCAGTGCCAAGAGAGTTCCCCCACAGCTTGAATGAAGGCATACAACATGTATAATCACAGCTCAAAGGTCGAAACAAGAGGCATTGACGAGGACAGAGATGGGGGAAACAAGGACGGGAGTGGAAAAAGACATTTACCAGATAAAAGTTGGACAAAAAATGTGGAAACAAGGTTCTTGCACTATAAAATTGCAGATCTTATCCAAAACAAAATCGAATACTAATCAATGAAAATATGAAAGAATGATGTTTCCTTGGCCAATCACTGTACTACAAATTGCAGCACGGAAAGGGGAAAAAGCCACATATTTTCTAGCCAACTGCATAAACGACATTGGAATGATGGGGCAACCTGAAGGTAACAACAAGAAAGTAGAGAAGGAAATGCAAAACAGAATTCATTCCGCTTTTAGAAGGTGGGTCGAGTAAATAAAAATCCAAAATCCTAAACATGTTACGGGATATCTTATATTTAATAATTTGGAACATATGAAATAAACGAAATCATGGGATCTTCAGGGAAAGGGAAACTTCAGGACTTTTATGCGGTAAAGAACATTACAACGAACTTGCTCGAAACATCAAAGCTCTGCAAACACTAGCAACAAGATCCAAGAAAATCCAAAAACTGATAATCGTTTATCAATACACAGACACAAACATCAAGATTCAAGAAAATCCAAAAGAATTAAGATATCCACTTACGGGAGAAGATTGAGGCCAACGGGCATATCCACCAACGCCTGGAGCTATAGGGACCTCACTAGGTGTCTTGAAAGAAGAAAATGCCGACAAGACAGAAAAGAAAAGGGTCAATAACATAATTCCAATCAACGGCCAACAAGCTAAAGAATGAGACTTCTTCCTGTACCTAAACTCTAACAAATCCAACACTATAAGATAATATATTCTGATCAGAATGCAGTTGAAAGTAAAAAAAAATTCAAAAGAAACGAAACCGAAAAAATAAAAATAAAAAAATCTAAAAGTAATGGATATGTGTTCGAGTTTACCGTCCGTTATTATTATGTTTATCCGTTTCATAGCAAACCAACAAACTTAAGTATTAAAGAAAAAAATGAAGAAATGTAGCAGGGGAAACAACTCAGCTTGGGCTACAAGGAGACTTAAAGAGAAGATCAGCTCATCCAAGCTTATCTTGAGCCCAAAATAATACAATACACTTAAAAATTAAATCAGTGTATATACACCACAAACATGAATATACCCAGAACAGAAATCCCAAACCCCACAAAAAAGCCCCTGGCACAACCCCAATATTCCCCCTCACCTTTAGTATTATTGTTAGCAGTAGCTGAAGAAGGACTATCTGCGTCTGTTTTGCTATAGGCCGAATATGTCAAGGTAAAAACATCATGAACCTTTGCAAAGCAACTCCTTGTGGCATTTTTAGCCACCGGTTCCACTTCAGAAACCATGTCCTGCTACACAATTTCCACCTACAAAACCTGTAATAACCAAAAGCTCTCCTTACGAGGCCTTGGCCTCTCCTGCCTTTAAGCGCAGGATACCTTAAGCTCGCACGTCATTAAACTCATGGATTCCTTATTGAAACAAACAACTATTAATAGCAAAATCGTATTCCAGCCAAAATACCCCTTGTGCGACCGAATCCATTTAGGTGAACAATTAGGCAATCAATGAACTTGCAAACCCCTGCCATCAACACTCGGCCAGGCCCTAACGGACCATGATGGGATTCCTATGACTGTTTTTTTCCAACTTGGCCTCGCTCAGCCAGCAAGAACCTCTCTGAACCACTGAAAAATGGGGCGAATGCCATGGAAATCTGGAAAATCGGGGGCGAATTTCATGTTTCCAGTTTTGTGCACCCTTTTTTTTGTGGTCTAATATTAAATAATTAATTATTTTTAAAATATTTTTTGGGCTAACTTTATTAAACTATAAAAAATGGGTTTTATATAAAAAATTCGCCCCTAAAATTTTCCCTGGTTTTTGTCTAGGTTAGGTAGAAAGGCTCTTGCTGGCTATGTGTTCGGAGACCTATTCCTGATTGTGTGTGGACTCCACTGGCTGTGTAAGTGGAAGGGTTATGTGTAAGGGGAAAGTATGATGTATGGAGAATGATATGAATTAATATAAAGGACATATTTTGGCGAACTTATTGTGCTATTGATATGAGTTATTTATTTACTGTTTCTATTATGTTGAGATCACATTGTTTCCTATTGCTTATTTATCATTGTGCAAGGATATCTGTTATGGTTATTTATGCATATTGATGGTTGAAAAACCTGCTTAAGTGATTAAGTATTGTTTAGATCTGGATCTGGTTCTGTTATGCTTTATCTGCACTGAAGTGATCTGTAATTCCGCCTTATCCTGTTAAGTATTGTGCACATCTATTTATCATTTGTATAAGTCTACAATAAATCTGCTTAGGGTCACTTCAATTATTTTCTCTCTCAGGGTGTGGAAACCTAGATCCAACACCCCCCCATATTGCTTTGGGTGAGACTTTGATTTGTGCAAGTAGGTCATTGCCGAAAGGGCCAGTAGTTGGAGGGTTTTTTGGTTTCACGATAAACTCTGAAATTGGGTTAGGACCCCTCAAGCCAACAACGTTCCTCTCTATTTTCATGGTTTTATACTAACATGAAAGGAATTAATCCAAATACATGTATGCATCATATTTATATATGAGAATGGCAAGCGTTTATGACAACCTCAAAGAAGGATGAATCCTAATATGAGGGAGATAATTAAAGACGAGTTACAAAAATTTCTCAATGTGAATTTTATTTACCGGATTTCAGATATCCAATGGGTTTCAACCTTGGTTATTGTGCCTAATAAAAATGGAAAGAGGAGAGTTTGCATAGAGTATCGAGAATTAAACAAATCAACTCTAAAATATCATTTCCCATTACCTTTTATTGATCAAGTATTGGATACACGAGCATGAAAGAAAAATTTCTCTTTTATTGATGGTTTAAATGGATATAATCAGATTCAACTTGCACCTGAAGATCAAGATAAGAAAAATTTTACATGTCCATGGGGTACGTATGCTTATAGGGTACTTCCTTTTGGTTTGTGTAATGCACCTGCTACATTTCAAAGAGCAGAATTAGGTATATTTCTGACTTGATCCATGATTGTGTAGAAGTTTATATGGATGATTTTACTGTAAATGGACTTTTGAAGAAGCTATGGAAAAATTGGAAAAAGTCCTTATTATATGTAAGGAAGCTAATATTTACTTAAGTAATTTTTGAAGGGAAAAGTTTTCAAGGGCAAGGGTTTAGAGCCCCAACAGAGCAAAAAAAAATGATAGCAAATAGAACTCATATAATCATTCCAAGCACATGAATTCACAAAGGTAGGGATTAGAAACATACCCAAAGGTCATACATTTGAAGTAGATCCCGTAGGGTCCAAACCCTTTGCTTCTTCCAAGATGTGCGTAACTATAATTTAGTCATAGAGATAGGATAAAATCACCAAATTCAAAGTATAAGCATATATACAAGATAAATCATCATAAGCATCACAAATTAACATTCATAGAACAATAATGCAATTTGGAAACAAGACATGAATCTCTCTATTATCTAAAAGAAACAAGTACAAGGAAGCTACAAACTCATCCAAGTGAAAGGTATTGACAAAACCTTCCTCTGAATCCATCTAGCCTAAGCCATCGAAGAAATCCTCTCCAATATATGCAAGAAGATGCTAGATAAGGATGCTGATAATCTCTACGAGGAAACAACGGTTTCTTGAAGATTGGGAGTGCAATAGGAATGAGAAAACACACACCTAATCTACAATTTTTTTGGCATAATGATGATACCTCTCCTTAGGAATGAATTAGGCCTACCCAAGGGGTGTATTTATACCACCTCAAAGCGGTTAATCGGTTAGGCCACTGGCTTTTGTAGGTGGGATTTCAGTAAAACCCAAAAATAGCTTTTTATTTATTTTTTCAAAATTTAAAAAGGTGTATGCGGATATTGTTTTTAGGAACTACGTATGTACATGCTCTTAGAGTGGGCAATGTCACGCATGGATTTTGAAAAATAATTTTTTGAGATAAAGTCAAGTCTGCAAGGGGAAGGGAGCTAGCTAGGCCATATAAGAGCATATTATCCACAAAAGTGCTGAAAGATGCTATAACAATAATGAAAATTGCTTTAAGATGTTTAACATAGGAATTGGTTTGGGTCATCATATTTCAGGTGGTACAATCCAAGTGGATTCATCAAACGTTGAATTTATCTCCAAAATTTTAGTACCAACATGTTAAAGAGATGTTAGAAGTTTTCTTGGATTCACAGGTTACTATATAAGTTTAATAGAAAACTTCACAAATCTTGCATCACCAATTTTCAAATTACTCACTAGATATTGTGAATTTCATTCGAATTATGACTCTCAAAAAGCTTTTGAATTGTTGAAATAAAAATTTTCTGAAGCACTAATTTTAAGAGGGCCAAATTGATCCCTTCCATTTCATATTTCTATTGATTCTTCAGATACTACCCTAGGAGATGTATTGGGACAAAAATAATTAACTCCTTATGTTATATATTATACGAGTAAAAATTCAACTCTTGCAAATTTAAATTATAAAGTTACAGAAAATTAGTTTTAGCAGTTGTTCATGCCATTAATAAGTTTATACATTACATCATTGGGTATGAAACATAGTTGCTGATTTCCTTTCCAATATGAAAAATGATAATAATGATACTCATGTAGTAGATAATTTTCCTGGTGAATATATTTTTATGGTGTCCACTAAAACTCCTTGGTTTGAAAATATTGCTAATTATTTGGCTATGGAAAAATTTCCTCCTGAGCTATCACCAAAATAAAGACAAAGAGTCATTAATCCAGTTCACCATATTCTTGGATAGAAAGATAATTGTACCAAACATGACTTGATTTGATCATTAGAATATTTTTTGTAGAAGATGAAGTACCTAATATACTTAAAGCATGTCATGATGAACCATGTGAAGGACATTTTGCTAAAAGACGAACCACATATAAAGTACTTCTTTCAGGATATTATTGGCATTCTCTTTTTAAGGATGCCAAGGAATATGTCAAAAGATGTGATAGATATATGAGGATGGGGATACCTATCCAATGAGATGAGATTCATCTACAAACACATGTATTAGTAGAGTATTTTGAAAAATGGGCTCCAGATTCTATTGGACCTATTGATCATTCATCTAAGAAAAAAAAGTATATACTTGTTTGCACTGATTATGTTACCAAATGGCTAGAGGCTAAGTCACTGAATATTGCTCTGAAAATTCTATTGTTAGATTTCCTTTTTAGGATATTTTCACTTGTTTTGGTGTTCCAAGAGAAATTGTAACAAATCAAAGTGCACAATTTACATCCAAGCTAGTGCAGAAGATCATGGAGAAATACAAGATTAGGCATCACAAATCCACTTCATATCACCCACAAGATAATGGATAGGTGGAATCCAAAAACAAAGTTCTCATAGCCATACTGACCAAGACTGTGCATCTACATAGAAGATATTGGGCGGATAAACTTCCAGAAACACTTTGGGCATACCAGACCACATGGATGAATACCACCAGACATACTCCTTATGATATTGTCAATGAGAAGAAAGATATACTTCCTATTTTATTCCAAGTGGAGACCTACCAGGAAATAATAAAATTGGGGTTGGATACTTCTAAAGCCCAAAATAAAATATTTGCATAATTGAATGAATTGGATGAGGTTTGATAGTATTCCATACAAAAGAAAAACATAATCCAAAAATAAAGAACAAGATGGCATAACAAGTTCATCAAAGTCAAAAGGATCCAACCAGGTGATTGGGACCTTCTTTTTTATTACAAGTTTAAAGATTTTCAAGGAAAAATTTAAACACATTCATTAGGGGAATTTTGAGGTCTAAAATGGGCCTCCTAAGGAAATAATAAAATAATAGATAAACCAATAAAATAATATTTATGAATTTTTAATTCATTTTTTGCACCACAATCAATGTAACCATAGTTAAATTCAATTCAAAAGTTGTACCAAAATAAAATTAATAAAAAAATTGTATTGATGTGACTATAAATAAAAATGAGCTTTTCAAGAAAAAATGATTATCATTGAATAACTAATGCATTTGTCCTTTGTAATTAAATAACTTAAAATAAAATATAAATATAAATTTATAAATTCTTAATTATATTATATGTTATTAATTAAAATTTATATTATTTAAATAGTATAGTAACATGTAATTAATATACTATATAAAAATAATATAATATAATAAATGTATAGGGATATGCATTGTTTATTTCAAGAAATATGAAATGACATTAATATATTTTTATTCAAAAAGTGTGAAATGACATTTATTATGAGTACTTTACTTTGACTTTAAAAGTACTTAGAGCACTACCATGGTTAACCATGAATTTTTATCCACCATTGAGAATGTGACAAGTAAGTACCTTTAACTCAAGCAATGCCACCTCAACCATTAGGGATGATGTCATCCCATAAAATGTGATTGGTTCTCATAAAGTGAATTTTGATTGTATATTTTCCTTAGGAGGTCCATTTTAGACTTCAAAATTCCCCTAATGGGTTGAGTCCCTATGAGATATAAACCATTTTCGACAATGGAACCATGAGGATTAAGAATATTGATGAAGAAGGGACTTCTTTTCTTGTCAATGAGCATATATTAAATCTGTAGCATAATCCCTTAACAAGAGAAGAATTTGTTCAAAGTCTGCAAGAAAATTCTGATTTGAAATTTGTAAGGAAAGAAAATCCTTCTCCTTTAACACCAATATATATATATATATATATATATATATATATATATATATATATATATAAGGGGCATAGTTATGAAAGCCAACATTGCTGGCATATACTATGCAAAAAATCCTAGTTGAAAACCAAAATCATTTGGGAACTTGGATTTTCCTTTTCCCTTTCTTTTTCCCATTTCTCTTTTACCTTTCTTCTTTGAAAAATAATTTTTTAGTGCAAACTAATTGGTTTGAAGAATTTGTTTCTCTTTTAAATAGCATTCAATAAAATTTATTAGCATCATCAATGATAATAAACATTATCAACCTTGAGCAACAACAAATACTTTGAAGAATCAAAGAAATTTTTTGAACATATCGTAGCTAGTTCAACATTATATAGCTGATTCATCATAAAATTATTTTGGACCTGCAAACAAGGTAAAATTCAAAGCACAAAAGTAATGTATGCAAGAAGGTAACTATATGAAGAGTCAATCAATTTTATTAAAGTATAAATTATAGATGTTTGAATTAAAGAACTAATTGTGAAAAATTTAAAGGATCATATGTTTCCACGATGACACCTATTATGACCCATTCTAATGTACTCCCCATCATTTTGCCTCATCATATTGTAAAATACCTTTACCTTATTCGGAAATTTTAAAACTCAAAATACTATGTCGTCATTAAAGGATCATATCTAAACAATTCATGGGAAATTAATGAAAGACATAATCTTTTACCAAATTTCATTTCACCATCCATTTTCCTCCATTGATCACTATGATAGACTCTTGAATAGGAAATTCAGAGGCAATACTTGTTTCACAATGATGGGAGTCATTATTCGACATGAACCCATGGGTGCAAAATTCCTATGTGCCTATCGTAAAGTCAAAGAGTAGTGGCAGAAAGTGGGATTATTAAATTACTTTGAGAATTTTAATGACCATGAAGTAGAAGTTGTTATCACTCCGCGAGATTCCCAAGGCTAAAGAAGGAGTCCCAAAAGAGGTAACCACAGACCAAGCTTTTGACTTGGTGGCTAGCCCTACCAAGTCGGAGATGGATCTCTCCAAAAGGGTCACAGCCAGGAGGGCTGGAAATTAGGTTTTTAGGCTATATAATGAGTGCATGTGGTTGTTTGAATTTGTTTTTGGTTGGGAATCACTAGATGAAGGAATTGGGTCAAGGAAAACTAGGTCAGGGCAAATGAGTTAGGGTTGTAGGGATAAATGGGGCAAGGTAGGTACAATGATTATAAATTGAAGAGGATTGTTATGGAATGGTGTTGAAGCTGAAAAAGGGCGAAGAAAATAATAGGAGATGTATTTTTCTCAGACAGATGAAAGTGGACAAACTATGATAAATTACCCAAAACAGAGCATGTGCAAACATGTATTTTGATTATCTAACTTGTAAGAGATCATAACATGGAAATGAAGTGAACATGGATACAATACATTCAAACATATAATATTGAAGAAAATACAGTGATATACATCAATACCACAAGTATCCCAAAAAGTGGCTGCAACTCCTCTTTATTAGCTAGCCAAACTGAATACAAAGTTTCCTTGATCAACTAGCAAACATACAAACTGATTCCAACCCTTCACTAGAGTGAAGAAAGGGGCTAAATAGACATAAAAAAAACCTTCACTCATCCTCAGGGGTCGAATCCATGAGGTGAGGAAGAGATCCACTAATTGCCGAACTGAAAACTGAAGTGTAGGATGGTCCAAGTGACTCACTCATTACATTCAACTAATTCATCATGACTCATTAATGACTTTAACCCAATGAATCTACCCTAGGTGAGTAATCCTTGACATAGTTACATTTTACCATGATTAATTACATGAGTATAAAGATGATTTGTTGAAGAAAAGTAAAAACTTGAGAGAATTTTTGAAAAAATCAGCAAATTTGACCTTTGCGCCATCCATTATGCATTTGCGCCATCCTAGTGTCATTTTCGCCCTCTATGTTAAGGGCCACATTTGGAAGCCTTCCCGATGTACAAATCAGGCCTAAGTTGGCTTGTTAGAAAGACCTGCTTGTCCTCTTTCCAAATATGCCTCAATTTCTGAAAATGGATGTCATTTCCCCCTCAAAAAGTCAATCTATCAAGACTGGTATTTGCGTAGCGTCAAGGTCAAAAAGAGGTAGAAAGATTTTTAGGTGGATTTTTGGGCTTTTGACCTATCAAAAATGAAAACCAAGGTTGGAAACATGGTTTTATGAAATGTATGAGTCATTAGGAATCCAATGGTGCATTCATTCTCCTCAAAAAGTGTGCCAATTATTTGCGTAGCTCCTAGGGTGCTGTGCAAATGCCCAATTTTCTGCTAATTAATTGCCTCAAAAAACACAGAGATTTCCAAATTTTGACAAAAAGTTGGAAAATGCCTCAAAATTGTTGGAAAGGCTGAGGATGATGTGTCTAAGCTTGGAGGTAATCCTCATTAAGGATGTCCATCTTTTTCTCCTCCTCCTTGGTCATTTCTTCAATTTTGGCATTTGCTCTTTTGAGCTTGGCCAATGAAAATTTCTCTTTTTGGGCATGGATTTTGACCTTCTTCCTTAAGAAGTAATTATCTTTATTGGCCTTTTCTAGCAGCTTCTCCAAGTGTTGGTTGGATCTATCAAGCCATGGCTCCTTGTTCTGATTGATTTCTATGGAAAGCTGCTCATTTAGGGTTAGCTGGTCAACAAGCTCCGCTTCCCTTTGTCTCTCTAGAGCTAGAGCTCTTTTCAGCCCTCTAGTTCTAGGTATCTTCCTTGGTACCTATTCTTCTTCCTCATCAAGAAAACCATACTGCTCCACTGTTTCATCTAGCATTGCTTTGGCCTTTTGAGCCTCCCATTGAGTAGTGGAGTACTTCACCTCATCAATGAACTGTTTGGTCTTCAACTGCTCATTTTCTTGCTCAAGAAAGTGAATAACATATCTAGCCCCGTCAAGATTAGTTTGGAGCTCACTAATATTGGACTCCTTACCTTTGATAGCAGCATTTGTGATTTTATCATTGTCATCCTCATCTAAGTCAACCAACTGAAATTCATGCTCTGTTTCATGATTGTCCTCCTCATCATGAATGAGTGGCTCAATGACATTCTCTTTGCCTTTATCCACCTGCTGTGTTGATGTAGAAGGCATGGCCCGTTTCACTCCAAGTGAAGAAAAAACATGCCTATAGCCTCTTTGGTAGGTTTTTGGCAATGTCTCAACCTAAACCAAAATAGCCCACTTAGGCTCAATTTCATCTATCTTGCTAGGTGACCTAAGCCCACTTAGGCTTAATGAAGATATCATTGGCTATGAGGGTGCTCCAAGAAATGTTCAGTTGATTAAGATGCTAGAGGACTATGATTTTTATGAGGGAATGATGGAATAGGCTTTTCATTTTCTACTCATATCCCTTCTTCTGGGAAATGTATGCCATCTTCTATATCCTCCGGAAAAGACAATAGGGCATGTTAAGCATCCTTACCCTAGTGAAGTGCATTAAGAGCCGGATGTGATAGAAATATAGCCTTGAAAATCTATCTTCACATGAAAAATATCTCATTATAAACTTCATCATAGGTGAATATCTGTCTAAGAGGTGGGAAAAAGGGAAAAAATATTTGTTTGATTTTGGTGTCTAGGTTTTAGGAAGAAGTCATAATCCTGTTTCTTCAACCTGCCTTTCTTGAACGATTTCTCCCCAACATTTGGGATCCCTGTAGAATTTGATATGACAACAGTAGATAAGGTAAAATTGACCCCAACTAATTTAATTTGATTGTCATGGAGTCATGATATGAACAATCTAGTTAGCATGGGGTGGTTTTTAACCCTCTGAATTTTCTAACAAAAGTTATAACAACGAACATGTTTAAAGCACGTGGCAGTCAATGGAGAAGCTAAGATTTCTTTGGTGTTAGTAGGCTCAAGTCTGAGCACTCTTCCTCCTCTATGTGACCTCCTTATCTATGTTTCCTCTGCTTCAGTAAATGATGTGTTTTCCTCTTCTGTTGCCATGATGTTTTTGTTAAAACCCTAAGGGTTAGGGAAGGGAAATGGGAAAGGGAGATGGGAAAGGAAAACTAATGGAGATATTTGATAGGGATATGTGATATGGGGAGGGGATAGGGAGTAATGGTTAGGTATATGAGGAATGGGGAAGGGAATAGGAATGAAAGAGTGATGGGAATTGGGATTTAGAAGCCTAGGTATAAAATAACACCTAGGGCTTAGGGTTTTAGGAATTAGTAACTTAGGGAGAGGGTTTATGATAACAGGGTTTAGGGAATGATTTTTAGTAGTGTAGGGATGGTATTGAGTGTAAGGGAAGTGGAGTTTTGGGAATGATGGATGCAAGGGAGAAAAACTAGGGTTTCACTTCATGAAGACACCAAATTACAAATTCAACACATATAACTTAAGAAGGTGATTTTGATGGAAAATTCCTCTTACTAGATTGCTAGAGGTGAATGACTAAGTGGAGAGGCTTTGGAAGGAAATTCTGATCATTTGGATGCTTTTCTAAGCTTGCTGGTCATTTGTGCCCTTGGCAGGCTATTTGCGGCCTCCTCTACGTATTTGCACCCTCAGCAACTGATTTGTGCTTTGTTAAGCACATTTGCACCATCTCTGCACATTTTTTCCCTACAGAATTGATTTTCGCCCTGTTCAGCACATTTGCGCCGTCCAGAACTGATTTGCGCCCTTGCTTCAAGATTTGTGTCCTCAATTTATGCTCCTTTGCCAATTTCGCTCAGAATTTTGAAATTTTTGGCTATTGCAGTGCTGACTTGATCTTTAGAAGAGGCAAATGAATTTGATATGATGTATTTTATTCATAAATAGCTAAGTGATTTTGAATTTAAGTTTAAAAACCCACTTTTCTAATGTCTTTTTTCACTTTTCTGAAACATTTGCTAATTACCCTTTCATTTGAATTTTCTCTTTTGAAGGATGATGTTGCTGGAGCTTAACACTTCTCTCTTTTAGTTTGGCATGTATTTTTTGATTTGGCAGCTAGGGATTGAAATTATTCCATATAGAAAGCATAAAATTACATAGAAAATTAAAAATAAATTACATCTCTGTTTTCATATCAAAATGACATTTTGATATGAAAATCATAAGAAATAAAAATTACAAATTTAAAAATATCATATTTACATGCTGATAATATTTTGTAGATGAAAATAAAATGTTTTATTGAGCACTCTCACACATTTTGTTGACCTTATTGAGATGGAATGGTACATTTTTGGACCTTGAAAAATGAAACCTAATTACCTAATGGGACTTTGAATGACCTGACTTCCATGATTGAATTTGACTGAGATAAGAGGTAGTGAAATGAGGTTTTCAAAGGTGTTTTTATGCTCAAAAAGACATGAATGTGGGTCAAAAAATGAGAATTTGTGAGGGAGATTGAGGTTTTATGACTAGGGCTACCATCAATGAAATAATTTTTAGCATGACCTAATAGAATGATATAAAAATTTCAGAGTGGGACACCTAAAATAAGAATGAAAAGAGTGATTTTGATCACTAATGGTAGAATGCATATTCTGGCACTAATATAAGTGACCAAAGAGTTTCCACGAGAATTTGATGGGGTTGAAGTGGAGATTGGGTACATCAAATTGGAATTGACCGAGTCATTTATCGCAGAAGAAAAAAAACTTCTTAGAAATGGTGAGAGCCGGTTAAAAAATTAGAGATTAAAATATGAAAAGTGGAAATCCTTCTTACACATCCCAGGTATGGATATCTCGTCATTCAAAAAGGGTATTAGCGTTTCTACATTGAAATGAAAATGGCACAATTTGTTGTTTGTCCTAAAAAAATTCCTCACTTGTGAAGGAAGGTATAGAACCCTTCTCTTTTATCATGCTTGGTTATTAATGTATTTTATCCGAGAGAAGGAATTAAATTTACCATATTATCTGACGTGGAATCTAAAGAAAATGATAGTTACCATTCAACAAGATTCAAGAAATATAGACAAATATTTGTATCATCATGGTTTAGCCAAGATATTTGTTGAGGCGGAATTAAAAGCCAATAATGGTAATTGGAAAGGCTTCATGGTGAGAAATAATTTTATTGAAATTTTAGATGAGGAAAAAGTCAAGAAAAATAGAAGAAGTCGAAGAAGGGTTTCCTTAAACGCTAACCTTGAGAAAGAAGTTAAAGGAAACAAAAGCTCAATCACAGATAACGTAGCAGAGACAAAGTTTCATAACAGTAAAGACATGGAGGAAGATATTACAGTCAAAGAACTCGAAAAACAATCTAGGGGTAGTCCAAGGAGAAAACATGGAAACCAAATAAAGAAGAAGGATAAGTTAGAGGATATTAGAAGAAAGAAATCCAATGAAATTAATCAAGCAGAACTGCTAAAGAAGAATAAGAGAAAACCTCAGAGGAAAAGTATTACTAGGAAAAGTGAGTAATAAATAGTGGAATATGAGCTACAAGGAAGGAAGAACAAAAGGTTAATAAGAAGCATGACAAGAGAAATAATTCCAAGTCCACCTAGAACTATACATGATTATAAGACAAAGACAATGATACCATGAAAATATTCTAAGAGAAAAAATTCAAAGGTAGATGTTGTCTAACAACAAGTGTATAATTACTTTGAATCATTGGAGAAAGGAGCACAAATGGAAAAGGTAAAATATCCTCTTGAACCAGAATTGGATAATGATATTCCGGTCTTTGATCAACCTGAACAAGAAACAAATATTCCTTCTCCCAAGGAATAATAAATTATCAAAATACTGAAGTAGGAGATATTTGAACTTGAGTTATTGAATAATCATATAAAATATGGAAATCAATTGGTCAAGGAACATAATGAGACAATGTTTCTATACATATGTTACTGGTATAAAAAGAATTAGAAGCTCAAGAAGGACAATAAGATGCTAAAAAAAAAACATATGACAACGAGTTAAGCTGCTAATGAAGAAACTGAGATGGTTAGTGAATGTGAAGAGAAAAGGAATACCTTCAAATTTATATGTTTTGGTTCAGGCTTCGAAAGAAGTTATCTGAGGGACATCATTGCAATTTTTGATTTTTTTCAACCACAGATGCATGAGGACATGCAAAACCATGAGCGCAGGGGAATGTTAAGCCTCCAAAGTTTCCTTCTTTTTAACAATTTTATCTTTTATTTTAACCTATTTTGTCACTTAATTCCATATCAATAAACCTCCTCCTCGAGTTGAGAGTCATTTGGGCCATGCAAGTACAACAATAAGGTAAATTTCCATTATTATCTCAGATCTATAAGTTTTACTTTATAAAATTTCTTTTATTAGACATAATCTTCTGAATTGTGCAAATTCCATAGCTCTTCTAACATTCTACAGTTGATTGAAAGGTTCTATAGGTTCCCATGTGTTATAAATCAATAAGATCATATCCAACGTTGTAAAATGTCGCCGAGATGGTGATCCATCTATCAGGCATAGGTGGAAGTTCACATGTTCAACACATTGTTCAAGTCAAACTCTCGTTCAAATCAGTTGTGGCACACCTGTATGAAGAAAGATGTCAAGCGAGCATGGCCTATTTCAAGCAAGCGAGATTCAAGGACCTAGAATTGATAATTTAATGAAGACCTAATGGATCAAGACTACTGATACACTAGTATAAAATGGCTAATTAGTTACTAAAAAAACAACTAAAATTTGCATATAAACGAGTATTTTTTGGTCGGTGACCAATAGTAGCTAATTTACAGTATCTTATAACGCGACCAACTTTTAGTCGTTTTTAACTTAGTCATTAATTGTTTGTCTCAACTTTATTGTCTAGTATTATATTCAGTCATTGAATTAGTCATTAATTGCCACAATTAATGACCAAATATACAACAAAATATATTACTAAATCATCACCCGAGAAAACCAATTAATAACCAAAAAAATATGACAAAAATGTTGGTCGTGTTATAAGATGTTGTAAATTAGCTACTAATAGTCATATATATGCAAATTTTAGTCATCGTTTGAAAGCAATTAATGACCAAAGAAATATGACTAAATTTTGGTCATGTTATAAGATACTGTGAATTAGCTACTAATAGTCATATATATGCAAATTTTAGTCATCGTTTGAAACCAATTAATGACCAAAGAAATATGACTAAATTTTGGTCGTGTTATAAGATACTGTAAATTAGCTACTAATAGTCATATATATGAAAATTTTAGTCATCATTTGAAACCAATTAATGACCAAAGAAATATGACTAAATTTTAGTCGTGTTATAAGATATTGTAAATTAGATACTAATAGTCGTATATATGCAAAATTTAGTCGTCATTTGTAATACAAAATTTATCATTTGTAGTAGTCGTTTATATTTTTTGGTAGTTTCATATTCATTATATAAATGACTACTTTAGTAGTTTATATTCATTTCATTTAATTTCATTAACAAACATTATAAGCAACTAATTTAGTCGTATATTCATTTTATTTGTGTTCATCATTAATAAACATAAACTAATAATTTATTATTTTTAGATTGATTTTATGTGTTCATTATTAATCAACATAAATTAATTAGTATGATTTTGCAACTAAATTAAAAAGAAAAGAAAAGAAATTTATAAAATGTACATGTTCATCTAATATGAAAACACAAAATTACATATGTTAATTACAATACTAAATAATATCAAGCTCAACTATAAACAATTTCAACCACATAAATTATATTATATAAATATCAAGTATTACAATATGAGTTTCTAACTCAATATTTGTTGGAGTACAATTTACACATGAAATATTGTTTCATCACTTCAAAACATGATCATTGTGTTGCCAAGGCATTGCAGGTGAATTCACCAACTCTGAAGACTTGACCATCAATCTCTATGTGTGTGTCTTATGCAGGATATTGGCTCTGCAAGTACCACTAGACCAGTCCTCTTCTCTCTCTCTCTCTTTAATTTTAATTTTTTCGCTCCAGTTTTATTGTTCTCCTTTTTCTTCAATTCTTGCTTCTTACCATCAATAATGAGTTCCTTTTCTAAAAAAGAAAGAAGATACAAGTAGATTATAAGACATGAAAGATGATGAACAATGAAATATAAATTAAAATAGACTATAAATAATTTATACGATATATACCTCAACATCGACAATATTGTAAATGCCATTTTCCCCCAGAAAATCAAGAAACTCGAACAAGTTTTTCTTCAGTTAGGCAATAGTGGCTTCTATGCGGCCAGATGACATGTATAAACAAAGCAAATAAAACTTCACCATAGAAAATAACACCTTAGTAAAATTAGTATTCAACCTTCAATGAAATATTATGCACAATCATGCCAACTAAGTTACATGCTAAAAATATCAAGTTGTAAATTACTTATACAATGTGGGAGTGCAAACAAAACTCCTAGAAAATGTCAAAGCTAAGTCTAGAATAATCTGAAATGAGTAAAAATGATACAATAATAGGATAGCCTCATATACATGTATATAACCAGATAATCTAGAAGGCTAAGTGAATATGTCCAAGGCTAGAGGTCGATGATGTCAAGAATTCCAAAGTATACTGAGAATTTCTTTAGATAAGAACTACTATTTGGGTCCATTATCACATATGAATAAGCCAACTACTTTATATCAAATTATTAATGTTTTTATTATATTTACGAATCACTACAATATAAGTGGATAAATTGCAAAGACAATTCCCTTCCCATTGTTTTCCTCACTTGTGGTACAATATAGTATTTGTGATTTGGAGAAAATTTCCAACATAAAAAATGTAGCAATCACCACTAGTAATCCGCCCAAAAGGATTATTTTGGAATGTAACTTTCAGATTCCAGTTGCTATATGATTCTTGAATGGAAAATCCACATTAAATTCCAACACCAAACTTCCAATTTGAGAGAACACCTATGGCCATCTTCAATCACTCGAACTCAAAACATCACTGGTCATTATAATGAAAAGAAAAAATAAGAGTAGTTTTGATATGTTTTGCAAATTTACCAACAAAGCACCAATAGTTTTCCCATAATCACCATACTTTTAATTCCCAAGGAATAACACATTGATTGATCTTTTACAGAAAATACTTGATTCAATACAAACAATAATTTAACATATTACGACAATACCACCAATGTTTGATCCTCAAATAGTTCAAAATAGTTAGTACAAAAAATTCAAGAAAGAGGAACAAGTATAAATAATAAATCCATCAATTAATAATCAATAAAAAATGATAATTTTTTTGTTGAAGCTTGATAAAAAACTATAAATATTGACAATCCACTATAACTAGTGATGTTGTTGTTCAAAGATAAATACTACCTGGAGAACTCATCTTCCAAATTATTTTCTTTATCCATGAAGGTTTTTTCTATCCTCAAAACAAAATCTACATTCAATATTTTAGGTCTCTGAAGCTGGCCAAATGCCTTGCCAAATGAAGCAGTGATTTTCATTGATTTTCATAAAATTCTTCTGATACTAGAAAAAATTAGGGAAAATTTTAGGGGCGAATTTTAGCCCAAAGGCGAATTTTAAGGGATTTTAAATTTTATTAGGGCGAATTTTTTATATAAAACCCATTTTTTATAGTTTAATAAAGTTAGCCCAAAAAATATTTTAAAAATAATTGATTATTTAATATTAGCCCACAAAAAAAGGGCGCACAAAACTGGAAACATGAAATTCGCCCCCGATTTTCCAGATTTCCATGGCATTCGCCCCATTTTTTCAACCAATTTTCCAGATTTCCATGGCATTCGCCCCATTTTTTCAGTGGTTCGGAGAGGTTCTTGCTGGCTGAGCAAGGCTGAGTCGGAAAAAAACAGTCATAGAAATCCCATCATGGTCCGTTAGGGCCTGGCCGAGTGTTGATGGCAGGGGTTTGCGAGTTCAGTGATTGCCCAATTGTTCACCTAAATGGATTCGGTCGCACAAGGGGTATTTTGGCTGGAATACGATTTTTCTATTAATAGCTGTTTGTTTCAATAAGGAATCCATGAGTTTAAGGACGTGCGAGCTTAAGGTATCCTGCGCTTAAAGGCAGGAGAGGCCAAGGCCTCGTAAGGAGAGCTTTTGGTTATTACGGGTTTTGCAGGTGGAAATTGTGTAGCAGGACATGGTTTCTGAAGTGGAATTGGTGGCTAAAAATGCCACAAGGAGTTGCTTTGTAAAGGTTCATGATGTTTTTACCTTGACATATTCGGCCTATAGAAAAACAGACGCAGATAGTCCTTCTTCAGCTGCTGCTAACAATAATACTAAAGGTGAGGGGGAATATTGGGGTTGTGCCAGGGGATTTTTTGTGGGGTTTGGGATTTCTGTTCTTGGTATATTCATGTTTGTGGTGTATATACACTGATTTAATTTTTAAGTGTATTGTATTATTTTGGGCTCAAGATAAGCTTGGATGAGCTGATATGCTCTTTAAGTCTCATTGTAGCCCAAGCTGAGCTGTTTCCCCTGCTACATTTCTTCATTTTTTTCTTTAATACTTAAGTTTGTTGGTTTGCTATGAAACGGATAAACATAATAATAACGGATGGTAAACTCGAACACATATCCATTACTTTTAGATTTATTTTTTTATTTTTTTATTTTTATTTTTATTTTTATTTTTATTTATTTATTTATTTTTATTTTTTTCGGTTTCGTTTCTTTTGAATTTTTTTTTACTTTCAACTGCATTCTGATCAGAATATATTATCTTATAGTGTTGGATTTGTTAGAGTTTAGGTACAGGAAGAAGTCTCATTCTTTAGCTTGTTGGCCGTTGATTGGAATTATGTTATTGACCCTTTTCTTTTCTGTCTTGTCAGCATTCTCTTCTTTCAAGACACCCAGTGAGGTCCCTATAGCTCCAGGTGTTGGTTGATATGCCCGCTGGCCTCAATCTTCTCCCATAAGTGGATATATTAATTCTTTTGGATTTTCTTGAATCTTGATGTTTGTGTCTGTGTATTGATAAACGAGTATCAGTTTTTGGATTTTCTTGGATCTTGTTGCTAGTGTTTGCAGAGCTTTGATTGTTTCGAGCAAGTTCGTTGTAATGTTCTTTACCGGATAAAAGTCCTGAAGTTTCCCTTTCCCTGAAGATCCCATGATTTCGTTTATTTCATATGTTCCAAATTATTAAATATAAGATATCCCGTAACATGTTTAGGATTTTGGATTTGTATTTACTCGGCCCACCTTCTAAAAGCGGAATGAATTCTGTTTTGCATTTCCTTCTCTACTTTCTTGTTGTTACCTTCAGGTTGCCCCATCATGCCAATGTCGTTTATGCAGTTGGCTAGAAAATACGTGGCTTTTTCCCCTTTCCGTGCTGCAATTTGTAGTACAGTGATTGGCCAAGGAAACATCATTCTTTCATATTTTCATCGATTAGTATTCGGTTTTGTTTTGGATAAGATCTGCAATTTTATAGTGCAAGAACTTTGTTTCCACATTTTTTGTCCAACTTTTATCTGGTAAATGTCTTTTTACACTCTCGTCCTTGTTTCCCCCATCTCTGTCCTCGTCAATGCCTCTTGTTTCGGCCTTTGAGCTACGATTATACATGTTGTCTACCTTCATTCAAGCTGTGGGGGAACTCTCTTGGCACTGACATTTAGCTCCTCCAATCCTGATGAATGGTAGAATTCTCTGCTGCTTTGTCGATCCAGTGGATAGGCACCTTAATATCCTCATCTTTTTGGATTTACAGAAAATAACTTATAAGCTTGTTGAACTGAAAACTCACTATATCTTCTTCCTCCAAGAAGGGGAATCTTATCTTTTGGATAAGTTTCCAAGGCCTCTTTTAATTCATAGTTTAGATTGTCCAGCCATGAGAGTGGCTTCCATTTCCTTTCTGTGAGGGTAGATTGGCTAAAGAAACTTCTGATGTTTCCATATAATCTGCTATTCCTATCCAATTGCTTATTTCAAATGCCTATTTGGTTTCTGCCAGGTTTTCCCGTTTGACCAAAATCTCAGTTGGTGCACTTGAAGACTCACAAAACAAGACCATTTTTCCAATTGTTCACTTCTCCAGTGCTGTATGTTTGAGCTAGAGCCTAGGTTCCTACCTTGTTGGATACCCATTGCAAATTGAAGATCCTTTCAGAGAAGTCATAAATTCTCACTAAAGTCGATTGCATATTTATTCTTTAAAATTCTAGCCCATTATGCCCCTTTCTTATTGTAACATCTCCACATAATCTTGTCCTCTGAGAGCTATATTTAAATATTTCCAATTCTTAGTCAGACCCTCTGAAGATTTTGATTTGCAAATTGTTTTGCACACCACAGGAGTTCACTTTCTGTCTTGTTTGTAGCATTCGCCAATTGTGTCTTTGGATTTTGTCTAGTTCCTTCAAAAACAATTTCTGGGGTTCCCAAGACTGAAAACATGGATGTTGGAATAGCTTGCTGGACCATCTTGATAAGAGTGATCCTACCCTTTTGAATGTGGAATTGTCCAGTGAGGTTGGAATAGCTTGCTGGATCATCTTGATAAGAGTGATCCTACCTTTTGAATGTGGAATTGTCCAGTGTAAATCTGATTTTTGAAGAAATATCCCAATTGTTCTGCAAGGAGAGAGGCTCTTTTACAGTTTGGGATTCTACTGATATTTTCTTTAATTTGAAGGGCGTTAACATATTATTCTTTCAAATTCTTGCCCATTATCCCTCTTTCCTATTGTAATATCTCCAAATAATTTTGTCCAGAGCTATATTGAAATATTTCCTTTTTTGACTCAGACCTTCTGAAGATTTTGGTTTGCAGATTGTTTTACACACCACAAGAGATCATCTTCTGTCTCGGTTTGTAGCATTTGGAAATTTTGTCTTTGGATCTGCGGTAGTTTCTTCAAACACAATTTCTGGGGTTACCAAGGCTAAAAAGATGTAGGTTGGAATAGTTTGTTGGATGATCTTGATAAGTTGTATAGGGGAAGTTTTTGAATGTTGTATTGTCTAGTCTAACTCCTATATTTGAAGCGATATCCTCCTATTTGAAAAGTTTTGCTGAAATATGAATCAAGGACACTCCCAAATGTTTTGCAGGGAAAGGCTCTTTTGCAATTTAATATTCTACATATATTTGCTTGCATATCCTGGATTTTTCGTCATCAATCTCCCTTGTTGAGTTCTTTAAGTGTATTCCTAGTAGCTGTTCCAACTTTAATGATTTTAACCTGCTAAGAGTACCATGAAAAAATTGTAATTCGGATGCTCTATCTCCGGTCCCTGAGATTTTAGCTCCTTTCATCCCTGAATTTTTTCAACTTTTTTATCAATCTATTGAAATTTGATACCCAGCTACAATGAAAAATAGATAAAGGGGAATGGGATCCCCTTGGCAAAGACCTCTTGAAGGAGAGGAACCATTGTTGGTGCTCCATTTACCAGGAAAAAATAAGATGCTCGAGTAACACAGCCTAGAACCCATTCTCTCCAATCTTAAATGAACCCAACTTGTTTTAGCATTTTCTGCTGGAAGGTCTTGTTCAACCTATCATAAGCTCTGGACATGTATTTAATTAGCATGCCTCTCCTTTTGTCTAGTTAAAGGGAGGGGATGGTTTCTTGGGCAGTGTTATTACCATCCAAGATTTGCCCCTGTGATAAAATTGTTTGGAATCTTGTTTAATCTGTTTGTTAGCACCTTGTCTATAAGTTTGTATGAAGCAATGTCCATTTCATTTTTTACGTGGATTTAATAAGATTGTCACTCTTTTTGCTAAAAAAAAGACGAAATTTATTAGATAACAAACTTCAAATCTGGTGTTCCAACTGCATTTAGCTTACAAAAATTCCTTA
Organism: Pinus albicaulis; assembly: GCA_034641835.2. Lineage (NCBI taxonomy): Eukaryota > Viridiplantae > Streptophyta > Pinopsida > Pinales > Pinaceae > Pinus > Pinus albicaulis. Next base: position 924,943,043 of record CM076575.1, on the reverse strand, counting down.
CCTGAGGGTCCAAGGTTGTAGTTAATTATTTTATACTCGGTAATCAGATGGAGTTGAGCTCCTACTATTCTACCAGTGTTTTTTGTTGTTTTGGCAAAATCACAATTTCTCAAACCGATTAATTAATTTATTTCACCATTCAGATTCATTTTTAGTGTCATATGCACCACAAAGTGTCCGAGCTTTCCACCTTTATTCAACCTCTGCAGATCTGCAGAGTCATTCACTGACTTCAATTGTACGGCCTTGCCTTTCTTCTAAGTACACTCCAAGCAACAAGGATGAGGAGGGGAAGGACTTTCGGTACTACTATGACTTTGAGCATTTGAAAGAGAGCACCTCTGTCGTTGAGGAGGGGCAATTTCTACAAGAATGGAAGAAATGGAATAGGGATCATAAAAAGGATCAAATCCCTGTCCGGAAAGTAACTGACTACAAAGTCAGTCCCATGCGATTGAAAAGAGACAAAAGTACAATCATTTGGAGGGATTTTGATCAAACAGAGCCTGACAATTATTGGTATCGTGTCTGTGAAGGGTCAGCGGAGAAGCATATTGAGAGGCCCTGGCATCTGCTATGGAAGTCTAAACGGTTGATGAACATTGTCTTAGCAATCAGTGGAAGCCTTGACTGGGATTATGATGCAGTCCTCACCTGATGCAATTTTGAGCAAGCTCACCAATTTAATTCAATATCAGAGGAAATTGTATATTGCTACCAACGAGCCAGATTACCACTATTTTGACAAGTTGAGATCCTGTTTCAAGGTCTCTCTCCTGGATGATTATAAAGATTTATGGGCGAATAATAGTGAGTGGTACAATGAGACTACTCTTCTCAACAAAGGCCAACCTGTTGATTTTGATGGTTACATGAGAGTGGAAGTAGACACAAAAGTTTTCTTCAGGGCAAAGACTCGTGTGGAGACCTTTAATAACTTGACCAAAGATTGCAAGGATGGAATCAATACATGTTAACCTTGACACCAACAGAGATAAAGAGTGATCGAGGAGGAACAGACACAGCAGATAAATGTGATTAATTTCTGAAGTCTGGTTGGTCAGTCTTGGTTACTTTCTTTTAACAAGGTTAAATTGTACAACTGGCAATTTTTTATGTCCGTTCCCTTAGTCAATTTTATTTTACAGTTCTAGAATGTATCAAAGTCTAATTCAATTATCCAGTTGGAAATGCTGTTTCCAAGCTTATCTGTAGAGGTTTTCAGTTTTTCATTATTGTATAATCACCAATCTGCCCAGAGGGATATATAATGTGAGAAGAAATTGGTTCCTGATCTTTCTTAATTTCGTTTCCTGTGACTTCTTTGGGTTTGAAGTTGTTTTTAGTCATACTTCCTGCATATTAAATTGTGGGTTAGATATCTGTCGCATCTATTGTTTAGTTAATGGTTTGCAGAGAAATTACGAATCGTCTCTTGGAAATGTGCTCAACTAGATCAATAGATCAATTGCTGAAAACAGAAGGTTTGCCTGAATATTTCTTAAAAATTACAATAACCTTAAGTTAGTTTCCTATTTAATAGGTGTGACCTAACATAGAGCCTATCTATTATCTGCACTGTTTAGGATGTTTTGGTGCATATTAATGTTTTGTTCCTTTGTAGTACGGGGGCTGGCCTAAATTGTGGTTAGTTGCCTGTCCAGACTCCAAAGGGAGGATCATTTTATTTGTGTTGTATTCTTATGTGGAGATTATAACAGGCAATCTTATGAACAAAGAGACAGGATTGTGCTATCCTTCTGCTCCTTGTACACGGGCAATGCCAAATCTTAGTACTATGCTACTAGCCTTTAATTCTGTATATAGTGATGTTCAAGCTTATGATGCCAGAAGCTTAAACCATGTATCGATAGATTCTGCTATTGAATTTATTGAATGCTAAATTAAATACCCAGACTACCTGCATCTTTTTTTTTCACCAAAAGAAATTTGCCAAGCTACACAAAATAAAGAAGGACCTACATCACATGTATTCTATGAAGTCAAATGATTCTGTTATACTATCTGTATGAACTCAAATGATTATGTTATACTATATCTCTTAGTGAATTCTCTTACCAAACCCAAGAGTATTTGAATTCCAAGATTCTACTTGAAGTGGCCCTTCACTTGCTCTTGAATACAAATGTAGCAGCAATTTTACCACATTTGGTATTTGATATGTTGCTCTTATCATTTTCTGATTTGTAGTAGCATCATATATGACATCTTTACAATGATATCACTTGAGGCATGCCTGCTAAAGTAGACTGGCTAAAGAGATCATATTCTTTTTCTTTCTTCAGCTATTCTCACTGATTTTGGTTCTAGATTCTGTCATCTGTGGATGGAGCACGTTAACTTTATTGAGTTCCAATGTCTAGAACTTTAACTTTTAAGATATAATGATTGTTGGAATCAGTAAAAAAATGGAGAAATATGTTCAAGTATTGTATGGAATCTCAAGTTATATTATTAAATAATTTGGATAACTCATCCCTCTGTTTTTTATTTCGTACTTCTGGAGTTCCATGAATATTCAACATTTCCCTAAAATTGCATTTTCCATCAAAGGAAGAGTACTAGGTGCTTTGCTTTTTGTGGGATTATAATTTCAGTCCAACGCAATAAAAATCTAAAATGATAAATAACCGAGTTGATCTTGTGCCCCACAGATATTTCATTATCTAATACCGGGGGCCCATTTCTAGGTTTGAGATGTAGTCCTCTGACCTGTCCTGTGGCTTGCCTATCCCTAGTATACGACATTCATAATTACATCCATGCATTAGTAGTTACTGTTAGCAATGAGATTTCTTTCAAGGATAAAGGATTGATTGGGTGATAGACATTTCACCTGGATGGAAAACTTGTTTATTTGTGGAACATTTGCTTATTTCAGTGGCTGCTTCTGTGCTATCCTTCCACTACACATATAAAAACAATTTTTTGTTTCTTTTTGAAATGCACTTACAAACACTTGTTCTTTAGGCATCCTTTTTTAGTTAGAAGAAGCAATCCAGCGGCGGTGATGATAATTACTAATACTGTCTCTTTTCTGTTTAAATCAGATGGACTTTCAGATCTCGAGAGTTGTCCCCATTTTTCACAGTTATCCCAACTCATAATTCTACAAGACAAAGAACATTGCCACCTATTTTCAGTATTGTATGTTAACTCTCGACTGTTTCTTCCTGTTACTTTGAAATTGCTTACTTCTAAGTGTTATTATTTACATCTTTTCTTTGTATTCATATTTGGAAGTTAACTCTTTTCCTGATATTAAAACACGTGAAAGTTTTAATCCGACAAAGATAAGAAAAAATAAATGCTTATGTAGAACCTCATATTGTATTGCCATGGGAACATCTAGCATTAAAATTTTTGGGTGCTTTCTTTACAATCCTAGTTATATAGAAACTTGTCAGCGAGTACAAAATTGATAGTCAGATTGATATGAACTCTTATTCAGAGGTTAGATCTTGCAATTATGTAGTTGTCAAATTCCTTTATTTTCGGAGAGTAGAAATATAAGGCTTAACTTGCACGTCCTTCTTGTGTGCATTGCATTATGATAATTTACCCTATGCCTCCTTGCATCCCCTGTCTTTTATCACTTTCATAATTCATAGATGTTACATACATTAGAGACTTGAGTCTTTAGTCTCTTCTATTTTTTTTTTACTGTTAATGCTCTTTAACACCTAATTTCATTTACGTAGTTCTTATCTTGGTGTGTTATTTGAGATTCCTAATATAGAAATTATAAATTCTCTTCTATGGAGGATATTTCTCTTTTGTGATGCTTGAAAACTCTGAATGCATCAATTTTTTATGACTTTTCTTAGCGTTCCTTCATTTACAGAGCCATGTTTGAGGCCTGCGAACAGTGAGGAGGGCTATATTTCATACAGTCCATTTGTTTCCATCAATTATTATTCTATTTTATTACTTCTACAAAATAACCATAGTTAATATTTTGTTTTTACAAAAAACCATAGCTAAGCATGCATTTTGTTTGACCATATCCTTCTTTTGAGCTTCATAGGCTCTCTTGTGAATGGGAAGTGACTGGTTTAAATTTGACAATTTAAACTCTGTGCTGGCTGTTCATTCTTCTTCCTCTTGTTGATTGCTAACTTCCTACCATGGTTGTGTTGTTGCCACTAGCTACTTATTCTTGGAACATTTGATCTTCATATGCCATTTTGAAAATATGTTGTATGTCACTAGCCTTTGTTCCTTCAGAATTGCCTTTATCTTTTTATCATAATTGTTGTGAGATCTGGTATAGCATATTATCTGTGATGGGAAGTAGCAAATGCATTTTGGGCTACACGAGCATAGAATGTTGTCACATGTGTACAAGGAGAGCATATATTTAACTAAATGAATAGTCTTTTTCAAAACTGATCGTTCAAATGCACTTTGGGTTTTCATGCAGGAAATGAATGAGAGTGATTTCAATAACTTGAATTTCAGAGAATGGCATATTGGAGTGGTAAGTGGAATGATTTGAGTTTTTCTATTGACCAAGTTATACTAATCTAGGATTTTGCTTATTCAGTCTTGATGAATCTATGAATATCATGAAAAGTTCTTATATTCTGTCAATAGTTTGTTTGGTTGTCCTATGATCAATATTTCTTTTTGATAGCTCATTCAATTTATGGTACCTGTAATTTTCAATTTTCCCCATACACAGCTGAAATGCAAAAACCTTTGAAGGTTTGCCATTTTGGCCACATTAGAGAACAGGGAAATGAAAAAACATAAGGAAAATAAAAAGCTAAAATGTTTTTTTTAAAAAATTTTTCTCCCATATTTTTTTTCAACTCAGATGAATAAATCTGTGGTGTTTTTTCATGGTTTTTACTTGAAGTCAACAATTTCCTATATTACTCTCGAATAGAAAGGGAGATTCCATTATCAAGTACATCTAGAATCTATCCTTGACCTGTTTTAGTCTGTTTTCCACTCAGCTTGATTTTCTCTGCAAGTCTATTTCACTAGTTATGAGAAACGCACAAGAAAGTCGAGAAATGGAAAAGAAAAACATTGGATGTGCAAAATATGGCATGAGCATGCATATAATTTCTTTAAAAAGTCTAAATGCCTTTTAAATCCTTAATACATCTTGTCCTTATATCTTTAGGTTTTCCTCCTTTCTCCAATATATATTTTCTATTGTTAATGTTAATGATGGATCTATATAGCCATTATAAACATTTGGTGATTAGTATTTTCTGTGATTGTTCCTGCCTTCTGTCTCACATGGTTGTGTGTGTGCATGTGCTATGATTTTTATGGCCAAGGCCTCAAATTTATATAACTTGTTTGGTAGCATTCATACCAAGTGGAATTCTCTAAAGAAAAACCTTCCCTTGGCATTTATTATATGTGTAGGTTGTTATCTTTATTCCTCTATCTTATATCTAATCCTCGGTCTTTGAGTCAACTTGCTACATTTGGTAAACACCAGATTACAATTTCTTATCGACTAAGGAATGCCCAGTCTCAATTTAATTGTGTTTTAATCCTGTCCTTATGAAAACAGTGGTTTACCTTTTTAGGATTAGTTTTGTCTTTTCATCAATATTGTTGTTGGTTAACTGTTTCAATCGTGTTGTTTGTTCACTTTTTCAATTGAAATGGCTAAGATAAAGCTACCTGCATTAATACCTTATTGCTAAAAAATTTTGTTTTATCAAATCTTTTACTTCTTAGATCGGTTGAAATAGTATAGTACCATGAAGTATTGCTTTTAGTCTGCTGTGGATTGCTTCGCATGATTTGCTGTTCTCATTCAGTTTTTTTCTGCAATGGTGTGGCAAGTGCCCCCTCTTGAGGATAAACATAGTCTAAAAAGTTCCATTCTTGTATAGAATGATGAAATATATTTGGCATCTCTTGGGCCTGAGTAAACACCCAGTCCTGCACATGGTTTCTCATGTTTGCTTTTAGACTGTGAAGGGTTTTGTGTACCAACTGATCTATTTTTTTGTTTATTGAATTACCTAACGAAATGTTTTGCTTGCTTTTTCTGAGAATGATACTTTCCCATCTTCCATGCTGCCAACCAAACTTGCATTCTCAAGTTGCCTAGTGTCAATTTCATGCACATTGAAATTTGGGTTCTATTTTATTTCTTGGCTAATACAGATAAAGTGCTTTTTGCAGTGTACTTCACAGTCTAGATGTGAGGATGTTAACAGGCCAATGGTGGTGGTAGTTCAACATCCTGGCACATCAAGGGAGGAATTTACTAAAGTTTCAAATTGTTCTAAAGCAGGATCTGAATATGCCTTAAAGTCCTCCCTGTCCAGTTTCAACATGTCAAGTGGCAAAAGCTCTGCATTACCCAGAAGTCATTCATTGTCTTTGGTGCCTGATTCTGGTTTATGTGAAAACTCACAGATCCCTTGAAAGTAAGTTCTTGATCATGTTCCAAGAAGCTGCAAGAGGAATTAGATACTACAAGAATGAAGAAGGTAGTTTTTTTCCCCGAGGCAATGAATGTGAGAATGGTATTCGGCTAGTACATTGGAAGTATTTGTGGATATGAAGGGCTTCATGAAAATTTTCATTATTTCCCTCTGACAAAAGGAATATGAAAGAATGTGCAAGGAACCCGATGAGGGAAATTTGGAGCACTAAGCATTTATGTCCAGCCAAGCAGTTGATAGTTTTAACCAAACCTTACAAAGTTATTCTCCTATCAGTAAATGGGAAAGATAAAATAGCATCATATGTAGGTGCCTCACTGCCTTGATCAGTTTCCTTTTAGTTTAAACATAGATGAAATGAGAGAGTTCTATGTAACGAGGTTGTATATTGTTCACAGGGCAAAGCAAACTTGCCACCTTAAATGTACAGAAATCAGGTGGAAGAAAAATAAATGATGGGAAAAAAAAATTGTCTTCAATTTATGGACTAAGCTGGTTTTTCTTGTACCCTCTTTATTTCATTGAACTTTCATAGATTTCATGTCGAAGCTAAACAAAAATATACATGATTTGTAATTTTGAGCAAGCGAAGCTTAGTGTTAAAACATAACTCCATGCTTATTCAGTTTCTACATTCTCATCGTGGCTTGGATGGTCTGTTCTGGCCCCTTCGGACCATGGTTTGGGAGGTCTGTTATAAAAAAATGTTTTCCTAAATAAATCAAGATGATTTCCAGAAGATAATCTCCTATGGGAACATATCAATCATCACTATTTAAATAGTGATTAGCAAGTCAGCAAAGAGATCTTACATTGACATCCAAATTGATTGCAGTATATTATTTTTTTCTTTCCTGTATGGTGATCAAGTCACATTAGAGCTCAGTTATAATTTTAGCACTTTACAATTTTATTTTTAATGACTAGGTGGAGCCTAGGCTGGGTTAGCATCAATACTGAATGGAAGAATGATCTGCTCACCTGTGAGATGCTGTCATAGGATTGTACGAGTTTTAGTCAAGCCTATATGCCCATGGAAAGTTTTTATTCCTTAGAAGGGCTTCCCATCCTCAATCCCTCTCTATGAGGTTTGAAAAAATGACCCGATGAAGACTAAACCCCACAAAAAGAAATGGATCTACACTCATGGGTTTTATCATTTTAGAATTTGTTTGTTTGTACCATTGTTGATGTATAACGATAGTTGTTCTACACTTGTGGAGTGGAATGGAAGTCTTAGTGGTGAAAGCTAACAGATGGCTTCCCTAAATAAGCCGAAAGAATGAACAGTTTGGGCAGGGCTAATAAAGGGTTTAAACAACTTGCGTGCATCCTCCAGGGCTGAAGCCCTGAATCCGATAGTAGGTTACAAATTTCCGTTGGGATAAATATGGGATAGTGCAAAGCATAGTTTTGAAGATTAGTCTAAGTTGACTCGTACCTCAAGTTGATTGTTGGTTGAACGGCTAATTATTGGTTCAATGGACAGAAGGTCTTGCAGGCACAAATACCAAAGGGAAAGATGGAGCCCATCATGGGGTACTCTTTGTAATTCTCCACCATTGCTACCTTCCATTCTTCCTCAAACTCCTCTCCAACCTCAATATCGGTTCTAGTAGTGCAAGAGAAACAACACTACGCTTAGCAGAACTAGAAGAACGTGTTTTCCAAACTACACGAAAACTACTTCCCTCACGAGTCACCATGTGCCATGCTTGGTCTCGGTGGTTCTCTTCCTTCTACTCCTAGTTCAATTACCATATCTTCATTGGAATCAACACCCCGAACTCCACTAGACAACGATTCACCATTTTGTAGTAGTGATTCGCCATGATTTTACAGGATAATATAATCTCGTGAGAGATTCGCCAAAAAATTATATATACATATTATATTATTAATAAAATCGCCTTCCATTCTTCCTATGTATCATGGGGATTCGCCTATTTATTATATATATAAATTTAAGGGGGTTCTTAAAATTTTCCCTGGAAAAGATATAGTTTGACCATGTGATAGACAATTCAAGCAAGTAAAATATTTATCCATGAAGCGTTTTTCTGTCCTAAAAACATAATCCGCATTCAATATTTTAGGTTTTTGAAGCTGCCCAAAGGCCTTGCCAAATGAAGCAGTGATTTTCATTGATTTTCATAAAATTCTTTTGATACTAAAAAAAGTATAGTTTGACCATGTGATAGACAATTCAAGCAAGTAAAAAATTCTGTACAATATTTCTTAGAAGACTTCATGTTGAAAGGAAAACTTGCATATTTCGGATAGAAAAAACAACTTAATAGAGATGGTAATATTACAAAACAATAGACTGAATATAAAACTACAGGTAGAACTAACAAAATCTTAATTGTAATACAGTTGAATGATTATTCTAAGTGAAGCCAACTAGATACATACAAGTTTTCATTCTCAGCTTTCTTTCCCATATCTTTATTGGAAGTGGAAGCTAACTTGCATGCATCTCGCAACACTATTTTAGCAATAGTATATGTTGCACTCTCATATTCCACACTTTCATTTCCATGAAAAATCATAGTAGGTATTGGAGGAATTAGTTGCTACATCAGTTGAGTTGTCAACTTTAACCTTCTCTTTACTCGAGGTATTGATCCTTCCCCTTCTTCTTGGTTATCAATCTCATCTTTCTCATGTAGCCAACATAGGAATAATTTGGGTTCAAGAAGAATAAAGATATTCAGATGATGTCTTCAAATTTGAAAGTATGCATTTTTATTATTTAATTATTGGTAAACTAGTGATAAGAAGACCTTAAATATAATCAGAATTTTTCTGTGAAGCGGTCTGTTACAAATCCCCATGCTAGCACAACATCATTTAAAATAAATGGTCAACAATAATTAAAATTGTTTCCCCTAGCATGAACATTGACTTAATCTTCATAAATAAACATAAACCATTTCAAACTACAAGGAATAAACAAAAAGAACACCATTGATATAAATTCACAGAATACTGACAACAAAACAAGAAGTGAATTTTCTAGGTAGTAGCTCAAAACCTTGTAGTGGGAATATGCCCTCAAGCTTGAGTAATATCTACATGCCAGGGAATGAGTTGTGACACTTGTTTCTTACGTTTACTAGGAATAATTACAACTAGAGCTCCAATTTTTACTTTAGATAAATAGTATTGGTATTGATATGCAATGTGACCCTCCATTATTAGCAATGACACAGTTGTTGGAGTTCACCTAGTTACTGCAGATTCAACGTATTTCATGTATGACTAACTAGTGTGGCTAGTAGTTATTGATGCTAATCCTGAGCGAGTGAACAAATTCTCAAGGTTTCTCCCCAAAGGAATATGTTGAGAATTTAAAGTTCCAAACATTCCAGATTAACCCAAACTCTTATACATGGTAGCAACTTGCAAGGCTAAGAGTCTCTCACTACTATAAGGCCAAACCTACATTAATCTGGAATTCATAATTTGTTGATTGAAAATATTTTTATCACCCACTACTAAAGACAACTAAAGAATTTTGATAATTTATTCAAGTAAAAGGTCAAGTTGAGTGGGTGAGAGAGCCCTGCCTCCTAGTTTCCCTTTCTATAGTAGAATTTTAATCATGTAGCATAGCTTTTACACTTTCTTCAATGCACTGATTCTTTCGTACTGCAACTAAATTTTGTTCAGGATTATATGGGACTATCAGATCCCTCTTATTCCTAGATTCCTTGAAGAAGGCTATAATTTCCTTAGATGTGTATTCTCCTCCATTATCATACCTTAATATCTTAATTCTCCTTTCTGTAAGGTTCTCTACTTCAACTTTAAATTCTTGAAATTTGGTAAATACTTCGTCCTTGGATTTCATTAAGTACACCCAAGTAATCAAAGGCAAGCCCAATTCAAATGTATGATTGAAGCATAACTGGATATGGATAACTAGTTTATTAAGTAGGGTATATCTATGTTTGGTTGGATGAAGCATGGTAGAAATAATCATAATGATGGATTCTCTAGCTTTTCTAGAGGTAATGGGGTTTCTACAAGAGGCAACCAAGGAGAAGGTGACATGTTGAACAAAATAGGCTCTAAATCCTTTGGTATCCAAGCACTGAAGATCAGTGATGACGAAGATGAGTCTAAAGATGAAGATGAAGATGGTGAATTTGATTCAGTGAAGCTTGTGGGGCACAAGCATCCAATGTTGATTCTTGTTGAAAAATAATATCCAAAAATAAGTAGTGTGAAGGATACTGGGGATGCTAATTATTTGAGCCAATCAAGTTTTTACCAGCACAATATCTCACCATTGACACTCAAGGCAACCAACATAGTGGGATGTAAGTGTATTACCATTGTGAAAGAAATAACTCTTCCATCTATTCTCAAAGCAATGATGTGTTCGCCAAGGCTAAAATTTGCACTGGTAAGACAATAGCATTTATGTTTCCTGCTATTGAGGTGATAGTGAAGTCATCATTCCTCGAAGATCATTAAAGGTCGCTTATTCTTGTTCTTGTCATTTTTCCCATTAGGGAACTTGCAAATCAAGTTGTTGTCGAGGCCAATGTTTTGTTTAAATTCCATGCAAATATTGGTGTACAAGTAGTTATTGGGGGCACTAGATTACCAAGAGAACATAAATGGCTATAAAAAAATCCTTGCCAAATATTAATGTCCACTCTTGGAAGGCTTTAGTATCATATAAATAATACCCCAGTTGTCTCAAGTCATTTAATGGGTGTGAAAGTGCTCGTACTTTGTTGAAGTCGACCATTTTCTAGATATGGGGTTCCATAGGGATATTGATAAGATAATTGTTGGTGTGCCTAAAGAGAGGAAAACACCTATTTTAAGCTATAGTTTCAAAAGAGGTTCACAAAGTTTCCCGGATTGCTTTAAAATAGGATGGCAAGTTTATTAATATAGTTGAAGAGGGCAGTGAGGAAACTGACTCAAAGATTTATTAGTTAGCAATTATTGCTTCACACGAGAAGCATTTTGACATTGTTTTTGTTGTTCTTAAATAGAAACATCTTTAGGGCTTAAAATTTCAAAGGCTAGGCATGGATCCTTGGATGCATATGCAAGATAGATTTGATTCTTCTATGGTGGGAATCCAACCAGATATGTACAAGGAAATGGTTGCAGCAGCACTGCAAGAAATAGGGAGTAGTACTTGTTCAAAGCATCTTCTGCAATGTTAACCACAATAGCCTATTCAGTCACAACAACTTCATTGTGTATTGAAACACATTATTCAACAATCCAAGAGGTGTTAAATTCAAGGAAAGTATGGCATAAAAATATAGTCCAACTTATTGGTGTTTGCACAAGGCCACCATATTTGTGCATAGTAACAAAGTTTATGTCTAGTGGTGATTTAGTTGCATATATTCAACACTATGGAAGGTTTTCAAAATATACTGCAAGACAAATACTGATCCAAATTGTTGTTGGACTAAAATTTCTATGTGAAAACAATCTTATACATAGGGACTGAAAACCACAGAATTATCCTTTCAACAAATGAAAAGAATGTGGTATTGAAAATTGCAGAATCGAGGACCCTGCAACCCCAAAGGATAGTAGAAACATTGTGTGGTTCACCTCTGTACATATCACTTGAGATTATTCAATATTGGAAGAGTGAGAGTCGTGCAAGAAGTCATGAAGGTTTTAGCTTTGAAGATGACTGGGAGAACGAAACCTCTTCTTCTCCACAAAAGTTCCCTAAAACAAAGGATTTTAACAAAATAAGTAGTAATAGAAGGCAGGCCCAATTCAAACATCCGTTTGAAGAGGAATTGGATATGAATAACTAGTTTAATAAGTGAGATATATCTATGTTTGGTTGGATGAAGCGTGGTAGAAATAATGATAATGATGGATTATCTAGAACTTCTAGAGGTAATGGGGTCTCTGCAAGAGGCAACCAAGGAGAAGGTGACCTGTTGAACAAAGGAGGCTCTAAATCCTCTGGTATCAAAGCATTAAATATCAGTGATGATGAAGAGGAGTTTAAATATGAAGATGAAGATGATGAATTTGATTCAGTGAAGCCTATGGGGCATAATAAGACAAAGTTGAGTCCCGTTGAAAAAGCATATCCAAAAACAAGTAGTGTGAAGGTTATTGGGGATGCTAATTATTTGAGCCAATCAAGATTTGACCAGCACAATATCTCACTATTGACACTCAAGGAAACCAACACAGTGGGAGTCAAAAGCATTGATTAATGAGCATTGATTAGTCAAAATTACAATGTGGATCAACGACTCGTGTCAAAATGATGGTATATTGGACTAGGCGAGGGTTGCAATGGCATTGGAAAGAGTGAGCACAACTTGAATAAAGAGTCACTTGGAGAAGGAATACAAGGAATCGTAGTCTTGGTTGCACATATAGGGATGGTCAAACATGCAAGTAGAAGCATTTGGGACACCATAAAAATTGGCAACTCATTTTTTCCAAGAGACATCGAAAAGTGAATTTTTTTAATAGGGAAAATCTTAAAAGTCCTCCTTTTGGAAAATGCATCCTTCACATTAGGGAAAAGTTTCCATCTACATTTCCCATAGAGATATGTAGAGAAATGTTTCTTCAATCATCCCCAAAAAGGGAAAAATAAAAAACCCTTTTGGGAGAATGCATTTCCCTCTATGTTTCACCGCATTTCCCAAAAGAGATATGTGGACAAATGTTTCTTGGAGAATCCTACAAGAAAAAGACACCTTGGGAACATGGGAAACATGGATTTTTCCCCTCCCACCCCAAGGGACATATCCCTATAGAACAATGGTTTTTTCATTCATTTAGTGGCATTTTTGAGTCATCATTGCTCATTTTTTTATGAATACAAAGTTTATCATATACTGCTATGTTGAATGGTAAGCACGTGTCAAAGACCTATAAAAAGAGGAGCTGCTTTGGATGGAATCAAGGCCAAGGCTTGACAATTGGGACTAAACTTTCATAGTTGAAATATAAGCATGTGGACAACACCACAGTGGAAATTCATTATAATATAAAGACCTTACAAAACCATATTTTCTTGATGAACAAAGAGGCTTCGGTATTTCACTTGCATTGAGCATAACAGGTACTGTCATCTATCGGTAAGGTACATCTATAATACCTCATTTACATATACTTCCAAAAGTCTACCTTGGAAAGAGTAGTTTTATTTTAACAATCAAAGAACTTGTACAACAATTAATGTTGACTAGTGTAAAAGCATAGCTCTGAAAGAATGGAAGGTGCCGTGGGCTATATCTAACATGCAGAAATCAAGAACTGAATAAGTAGGAAGTGATGTTAGCCCAAATCATGGTGTAAACTGACCAATATTAAAAATTTTCCACTTCATACCGTCACACTAGTGTGTTTGTAGCAAAAAATTGGTATTGTTGAAGGTATAACTATGAAAATGTAAAAGAAAATATCCACAGTGAAAAATTTTCAGTTTGAACCATAGATATGATCTTAAAACACATTTTGGATAAGAAAGTACATACTTGTTCAAATGCTGAGAAAAATTCCAGAAACTGCAATGCTGATCCAACATCATTTGACAAAAAATGTATGCCTACAATCAACTGCATTGGCTTCCCTTGAGGCAAAATTCAAGGATTTTCATGTGCAGGAATTTACCTCATAAAGACCTTGACACTTGAGTAAATCAACAATAGAAGCAAAACCTGTAGCCTTGACACTTGAGTAATATAGCAACAAAAGCAAAACCTGTAGCCTTAAGTGCACGGACAAGAATTCCATCAGGAGCACAACCTTGCTTTTTCCTGCAATAATGGATTCATCAAATTTATTTATGGAAATCTCAGACAATATCAAAACCTGATTGAAAATTTGAGTTATAAAAAGTAACGTAACAATTAGCATGCTTTTGCCTAGATGCATTTCTATATTCAAGTTTACATGCAAATATTGCAATTGCAGATACTTTTGCACTTTGGGCACTTCCACTCCTCAGATTTAGCAGCCTCTTCAACTTTTTTTTTGAAGAGCTTCTTGGGGAGGACAGTTTTGCTACTGTTGCCACATGTTTGCTTAATTCATGATATTTGTCGCTTTTGAGATGAGATACGATTTCCTTTTTAAGGGTTTGCTTTGGAATCGTCACAGTTTCACCCTCACTGCATTTTGTGCCATGAGTTGCCTTAAATGGGTCCCTTTTGTCCTCGGCCTTTACATCACTGCCGCCGATTACAACACTTGCAATAACATTGTCATTCTTCTCTTGAACTCTCTGATTATTGGGGATTTCATTTCTAGGCAAGGAAAGATTCTTCTTTGCGAGGGGAGTTGAAGGATGATCATGAAGTTTTTTGCAACTTGCTTCACCAACAGAGTTTGATGACCCAGTCTTTCTACAGCTACCAATGCCTAACCAAGGAATCCTCCTTATTTTCTGAGCTGGGGAAAGGGTCATTTTTCCTCTTGACCTTTTATATCATCAATATAGAAACCAAAGGATTCGATCTCCTGCATTGACATAAACCAGAAAGCATGAATAAAACATTAAGCAAAAGCAATTCCACTACAAAAATGAGACATGTTACAAGCAAATCAAAACTGATAAATATGACAGCTAGTCCACCTTGTAACGAAACGTTGAAGAGTATTATCATACATATCAATTGCTAAAGGAGATTCAGAGAATGCATACACATAGGGCAGAAAGAATGCAAGGTCAACCACTTATCAATGCATTCCATGTGGAATTTATGATTACAGTTGGGTTGCATTCGCAACTTTTCTCCATCTTCGAATTCGGCCAAGCAGATGGAGCAGCCAGTGGCCAATCTCGGTGACAACTTAGAAGTAGATGTGTAAAAAACAATCAACAATTCTTTCATGCCCACCCCGCCTTCTTCAATCTAGTGTTGAGTCCAGTGTTGGCTAGATGGATAGCAACCTGATCGGATGGGTCAGCCCCTATTCGTCTGCAATAGTAACACGCACAGCCAATGAAAAAGAGGAGGCCAAGAAAATAGATGGGAGCGCAAACCCCCTCAGAGTTGAAACTATGCCTCTGATAAAACACTATGCCTCACTATTTTTCCTCTCATAAAACACTATGCCTTCACTCTAGCTTGTGATTTTTTCACTAGCATAACAGATCTTGACGATGTAAAAAGGTCGTCGAATCATTTTAAGGTGCTACAAAAAGGATTGCTGCAGATTCCCATAGATCTTCCCGGTACGCGACATAATAAAGTGAAACATGAAGCTAATGCCATTCACAAACAACTTGACGATGTTCTTCAGACGAGGAGAATTGCGTTGCAGGAGGGAAAGGCTTATTCGAAGCAAAATTTTTTCTCCTTACTTCTCTCTCATGTTAACGAGCGAGGTGAAAGGGAATCTCTCACTGACAATGAAGTTAAGGACAACTTCATCCTACTTTTCTTTGCAGGTCATGACAGTACTATTGAAACAATAACAGGGCTACTCAATTTTTTGGCAGAAAATCCTGATTGCTACGACCGAGTCTTGAAAGGTATTAGCTAGCGAAAAAATCACAAGCTAGAGTTAAGGCATAGTGTTTTATCAGAGGAAAAACAGTGAGAGCATAGGAGTTGAGAGCGCAAACCCCCTCAAAGTGGCTAACTGTGAGAATGACAGCTAGATTAGAGTTGAAACTGCCCTCATTGGGTTGGGAATTAGACCGCTAAATTTTCTCTTCACCCCCTGAAGAAGGTGTCGGGAGAGAAGCTAATAACTTCCTACTACCTAACAAATGAGATTTTAAAAAACTCATTTCGCTGTATTTGACCTTAAAACCTCAAAAATTTTGTAAAAAACCTATTCGATTCCTGAAATTCGATGACGAAAGAGTACTGGGAAAGAGAAAACAAGTCCAAACAGCAAGGCCAGAATGAATTATGAAGGAAAGAGAAAAAAACTCCATGTGAGCCAAGGTGAAATACAAGACAAGGAACTCTGTTACAAACAGTTACTGTGGTCGGTTTACTTGGGGTGATTTTGAAGCAGAACCATTTTTCAAAAGAAAGATACAAAGCAATGATAATATAAATGGACATATAAAGAGCTTCAATTCAATGTGGAAACGAAAATAATGGGCTGTTAGATCCAAAAGAAGTAACATCTTACCTGTTGAAGTAAAGATCCACGTGGAAAGAGGCTTCGACTGCCACTCCCTATCTGCCTATTTCAATCTGAGAGCTGCTTCGTTGCTAGTAAAAAAGTAGTGGGAGATGACCAAAACAAAGTGACGTGTTTTGGGCGGGAGAAATGTTATTTTAACTCGTAAAAGGTCTAAAATTTAAACAAAAAATGAATGTTCCTTCCCTCCATTTTTCCAAACATCATTTTCAATATATGCCCTCCAAATATTATTTTTAATATCATACCCATCGTTGTTTTGATGGATCTTGAGCGCACTCCGTGATTCCTTGTAAGTTAAACAATTGATTTAAAAGGAAGCTTCAAAAATTAATTCAATTTAATTCTAATAAATTTATTTTAAAAACATTAATGATGAACCACACAATGAGTGATTTGAAAAGAATTTACCTTAAAAAATTATGTGATTTATCCAGAAGAATATTTAAAGAAATTAATTAATTAATTATTAAAATAAATTGAGATAAAATAGTAAATTTATGAGAAGTTTTTGGGTTTCAGGTTTTTGCAACTCATGGTTTTGCTCATGGTATTCCACCTTACCAATAAGGGGGAATTAACCCGATCATAGGTCCCAAATAGACCTACTCTCATTTGTAATGGCTAATCCCAATGGGTTTTAAGGACTGTTATAAGGGTTAGGGGAATAATGAGTTAGTGGTTAAGGGATTAGGGATTAGGGGTTAGCGGAATAGGGGCTTAAGGTTTAGGGGTTAGGGGAATAATGAGTTAGTGGTTAAGGGGCTATGGATTGGGGGGTTAGGGGTTAGGGGATTTAGGTGCATTTAGGGGTTAGGGGAATAATGAGTTAGTGGTTAAGGGATTAGGGATTGGAGTTAGGGGAATAATGATTTAGTGGTTAAGGGGTTAGGGATTAGGGGGTTAGGGGTTAGGGGATTTAGGCGCATTTAGGGGTTAGGGGAATAATGAGTTAGTGGTTAAGGGATTAGGGATTGGGGGCTTAGGTGTTAGGAGATTTAGGCGCAGTTAGGGGTTAGGTGAATAATGATTTAAAGGTTAAGGGACTAGGGATTCAAGGCTTAGGGGTTAGGGGATTTAGCAGTTAAGGATTTTAGGGTTAGGGGTGAGGGGTTAATGGGTTATGGGTTAAGCGTTAACGGTTTAGGGGTTTAAGGGTTAAGGGATTAGGGGTTTAGGTGTTAGTGGTTTAGGGGTTTAAGGGTTTAGAGGTTTAAGGTTTAAGGGGTTAAATGGGTTATGGTTTTAGGGGTTTAGGGGGTTAAATGGGTTAGGGGTTGGGAATTAGGGTTTAAGGGGTTAGGGGTTAAGGGTTTAGAGGTTTAGGGGGTTAAATGGGTTAGGGGTTTAGGGGTATAGGGGGTTAAATGGGTTAGGGGTTGCGAATTAGGGGTTAAGGGGTTAGATGGGTTAGGGTGTTAGGGGATTTAGCAGTTAAGGATTTTAGGGGTTAGGGGAAGTAGTTCTCAAAGAACAACACATAACCTCTATAGGGTATCTTAGGAATATATGGAGGATATTTAGTGTCATTGGTATGTTTTACATAGTAAGAATGCGTCTTAGGCTTGTACCGTTGCAAAGGGATGAAAACAATGGCCTCAATCCCAAAATGAAACTTCTTTGGCTCACATTGCATGAAAAAAACCATAAAGAACAATATAAATCATCTTTGAGGGATTTTAAGCCTCCATATAGGATAAGGGTTCCATTACGAGGTTTTCCACATCATATATGGGAATTAGGTCTTATATCTTGGACAAGGAGTGAAAAAAGGCCTTATGCCTAAAACAAGTCTTTCTCATATTTAATGTCCATGAACATAATATTAGAATGTAAATATGGGAACAACTAGTATGTTTTAGATAATAAGGATGGGTTTTATGGCCTCTATGATGGATATGGAAGGAAAACAAGATCTTTAGTCCGTAAACAAAACTTCTTTAGTTCAAGGGACGTGAATAAGGTCTCAAACGACCACACATATCCTCTATAAGATATAATATCTAGCCTTTAGGTGTGATATGGGTGTTATTTGAAGGTTTTTTTTGACATATTTAGGTCTTGGGGCATTTAAGTTTGGCCTTAATATCATTAGGAGCCTTTTTGCACCATGTATGGAAATTGGGGCCTTAACCATGGTCAAGGAAGGATAATAAAGTGCTTCGGTCATATTTGAATCTTCCCATGATCAATATTCTTGAACAAGTATTCTAATTACTACAAAAAACATATATAGGGAATATTTTGCCTATATGGGGGATCTTTGTCACCATGGGTATGGTTTACATGGTAAGAGTGGGTCTTGGGGATGTAATATCTTGAGGGAAGGAGAAAAGAGGGCCTTAGGTCCTAAATAAAGCTTCTTGAGTTCAAGGAACATGAATTAACCCCCAAACAACCACATAGATACTCTCTAAGGGATATTTAGATTTCAACTTGGATATGGGAGCCATGGCATGTTATTCTACATAATTAAAGAGCCACAAGAATTGTTAGTATGTATGGTTTTCTAATAACACTGTGTGCACATTCTAAGAATGTGAATGCATTATTAGAATTCGTGAACATTTTTGTAATGCATGTATCTATAGAATAATATGGGTTTAGAGTAAAATTCTAGATTTATATCAATTGACCATGTATAAATCAACATACTTTGAATTCAAATTAATGAAATCATTCTCTATGAATCTAGTTCAATAATCAACCATGTTATGTAACAATGCCACAAAAAACCCATAACAAATAGTGTGTCCACAATTAAAAATTACTTACATAAATGACTAATTCATATACTTGTTGTACTTGTTATTTGGTTATATTTTTATTCTTGGACTATAATAGTCATTTACATTAATTATTATTAATTTTGTCACTTATTATCTAGTCATATATTTTAATCCTATACTAAATTAGTCATTAAGTTAGTCGTTTTTAGTTTAGTCACTTATTATCTAGTCATATATTTTATTCCTAGACTAAATTAATCATTTAAGTTAGTCATTTTTAGTTTAGTCACTTATTATCTAGTCGTATATTTTATTCCTAGACTAAATTAGTAATTTAGGTTAGTCATTTTTAGTTCGATCACTTAAAATTGCTCAAATTTAGTACTAATTCACTTGATATAATTGCGGTGACTAACTTTTTTAGTCACCTAGTCACTAATATCATCATTTTCTACTAGTGATACATACTTTCCCAATTTTCTTCTCAGATAGAAAATCGTGAAAAGGAAATGTTTTAGGAGATTTAAAAGACTAATATGTCACTTTAGCTCTAATTTCCAACCATAATATTCTTCGTCTAGTTATGATGTAAACTCTAAAAATTGCTTCACCTGTAAGCAAATAAATAACTTTTGAATTTGATTTCTATTTGCATGACTATTGTATTGAAACTTTGTTTTACGCACCCCAGTAATAGAAAATTGACTATGACACATTCATATTTTTTTTGTGGTCAATTTAAGTTCATGTTGTGAAGTTTTTAGTCACTCATGGATCTTAGGAGGGCCCCTTGGAGAAGTACGAGATAGTGTAAGCTCACTTTCATTTAGAATTTATTTATGTCTTATTTTCATTTAAAACTCTAGATTAATCCTCTGTTTCATTTAACAATATAGCATTCATTTTGTCCTTTACTTACTTGTTTTGTTTCCTTTGCATAGGGCAAGCGCTTGAGTAAATTTAAAAAATAATAAAAAACATTTCAATTATTTCTTAGTTTGCTTAGTCTTAGATTTATAAACATTCATTAGTCATGAATGCTACTAAATTGAATTGCACAAATCAATAAACTCAAATTCCTTTGATAAACACAATCTCATTTCAGTCATTTACTAATCGCTTTAGAATGTAGCACCTTTGTTGTCCCGGTATATTAGTTTACTACTTTCATAGAGTTAGAATTTATTACTTTCATAGAACTATAATTTACTGCTTTCCTAGAATTAAGGTTTATTACTTTTTAAAGTTAAAATTCATTGCTTTCTAGACTAGACTTATCAACGCCCTTAGAATAGACTTTGTGATTTCCATAACATAATTTATCACATTAATTACTTAGCATACATTCACATTATTTTTCCTAGATAATAATTATCATTTTAATTCAATAGATTAAATATTTCATTTATTTATTTTTCAAAATTTATTGCTTTCTTTAGATATCGATCTTTGATAAAGAAAGTGTGTGTGCTCATTTGGATCTCCTCATGAATATGATTTCATTTTAAGACTTGAATTTCATTTCGATAGTTTAGATTGTTCTTCATTTGTAATGACCCTTCCCACGTTTACCCACTTTCACAAGCTCTCCAGGGTAAACATGATTTGAGTGTCACTATGTTATGACCCAACCTCCAAATTCTAGTTATGGAAGTGGTCCAGGCTAACCGAAAATAACCTGCCATCCCTCAGAGACTACAAATCACACAAGAGCCTGACAACCACCCAAGTGATCAATACTTAAGCTGGAACCTTTTTCACCAATTTGACTTCACAAATGCGCCCATAATTTTTTTTTTTGTGGTTGGGGGGGGATACAACCACACCCATAAGCCTATCTGTATGCGGTTATGGCCCAAAATCCTCTATTTTGTGCCAACAATTGCGATATCTCTACCACTTTTTCAAGGATGGCCTTCGGGTCACTGCCCAAAAGTGCTGATATATTTCTAGAAACATGACTAAGATTATGACAAGTCTAATCAATCAATACTCAAGTAAGAGCTTGACCGGGACATGCATAATACATAAAGAACATTTCACCAAACAGATGGTAAACAAAGAAGCTACATGTCACGAATGCATATATGATCATAAACTTCTAATATTTAAATGAGAATCACCAAGAAGGATCTATTTCCTCTCTAGCTAACTGCAACAACACTTGTTAGCCCATGCATTCATAAACCATTTGATAACTTGTTCAATCGTGAACATGATCCATAAAAAGAGCACATCGTAAAACCAAGCATATAACTAACATATATCCATAATAGAAACCATGAAAAATCAGCCACAATGGCAACATAATAATCAATACAAGTGGCCATAGATCACAATAGGAAAATTAATCATATTATCATATGCAATGCCAACCAAGTCAGGGAATTCCATGTACCACTCGACCATAGATTGGGTCGAACCAAATCTCTCTTTCAACTAATCACCCTCGTGCCATATTCCAAGCATGAATGTGGGATCATAAGGGTTAAACCAAATTATAACCAACTAGGGCTTCCAGAGGCCAAACCACCTCAACCCTAAACCATAGTTATTTCACCCAACTGGTCTAGAAATCAATAAAATCAACCAGATTGGTTTCTTCCCAAGTTGTCAAGGGTTCTATGGACTCCTATCTCAACCCACAACCTCCAGAGACCTCATATGTTACAGGGCTTCAAATAACTACCATCTCAACCCACAACCTCTAGGGACCCAAGCTGTTTCAGGGTTCTAGAGATTATATCCCAACCCAAAACCATAGGGAACTTGAGAAGCAATAAAAAATCCAAATGAGGAACCCATTACATCATGTCTATCTAGGAAATGGAAAGGAAAGGCTGAAACCACTGTCAATCCAGATAAATCTCCATGCAAATGATAAAAAATAACCATGGAACCACATGCATGTATCACACATCAAAAAATCGACAAGGAAATCACACATGCAACTTATTAATTGCAATGTATTCCTACTGTAGCTGCTGATCCAGCCTTCTTTTCCTATACCCACCAATTCCTTGCTTGTCCTTTGCTTGCTTTCTCCAAGTTCAAGTTAATTCTATAATTCTCCAAGAATTCTCAAAGTGTGTAAAACTGTATGAGAGTGTAAGAGTGTGTAAGGAGAGAACCAAAATTGAACTAAAAAAATTTGTAATGACCAAAATATATGAACTGTTTCTCTGATGCCTTTTTATCATTGAGGTCCAATTTTATTTCATTTTCATTAATTTTCTCTCTAATTTCCCTTGCATGTTTTTATCACAAAATTGATTTTGATAGGATGCTAATAAGAGAATGTCATGTAGCTGTTTCAAACCAATCTTGTGACTGAGGCTTAGCCTCCTCAGTCTGAGAGGGCTCTCTCAAGGGTTAATGATATTGAATAAAGATGTAGATGGCTAACTCTATTTAGGAACTAACTTGATTATGATGAGTGTAGGTTGAAAATCATATTAGTAAGTAAACATTGGGATTATGGAGTCAATAATTTCAGTAATCAGTGAGTTCACTTGACATGGAAGCTGAGGCAGGTCATATTTTTTAGTAGTAGGACACACACACATGAAACAGGAAAATACACAATCAATTCATCTATAAAGGAAGCCAGAGCATTGCAAGAATTAATTCTGAGTATTATAATTGAAAACCACTACAAATGAGATACATAAAAGTTATAGATAAGATAGGAAAGCATTAAAAATTCATTCAGAATCTCAGGTTGGTCAAGTAACAAATCCTTGTATTGCTAAAACAGTGAATTTACATTAAGCTGCAATTTAGCCAAAAATCTCCAACCCTTGACAAATTCGACTCAATGGCCTTTAATAGACTTGTTACATCATGTGATGATCTACCTCCTGGCTAGATTCATCAAATTTTTTCCTAATGACACCTTGCATAACCATAAAATGTCAACTTAATGACAAATAGACACCTATCCTACTTGACAGTCCTTTTCCTAATAGGACTCTGCAAACTAATCATTATTGCCTTTAACAACCTTATCTACTAAAGAAATTACATTATTTTTTTAAGAATGCAGCAAGATGATGGAGCTTAGTGAAATGAAGTCGCCTTCACTAAGTGGGCCCGCAGGCAAATTCTGGCGCAAAATCTATTTTTAGACTGTCTATTTTTAGACATATGGAGCATGGTTCGGGGATTCCAGTTTGAGATTCTTGAAGTATGTGTCATGTTGGTAAAAATAGATGAGACTCTATTTTTGAGGTCAAAGAGGTCGAAGTCTATTTTTAGACTGCCTCTCCTTAAAATAGGGAAGTCAAATATTATTTACCCTTAATAATATTTAGACTATAAACTTCAGTTTACTCTCTTGGAGCACTTCAGTTCGAGCCTTGGAAGTGGCTCATGCATCTGACAGAGGAATCACGTGGTTCCCAAGGGTTTGATGGCATCATGCATGGTTGACTTCAGTTGGACTTCAGTGGCAGAAGTTTGGAGGAGTTAATGAGACAAATAGTGGAGTTGTGTTCTATTTATTTTAGTTGAACTGATTGAGATTAGTTTAACTAGCTAATCAATTAGTTATGAGTGGAGTGAATTAAATATTATTTAATTCATTAATTAGTAACTCATTATTCAACTCAAGAACACATCAGTTCACTACAGTGTATGATCAGTTCAGTGAAGACCAGTGAAAGAGATAG
>CM076575.1:924690439-924918964 GCA_034641835.2 Pinus albicaulis | reverse complement strand
AAGCACGTTGGAGGTGCGAGGTCAAAGTGTTGCAACCTGCCATCAGCACGGACATGCAACTGGCTAAGTGCGTTGATCCAAAAATTGAGGGCTTGAGCTAGGATTATTGATAAATTATTCAAGGCAATTTTCTTTTATTCTTCAAAGGATATCTTTATGTAATCTCTATGATGGATATATTACACAATATTCATCACAGGGCACTTCAGGATCAGGAACGGGAAGTGAACGTGGTGAAAAATTACTGTGTAACACTCCGTCAGGAGAATGTTGATCTAATTGTACCCAGAAAAACCATCCATAAATAAAAATATCTCATAGCCGACACAATCATCAACAATCTGGTCGATGAACGGGGTAGGATAATTATCCTTAGGACAAGCACAATTAATGTCCCAGAAATCAACACACACATGAATTTTTCCCTGTTTCTTCATGATAGGAACAATTTTAGACACCCAATCGGTGAGACTTATTGGGTAGATGAAACAGGCGCATATATGTTTTTCAACTTCGGCTTTAATAGCATAATCCTTCTTAGGATGGACCAAATGGAGGCGGTGTCAAATTGTCTTAACATCATGGTATGTCTTCATTTCATGTACAATAGTCTTTGGTTCAATACCAAGAATCTCTTCATAATACCAGGAAAAAACATCTCTAAACTCCTAGAATATAGCTTTATAAGTCTTGATATCATTGGGAGAGCAGGACACATAGATATGCAATTTCTCCACAATGTTGGGTTTGATAACAATATCAAGAGGAATATTCTCTTCAATAGTCAAGAATTTATTCTCAGAATTGATACCGTGAATGGATAATAAATTGATAGACATCTCAACGATATTGGGTCAGTAGAGTTCACTAATATTATCCTCAAATGAATCTAGAAAGGAGGAACAATGATGATGATCATCCCACAGTGCATCATCCGGCATCAATATCTCCATGATGTTCTCATCAGTAGAGAATGTACGAGAAAAGGGATCAGAGGATGTGCCATAATACAAGGAATGATAAACCCAATTTATCAAATAGGAGAGGGTAGAGTGTGTTGCACAGGCCGAATAGATGGCCTCATAATCGAGCTCAATGGGGATGAGTAGCATACAGTCACCAAAATTTTCAATATTAGATCCATCGACACTATCCAAAGATCAGTTGGAGTAGTACAAAAAGATATCATATTGATATAGTAAGCCAAAGTAGAGTTGTCAAGAAGGGAAGGAGGAGGAAGCGGAAATATTCCCATGAGAGAACAATCCTTAAGCAGTCGAACCCCGACATTTTGATACTGGTGAGGGGTTTCCCCACGAAAGGGACGCTTCTAGTAACTTGAGAAATAGAGGCAAAGAAAGTGAGTTGATAAATGGCCATTATACCGCCTTTATGAGGAAAAATGATCATTCTAAAATATGTTGAAACAACTACAGCCATGGCATAAACCCACGTACAATAGAGTATAATATTTTAACTTAGCGGTCCGTCGATAACTTCAACTTCAATGGATATGTTCTTTCCACATAATTCTACTTGTAGAAAATTCAAGATTCCACAAGGTTTGTAGTTTCTTCCATCAAAATTCTTTAGAGTGGTCGGTGACTAACTTAAATGGGGAGAACCAATAGCCTTCTAGCAAGACAGAGACATTATATAGGTTTATTCTCCACCGTCCACAATGGAATGATGGATATTCTTACCCCGAACAATAGCCTACATCATGAAAGCTAATTGAGTTAGAAGTCGAGGTGTATATTTCTCGTGGTTAAAAATAGTAGGTTGGAATCTGAGGGATCAATACATTCAATTGCATAAAGCAAAGCCTTCTTATGGGTGGGACAATTTTGCAACACCTCAAGAGTTGACATTGCTAAGGGAGCTTGCGTGAGATCCTCAACTATGTTATATTTCTTAGCAGCTCTTTCACGAAGTTTGAAATAATATTTATGGATAATGCCTTTCAGAGGCTTAATCGCCAACTTAGTAGGTAGCACATTTGGAGTAGGATCTGATGGAGATGTGTTCCAACTTGTAGGTTGATCATTATCCTGACCATTCAAGGGATTCGTTTTACCATAGTCTTTAATCTCATTTTTCATCTTAGTGGAAGAAAGATTTAAAACCGAATTAGAGGAAGCAGAATCCTTGGCAACCAAATTGGTCTCCTTATTAGGAAATGGATTTGTCAACACAGTGGGTGTAACCATTAGGGGAATTTTGAGGTCTAAAATGTGCCTCCTAAGGAAATTATAAAATAATAGTGGAAAAAATCAAATAAGATTTGATGACATCATCAAATTTTAGAGGGAAAAATGAAAAAACTACTTTTTCAACTCATATTTTCAACTTATCTCCCAAATTTTTTACTCAAATTTCGAGCGGGAGTACTCATTGGATGCGAAATTTAATTCCTCATCCAAGGAGTACCCATGTTACATACTTTCGATGGGTCCTACTACACGAAAAATGAGAAATACATAAAAAACGTGATTGTAATCACGTTTTTTTATGTATTTCCCATTTTTAATGTAGTAAGGTTCATTGAAAGTATGCAACATGGCTACTCCTTGGATGAGGAATTAAATTCTGCATCAGCAGTACTCCCGCTCAGAATTTGAGTAAAATTTTGGGAGATAAGTTTAAAATCTGAGTTGAAAAACTAGTTTTATTATTTTATTATTTTTTAATATTTTTACTTTTTACTCCAAAAATGGTGAATCATCCATTATGGATGACATCATCATCTTGAATCCTATTGGTTCTTATAAATTTTATTTTGGTTGTACATTTTTCTTAGGAGGCCCATTTTAGACCTCAAAATTCCCCTAATGAGATGACTTAAGGAACTAATTGACTTTCACTCGATATGGATAGTCATGAGTGAAGTGCTCCTCATTATAAATCAAGCATGGATAACGAGGCTTCCGCTTCTCTTCAAAATACTGATTATTTTGCTTATCCTGCATAGGATTATCTTTATTCTTTTTTACTTTGCCTTTCTTCTTACTTTCTGGCTGCTAAGATTTTCCTTTGGAATATTGAACGACATTCATCTTGGAAGTAGAAACAGTAGGAGTAGAGGAGGAAGGGTTTTGGGTAGCCATAGCGAGAGTTTATTCAGATGGTTTACTCACTGACTACTGGCTGATAGAACCCATCACGCCATTGGCAGGATGTGATTATTTATTAGGAGGTTGAGGAACAGTATTAGAATATTGCGAAGAATTTGGTATTTTATCATAGAACTTGCCTGATTGAGTATAACTAAGATCTAGATACTAGGCACAAGAAATCACATGCTCTTCAGTCCTGACACTGCCCTTAGCGACGTATTTTATGATGGATGGTAATAGAGACTTAATAAACCATTAAGCTAAAAATTGGTTTGGAAGAAAGGTTTTATCCAAACGACGATGACGTTGCCACTCACGAATGTGATCTGAAATGTGAGTGGCATCGTTTTATTTGAAATTGGTTAAAATTTCCATTTCAGTTTCAAATTGAATGGGTAACTAGAAATATGTTAGGAATGTGGTAGCTAAGGTGCTAAAATTATCAAATGAAGATCATGGTAGTTCAATATACCATTTTTGTTTCGGACCGGTGAGTGTGCACTAGAAAATATGTAAATGGATAGAGTCATCATTGAGGGAGTTTGGAGAACACCACAAATGATAAGCCAATACATGTGTAGATGGGTCTTCTCTAGGATTTCCGTTAAACTTAGGGATATCACTGGGAAATTTAATCAAGATAATCGGCCACCAAGGAGAATGGGCAATGAGATCGTTGGTAATTTGGGTTAAGTTTGGAAGTTCAAGAGTTGCTACGAATGGAAATTACATATTAATTGCTAGTGGAGGATACCCTAGGTAACATGGGATGGCCTAAGCAACAAGTATATGTGTTGTGGGATAAGGAGGATTCTAGTAACCATAATACACATAACTTTGTTTCCCAGTGCCATGATAACCTTGTAAAGGCTAAAATGGTTGGATTTGAATCTGCTAATTTTGATAAGACATTTGCTGACCTTCGTAAGGTAATTTATGACCTTGGTAAGGTACTCCTTTATACAATTTATAGGGTTGTCTGGTGGGATTTTTCATCGTCCCATCATAAGGTTGGATAGCTTGTGTTTGTGCCATACCATATACAGGATAGCATATATGGACTTGAGGAATATCCTATCCAACTAGTGGAGACTGTAAGAGACCTTGAAGAGGCTAGGTAAGTGGGTTTTGAGAGGCCCTAGATACCGGTGGGAGAGGTTGAGTTAAAGGTGAAACCTATAAAGGTTGACTTACATGTACTTGAGTTCAAATAGGTTGAGATATAGGTTGACCAATAGGAATTTGAGATGAAGATGGAATAGGTTGAGAAGTTTTAACTTGATTCACAAGCGGGCCAAATTTTATGGGTAGAGTAGCTTGCCAAGAACTAACAACCATCCCATAATGAATATTACTTTGATGAGGTTATATATAACTTGTGGTATTTTATGAGGAGATGTAATGGTCCCCCAACAGGTTGTCCCCCTGCCGATAGAGGAGGAGAATATGGAGGAATTTACCCCCAAGGAGGAGGGTATCCAACATAATATGAACTAGGATATTGTAAGTGTCCATATCCACTAATATATGAGCCATATTTCTACTCAATGGCAAGAGTAAATGGGGGATGAAGAGCAGATTGTGTAGCACTCATCAAATAAATTCCAGATGGAATTCAATATGTGGATGACATGGGAGAGCTCCATGGTTGGATGTTACACCAGAAAAGGTACCAAAAAACGATTGGTAACATGGGTTTTCTCGGTCATGGTAGTATATACAGGCTGAGAAACCATAGCGAATTCAATCATGGTTAACTGTCCCAAAGAATATTTTCACGATAAATTCACAGGTAAGTTTAAAGGAAAAGAATCAGATAAAGGATCTTGATATGGAGTATGAGGAGAAGGAAAAGGATGGGCCTGGTAAATATGAGCTCCTCTCAAATGAACAAGAGAGGAGAGTCGAGGCTCTTCCTGAGGAATCTCTTCAATACTCAAAATACCTGGTGGAAGGGGTTCATCATTGGGTCCAAGATATATGGTTTGTTGTTGGGTCTGAGATAGAGGAAGAGAAGAAGAAGATCTTGAAGTAACATATGTAGGTGGATGAGGTGCCTCAAGTTGTACAACCTAAGGTTGTGTTGTCTTTGATTCAATATAGTCAGGTTCAATAACCTAAAATAATAAAGTATCAAGTGCTTTTGTTTCGACTGTGTAAAACTCTCCAACAAATGAAGAAGTAAACTTGGTTTCAATACTGACAGGAAAGATGATTCTGGTGGATTTATTTTAGGTGGAGAACCAGAAATAGTAGCTCCTAAAGCACTAGATTCAGTAGTTTGCGTATTTTTATTCTTCTGAAAATGTCCAAGAGTTTCCTCAGGTGGAAGTTGCATCCTACATGAACTACGGGGTTGAGGGGGTTGTTCTTCCATGTTGGTTTAATAAATTTTAAAAATTAACAAAAATAAATAAATAAAAAAGGGGTAATCTAGGAAAAATGGTTTACCAAGCAACTATGAGTTGCAATATACGACCTTGGAGAACCCAAAATTTACGTACAAGCAAGAAATATCCTCTAATGTTGTGTTAGTTGTGTCACAGTATACAAGGCATCCAACTCGGTTACCTATGGTGAGGATAGCAACCTAGGGTGGACTTCCAAAATATACTCGACCGTACGTAGAAGTGAAGTCTGTGGTAGTGTTGTCTAATGTGTAACCATACGATGAGAGTGTTCCCATATAATTTTTATGCGTGGAGCGCCATCCAATATACCTTGAGGTACGTGGAGAACGTTATGATACACTTACGTACTTGGAATGGGATATCACCCCTGGAATGCAACGCTGGAAAAAACGACAAATTCTACTTTTAAAGATGTTGGAACACATATCTAGTCTAGAAATTTCAAAGTTTGCATTAATGTTTCAAATTATCCTTAATATTGATTCAATAAATTTTAAATTTTATCTTGAATTGTGTTTCGGGTTTCAAGGCTCACCGTGAATTTCACCCGAATATCCTAAAGATGCAATCTAGCATGACAAAATGAAATTTTATTTTCAATGAAAATCTATGTACGAGATGGAAGAGAACACATAATGATGTAGCATACAAGATGCAACAAACAAGTTGGTTAGATAAATTCCCCTAATGCATTTGTTCCAATTTCCAATTTCTCACACAAAACCCTAAATGTGATGCATGATGCATGAGATTTTCCTTTTTGATCCACTTAATTTTCTGATGAAAACTAAGATATTTTCTAAATCACTAATAAAAAAAACTATTCATAACGATGACTGAAACAAAAATTCTTTCAAGTAAGCTATGATCAAGCAATAATTTTGCTAATGACCTGATTGACAAGAACAAAGAAAAATATAAAAAATTTCTTATCAAAGGAAATCAAAAGCAAAAGAAAACAAGATGAATGCTATTGAGAGACCAAGGCACACTCAAGGACACAAGGAGAACTAGCCGGAACAAAGCTAATCAGGGAGAATGTAATATCGCAAAAGGTAGAATTCAATAATATTGAAACACAATATAAGAACTATAGCAAAGTAAACAATAAATCTATATACACATTAGAATGCACAGAAATAACTGAGCCATTTTATTATATCATAGGTGAAAAAGCAAGTACAACAATACTCAAAATATGAGACACTCAAGCCACAAGGGTGGCCTAGAATGACCATGCAATGATTTCCCAAGAGGGACTGCATAACTAATAAACTGCTGGAAGCTAAACTGCACTGTCCCTACTGCAACTG
Source organism: Pinus albicaulis (assembly GCA_034641835.2). Taxonomy (NCBI): domain Eukaryota; kingdom Viridiplantae; phylum Streptophyta; class Pinopsida; order Pinales; family Pinaceae; genus Pinus; species Pinus albicaulis. The sequence goes on along the minus strand of CM076575.1, from coordinate 924,912,124 downwards.
CCAAAAAGATAGAAAGTTAGATCTAGGTAGAAGGGATCTTCGATGATGCTGAAATTGTAGATCTGGGCTCAATGATGGATTCCCAAGATAACCTAGAAAGGGTTTCTCAGATATATAAGTCTAAGACAACCACCCTCTTAGGGCTTCACATATATGCTGCTGGGAATGAAAATATGAAGCTAGATCTGATGATATGATGGCTGCAATAGTGCACAATCAGATCTATGCAAGAAGGGCTAGCCCTTTCACTAGATCCTTGGGCTAAAATCTCAAGATCTAGCTCCTCCAATCTCCTCCACTGAAAATTGTTGATGGATGATCAACAGCTTCAGAAAATTGCGCTGTCAGAGAGGGAGGCTCAATGGCCTACTGTTGGATATGTCAAATCAGCTCCTGAGTGATGGAAACAATAGATCCAATGTGAGGAGATGATTCCTCACAGGATTTCTAGCTGAAATGCTGGAAACTTCCATTAGGGGAATTTTGAGGTCTAAAATGGGCCTCCTAAGAAAAATATACAACCAAAATAAAATTTATAAGAACCAATAAGATTAAATATGATGATGTCAACCATGGGGGATGATTCACCATTTTTTAAGTAAAAGGGTAAAAATATTAAAAAATAATAAAATAATAAAACTACTTTTTCAACTCGTATTTTCAACTTATCTCCCAAATTTTTTACTCAAATTTCAAGCGAGAGTACTCATTGGATGCAAAATTTAATTCCTCATCCACGGAGTACCCATGTTGCATACTTTCGATGGACGCTGCTATGAGAAAAATGAGAAATACAAGAAAACCCATGATTGGAATCACATTTTTCATGTATTTCTCATTTTTTGTGTAGCAGGGTCCATCAAATGTATGAAACATGGGTACTCCTTGGATGAGGAATTAAATTTTGAATCCAACAAGTACTCCCGCTCAAAATTTGAGTAAAAACTTTGGGAGATAAGTTGAAAATACAAGTTGAAAAAGTAGTTTTTTATTTTTTCCCTCTAAAATTTGATGATGTCATCAAATCTTACTTTATTATTTCCAATATTATTTTATAATTTCCTTAGGAGGCCCATTTTAGACCTCAAAATTCACCTAATTCTTCCTCCAATAGATCTACAGGACTGGACTGCACAATCCTTGAAGGGACTGCTGCTGCATGGAGGTAAGACCAAATGGCTTAAATTCCGTATGTAGATTTGCTGCTCCTGAAAGGCTAGATGTGAAGAAAAAAGTGGTAGGATGAATCCTCCACTAGTTTCGTAGTTGAATGCTAGAAAAAACCTCTTGAAGATGGCACCAATGCTTGATAAGGAATGAAGAACAATCCTCTTTCAAGAGCTACTCAATGAAAGAGGTGGGATTCCCGCTCGGGAACACCCTGTGCTAAACACCACTGCAAACTCTGCTAAATAGCCCAAGTCTGCATAGAAATGTCTAAAGAAAAATCTAGATCTAAACATATCAAGAAATGAATAATCCAAATCATGCCTTCACCTTCATTATATGCATGAGCCTTCCATAGCCTAGGCCCACTCCAAAATTGCGCTATACATGTGGACATAGTCTCCATGTTTGACTGCGCTATTGCTTCATGTCCTCCATCATGTTCACATGGGGTGATCACCCTCTCCATCATATGTGCATTAAATGCATCACTTCCTCCACTATTTTATCACAAGTGCTTCATGATTTTCTTTGAATTCACTATGATCTTAGTTGACCTTATCAAAGATCCTCATGATTTTATATTTAAGATCCATGATCTTATTTGACTGTTTCATCCTCCATAATCTATCTAATAAATGAGACATGATCTCCATTAATTGAGCTGCTCCACTACTCCATGATTTTAGATCTAGATCTAGAATATCCACATACACATATTAAAAGTGGATTTTATTCATCTTGGAGGTTTGTGGGTCCCTCCACCCTTTTATTTACTTAATTCATTACGAAAATCAAGAACTCTAATATTCCAAATATGATGTGAAAATTTGGGAATATTACAGTCTCCCCCGGAAAAATGTTTCTTGTCCTCAAGCAACTCAAAAAGTAGATGCAAAGCCATTTATTCCCCTCCAAATGGCATCCACATAAGGAAGGCTTCCTCCATTTGCTGCAATGTGTTATGCATGTTGGGTTCCAAAGTTGTCTTTCAAAAATATATAGAATGACCTCCAACTGTATGGTTAGATGTCCTCCTTCCACCATGAATTACCAAGTGACAACAATATGATGTCCAACATCATCATTAATACATGAGATACATAAAATAAAGTGGCTCTTTCCACAAAGGAAAAGCTCCATCTCATAATACATCTCTTCATCCCATGCTTTATGAATTTGATTGAGCATTGACATGCTCTCATCCTTAGCCCTGTTGGCCTTGTTGGATCCAAACATCATTCCAACATTATGCAGAAGAAGAAAAGGAGATATATGGGTAGACAAAGATGTCAAACCATATTCTCCCAATAGTAGTCACCGGAGTAAGGCCCTTTGCTACCATCCTCCATCTCCTCCATGTAATATGGACAAGCCAAAATCCCCCAAAAGAAACAAAATAAACAAGAGATATTGTTGATTTCTCTCCTCCTCATGTGCATCATGGAGTAAAAACATATTGGTAGACATGTGGAATGTCACATCAGCCCAATACAAGCAAACACCATCAATACACATCATAAGAGTATCATGCCAAGTTCTACCCAATACAAAACACATAGACATAGGAGAAGTCATGTGGTGGCCAAAATCTCTCAAGGGAAACCAAAATGAACATGCCTTCTTTTGCTGCATCCTATCATTGATACACAAGGCATGAATCAGAAAAACATGAGCTATTGGGTGGTACCATACTCACCCAAGAGCATCCAGTGCATCCATGCCTCCTTATTCATTTCATAAGTGTTTTTCAAGGCATGGATCAAAGAAATAGGAGCCTTTGGGTAGTGACAAAAATCTCCCAAGAGAAACCAACGTAACCAATCTTGCTAGCCCATATCATATATCTGCAAGTGGTCATGCAACCCCTTGCTTATCATCCTCACCCACTCATCCCAATGTGGATGATGAATGATGTATTGCATAATCATGGTATCCTCCCTTTTTAGAATACCATCCTTCCCAAACTGATGAAGAACTTTGAAATCCATGAGATATTGAAGTGCACCTCCAATGAGATCTCTCAATGAGATTCTCTTTTCACCAAAGGCCCTCCAAAACCAATGAAGTTTTGGATCTGCTGCAGGTAGAAGTTTCTCTTTGAGAAGTGAGATGCTCATTGAGAAAGTGTCATCTAGAAATGAGAAAAGATTTCTCATCTCAAGATGTCTACCATTTGTCATCTTTACCTCCATTGCTTCATGAGTGAAGCTACCTTCAGAATGCTCCAAGAATAATGGGGCTCCTCTTTTATCACTGTTACTAAGTGACAGTGTTGTAGATCTACATGGTAATACATGTGTTGTCTCAAAGCAAGGCATAATGCTGATCTCATAACCAGTCATTGTACATAGGATCATGCTCATCCCATTTTATAAAACTCTACACTTCAACTCAAAGGGTTGAATGTATTCCATCAATGACAAACTGGGATAGCTTTTCATTTCCTCCTTGATTATATCAAGGGTCCTCTGCACTGTGATATATTTCTTCTTCAAATCAGCATTTTGTTCTAACCCTTGGATATGCATTGGCCCTAATGGCATGTCCTCATAATTTTCAATAAGATATACTGAAACAATATGTGATGAAATTTCATGCATACCTTGGATCAACTGATGTGTGGGAACCTCTTGCCAGAACACAAGAGTTCCTCCAACCGGGACAATAGTGTCTCCAACTGTTGGTAAGAGTGATGGTTGCTCTCCTTTAGGTGTACCAACGTTAGAATCTTCCTACTCTTCCTCATGCATCTCTGGAATCATGCATGGGACTCTATGTGTCAAGAGCTCGAGACTATCTTGCAAAGTTGCAAGTGTCTCTTCTTCGGATGCAAGTACTTCTGCAACTGGTGGTGAATGTAGTGAATTCTTGTCTAGAGTGACAAGATTGGCATCCTCCTTTGTTTCCTTAGGAAATGTCTCTTTGTGATGCATCTATGGTTTTCTAACATCAAACTTCTTCCTCAACTTGTGAAATAAATCTGAATATTTAGTCACCTTTGCATGCTCCATGTGACCAAACCACCAATCATTGGCTTCACATAAAAGATGAAGTGCTGCAATTTGGACAGCCTCTTCTTCAGCTACAGGATGTAGCCTGAAAAATGCATCTAACTCTTTCCTCCAAGCTTTAACAGTGCTTGAGGAAGATCCATCAAATGTAAGAAAATAGAATCTATTGTGCATATTCCTTCTATTGTTGCTATAGGATCCTCCTTCTTCTTTGATTTGGAAGAATTCTTGGAGAGTTAGACTCTCTTTGAATTCTCTGTATTGTGCTTTGTACTCTTCAAGATACAGACTAAGAGTCTCATGAGTCTCAAGTTTTCTTCTTTCTTTATTGTTATACCCTTCACCTTCTCCAAAGAAATTGGGCATAGTAGATCTATGAGGAGATCTATAATTCTCCGGTTTTCTTCTTTGCTGATAGGAAGTGCTTGGACCTTCCTCATCAAATCTTCTTCCTGGACCTTCTTTTTGCCTTTCCTTCTCCATTTGATTGACCTCCTTGGAGAGATCTTGCATGGATCTAAAGAGAGGAGTGGCAAGACTGTAATCCTCATTCATGATAGATCTCATCTATCTGCTTCTTCTTTTGATGCAAAAGATGAAGTGCCCACAAGCTAAGCCAAAGCTCATGCTCTGATACCACTGTAATATCTCAAAAGGGAGAATGCAGTAATACTGAAACACAATATAATAACTACAGAAAAGTAAACAATAAATCTATATACACATCAAAATGCACAGAAATAGCTGAGCCATTTTATTATATCGGAGGTGAAAAAGCAAGTACAAAAGTGCTCAAAATCATACACTCAAGCCACAAGGGTGGCCTAGAATGACCCTGCAATGATTTCCCAAGAGGGACTGCGTAACTGCTGAACTTCTAGAAGGTAAATTGCGTTGTCCCTACTGCAACTGTTGGGACTGCAACTTCCAGAAAGATAGAAAGTTAGATCTAGGCAGAATGGGAGCTCCGATGATGCTAAAATTGTAGATCTGGGCTCAATGATGGATTCCCAAGATAACCCAGAAATGGTTTCTCATATCTGTAAGTCTAAGACAACCACCCTCTTAGGGCTTCACATATATGCTGCTGGGAATGTAGATCTGAAGCTAGATTTGATGATATGATGGCTGAAATAGTGCATAATCAGATCTATGTAAGAAGGGTTAACCCTTTCACTAGATCCTTGGGAAAAAAGCTCAAGATCTAGCTCCTCCAATCTCCTCCATTGAAAATTGTTGTTGGTTGATCAACAACCTTAAAAAATTGCGCTGTTAGAGAGGGAGGCTCAATGGCCTACTGCTGGATATGTCAAATCAGCTCCTGAGTGATGGAAACAATAGATCCAATGTGAGGAGATGATTCCTCATAGGATTTCCAACTGAAATACTAGAAAATTCCTTCCTCCAATATATCTACAGGACTAGACTGCGCAATCCTTGAAGGGACTACTGCTGCATAGAGGTAAGACCCAATGGCTTGAATGTCGGATGTAATATCCCAAAATAGGGAAATTATACAACAATAAGAACATCTTAAGATGTTCCAAAGTTGGAGATAGTTCATATGATGTGTTAAAAATACATATCAATCAATTAAATTTACAGCAGCAACTCATACTCCATTTTATGATGCAAAAGTTGGAGAAAAGCAGCAAAATAAGCCCCAAAAATGTTACTCCCAGCTATTTGCGTAATGATAGAGGAAAATAATGGTGGGATCCTTCAACTTATGCTATATGGGACTCACACCCAGAAAATAATCAGAAACAAATCTGTTTTACTAAGTTAAACAAATCTCCCAGTCTCGATACAACTCAAAAAGGCCCATACCCCATGACTTATGGTATGCAGAAATTACTGAAGCATGCACAGTGTGATTTCATGAGGGTTTCATATTTGATATGGCAGAAATATCAGATATGGAGTTTATTACATCAATACATGGAGAAAAATAGAGATCTGGCCTCTTTATTGCATTATAGAGACAACCCGGCAAGGGTTTCTTGGAAGCACAATTACAAAAAGAGCAGATCTGAATATTTAGCTGGATAATACAAAATAGGGATGAGAATCCCTTCCTCTAGCTTTCCGGGACTAGGGTTGGCCCTTTCCCTAGGAAACTAGCTCAGAAACAAGGGTCTTAACCCTACTACAGCAACTCTATGCAAAATGACGCAGTTCCTGCAAGGGACTGTGCTGTAGGAGATGAGGAGTACTTTTTCCTACTGCCAAGATGTGAAATGTGCTCAGAAATCTTCCTAGCTGATCTCTCAAGAGAAGGACGGCACCCTCTACTGAGAAACAGACCCGGAAGTGGTGTTAACAAACCTCCACTGCAGCACCCTGCAACACAGCAATATTCTTCTATAGAAATGATGCTGAGGCTGAAGAATGGTGCTTGGCCTCAAGCCTGTATGTGGAGCAATACAGAACAAGCTCTCCCAAGAGGCTTCTCAAGGGAAGAGGTGGGATTCTCGCTCAGGAACACATTGTGCTCAACAAAACTGCAACCCTGCTAAACAACAAGAGGAAGCCAAGTCTAAACAGACCAAGATCAAATGATCAAATCCAAAGCATGAATAAAAAGGGCTCCCATCCTCTCCATATATAGCAAGTGAACCTCTTCACATTGGGTCCCATCCATATGTGCCATCAAGCCCATGCAAGTTTTCCTCCACCAAAACTGTGTTGTCCATCAAGGAGGTTCAATGTATCTAGACAACTTTGTTGACTTGGTCAAAGTTGACTGAATCAACATGATCCCATCTCTATTCACACCCAAGGGTGCTCAAATTAGCTACTTATTCTTACTCCTTTCATATTAGGAGTGTTATTGATCCTTCTAAAGAGGTTAATGGGCCTCCCTACCCATTTATTCACCTACCTAGTGATGAAACAACTCTAATATTCCATTTAGCTTGAAGGATAAAAATTTGGAATATTATAGTCCTCCCCTCCAAAAATTTTCTTGTCCTCAAGCAACTGTATAAGGAGAGAAAAAATCATCCCCTCCTCTTCTTGTGGCCTCCTCATCAAAGTCCCCACCACTGCTTAAAATGATCTGTTACAAATCTGTACTCCAATGTTTCCTCCCAAGCATGCAAAACCATATGGCTCACATCATAGAAAGGTGGAAGATGTAAGTGGAAACCTATGTAACACACCTAGTTTATGTGTTTGAAATTCAAAACTAGACATTTGAAATTTAATCCTAAGTGGAGTGGACCCCAAAGGACAAGTATTTTGTGGATGTAATTAAATATGTAATTTGAGAAAATGAATAAAATGATTTTGTGCAGATTGGCCAAAATGAGATTTATGAGATCACTTGCTAAATCCATGAGGATGGATAAGGCAAACACTTTCCCCTCAATCTTTCAAAAATCCTTGAAAGAAATTATTTCTAATTTAGATTTTTGAGGAAAAATCTAAATTCCCCAATGATGAGGAAAGTAGTTGGGAAGAGGTAAAAAGCTGGAAAAGCTGGGAAAAGCGGAAATTAGCTTTAAAAGTCCCTAAATAGGGAAGCCTAGGCAAACAGGAAGAAAAGCATCCTGATATTCTGGACGCAGAATTAGAAACAGGCTTTGGGGAACAACATCTTAAATAAGCTACTCCTAAACAGATTAGAGGGGGATCTGTTTTAGGAGGGATCTCAGCTCGGGGGTGAATTCTGGAGATAAACGAATTCTAAGGTTGGGTGGATTGGTCATATGATTAAGTGGTATGCACAGTTATTTGTATTTTTTTTTTGTTATAGGTATACAATTTATATTGTAGTAAATGATGAGTATATCCCATACATTTAACAGAAATAGTAGAAGAATTATTCTTCAAATTTCTGTATAGTTGTAGAGATCACATCTATGGGAAGGAATTCATCAGAATCTCTAAACCATAACTGGTTTAAATCTGAGAATACATATTTCTCAAAGATGATATCAAGTTAACTTTAATCTGCTTCTGTGTTATGAACTAAATTAGAATTATATAAGCAGAAAGTCTAGTACCCTTATATGCATTATGGAGGAAGAAAACCAGATACAAAGTATACTTAATTGAAGTTAGCAGTAATTCCACTAGACGGAAATATAGAGTATACAATTGATGCAAATGCCATATATCTCTAGTTATAGTATGATGTATTCAGTAAGTTGGAAAAACTGGAATTAAGTTACAAATATACCTCTGGGATTGCAGCAAAGTTAAACAAGTTCCAAAATTAAAACACGTGGGTATTTAGTACAATCCACAGTATCTATATTGAAAAAAAAAAAAAAACTTATGATACATAGGCATTAACAATCCTGATTAACATGATATGTTAGACAAGAGAAGCAATGATAATGGTACTCAACTTAAGGACAAAACGAAAAAAAAAAAAAAATTTAATACAAATTCTAACAAGATGAGTACCAGAACTCTATACTCTCATTGCCATGGTAGTGCTTTAAAGAAATCTGGAGTTACACTAGTACTAAAAAGGAAGGAGAAAAGTATTACAGAAAAATGGTTAAGTATTAATTAAAATCTTAAAGACAACATGTTATTTGAAAAATTTTGTTGTACTGGAGATGTCAGTTTTGAAACGAGAGAGAGAGAGAGGTCCCATTGGTCCTAGTGAATTGTATATATATGTATTCTGAGTATTTAAAAAAAAAAAATCATGTAGCTACTGGAGAGAGTCCTTGCTTAATAAACGTGCTACTTAGAATTTATCAGAAGAACTAAAATAAACTCGCATAGCTGGCAGTACTTAGAAAACCAAATATTTCCCACAGAAAAGACCATGAGTCGGTGAAAACGAATTCTCATATACAGAAGATACCACGCAGAATTTAAATTATCTGAAAGATTATCAGTGAAACAACTGTCGTCCTGACATGGGTGAATATAAAAAACCCCACTCCAATTATATAAAGTCCGGTGTAAATAATAATTAAAAATATGGAAACAATGGAACGACTCTCCTTGGAGTCAACGATATCATCTATGAAATGATCTAATTCAAATGTTAAACAAGTCGTTGCATAGCCAACGAGTTTACACTCAGCCGAAGTGCGCATGAAGTACCGACCTGTGCCAGAGAACAAGGCATTACAGCTCTTCAACGAAAAAGGAAAAGAGTTCTTGGGACGTACTCATTCAAAGCGGGTAATAAATCATTACCTGCAAATGAATATCATTTTGTGAATGATATTAGGGACGGAAAACAAAGATTATGGAAATTTTATCAGCTAAAAAAGAACCAATAAATGATTTAATAAATGGTTACCTGGGAAAAGAAGGACTTTGATAGTACTAATCTGAGTTAAAACACAGCAGAGAAACCGAAATAAATTAGAAGATTTGGCATTTCAACTGAAACGCATAGGCGAAATGTTATGAACGAGGAAATTCTCTATACGCTGAAGAGAAATCGTACCTGGACAAGTCCCAAATCTCTGAGAAGAATTCCTTGCCAGCGTCCTTATTCGTTGCAGAAGTCAGTTGGAAATCTAAGAGTTCAGAGAACAAAAATCTCGTCTAGTAGTAATAAGACGTCGCATATCTGAACTTGCTATACATAAGATAAGGCGATAGTTCTATTAGTCGTCTGGCTCGGTGAAACTAGAAATTCAAATTATGAAAAGGACTGAAAATTGTATAAGCAATACAAAAGTTTGAAACCGGTATAACGATATCACCAATAAAATTGTGCGTAATAAGAGATGAAAGTCTAAACAGAACCCTTACAGAACAAATGCCAATAAGATAAAGTTCATTCAGATTATCGTTCTAAATTTTATAATGTGAAGAAAGAGCCTGATAAAAGCTTGAAACTGATGGTACGAAAATAAAATTATAACGATTCAATACATATTGCCTTTCTCTAATACAAAAACCAAAAACACAGGAGAACATAGGTTACCTCTGCGTAGGGCCGAAGGAGCACGACGAAGGCCAGAGTATTTCACCATTTATTCTCAAAAATCAAGCAGAGATATCATAGGAATAACAACACAGGATGGTTGAAAGAATGGCGGTGCACATAAGAGAAGCGGAAAAGTGTTAATGTTCAGCTTTTATAAAAATTCGTAAACAAAAACCCTAGTCAAATCTAGCCATACAAGTGGCACCAATCGGTAAATTGTCACCAGGATCGACAACGATCTGGCGATTGAGTTCATTTGACGTGCAATAAACGTCAAGCGTACAAATACTGTAAGCAATTTAATGTGCATTCACAACATAAACCATAGAACGCTATAAAATATATTTTCACCCAGAATTAACGGATACGAACAAATCCACAAATCAATTTTAAACGTACGATGAACCGGAGTGATAAAAGCGATGGGGTGCGAAACCATCCAACCTGTACTCTATGAAGCAATGAGACGTACGCCATATCAAATATGCAAGGGAACGACTAAGTCGTATACACTAACACTGTAACAAAGAACACCCGAGCCTTTATAAAAATAATATATAATTCGTGGGATAAGTGCCATAGGACCACGAATACGAATCATAGAGTTTTGAAACTTATATGGTTAAGTGTCATGAAACGAAATCCCCAATCGAACGAAAAACTCATCATCTTCTATGTCTATGGTGAATTCGATGTATGAGAGGAATTTTAGGTGCATAAATGTGGGACGTATTATGTCTTATGGGGTTACATGCAATGTAGCTATATTTTTGGGAATTGTGTATCTTTACTATATGTATATGAAATGGAAGTAAAGACTTAAAGCTATGAAGCATAGTTATTAATGTCACCGAGAGGTTTGTACCCAAACTTTTATATGTTTTACAATTGTGAAATCTATATACCTTGGGAAATAGATTAACCATACAATTATGTATAATCAAGTATATGGAATTAAAATTGGAAAGGTAGATTTGAGTACTTATGTATTCGTTAAATAGACAACGTTGAGGCTCATCAATTCTCCGGAAACTTGTAAAATGAGAGTAGACTTGGAAAAAAAAAAAATGTGTTGCCTGTGTGGGAGTTGGGGAGCATTACATCCTTGCTATCCAATGGCCTCCTCAAGGTAGGATTGATGATGAACATGGGGAATATTATTCCCAATGAGTGACTCCCACACCCATGCTATCATCCAAATGAAATGAGACAATCTAGTTAGATCAAAAAGATCCTCAACCCCCGGTTCATACAATGTGTTGGGGCTACATGGAGAGATTGGATCCTCCCAACCAAGTGGTTTCTCTCTCCATTTATGATAAGTATGGGGCTGCTAATAATCTTGGGCTAAAATATCATGACCTCCATGAGTGGCCCAAGCTACCCCACCAAACAAATAAACCATGAAGTGCCTCCTCCAAAAACTCAAGTTCTTCAAATGGCTCATCCCACATGAAGGAAAGAGATGTAGTTTGGCAATCATGGGCTACCCATTGCTGCTCCTGAAACATGCATCATGCAAAGTAGGGAGAATCATACTCCCAATGGACATCTTCAACTCATGTCCCACTTTCCAAACAAAGCTCCCCATAGAAATATCAACAATACATGGAAGCAAAAACCAATAGAAACAAGTTGTCATATGACAACCGGAAAGTGGATCAAGGTCCCACACAAGGAACCAACACAGTGCATCCTTTACCTGCATCAAATCAAACAAAAACAAGTGCTCTTTCAGCCACTTTTTTGCTGCCACAATCATTTTACAAGATATAAACATGAAAGTACAAAGTGGTGTCAATGGTGCACACCAAAAATCATGTGGCTTCCCCCACAAACCACCAATGAGATAGACAATATCAATGCTACAAATGGCTCCAAGTACATCATTATACAATATGCAATAAGGGATAATCCTCCTTGGTACAACATGCTTCTCATATAAAGTAAAGAAGTACAAACATAGTGTGGAATTAGACATTCTCCACCATGTACTTGGGACCTTGGGCTGAAATGGCTCAACTGGAAATTCTCCCTCACCTCCAAAGAGTAGGGAAGTGGCTGTGACATCCTCTCTATCACCATCCGGGCTATGCATCTCTCCATATGCTGAAATATATCATGTTGGATGCCCTCCCAAATAAACTCCTCTGCCAAGGAAAGATATGCATCAAAGTGCATGGAAAAGAAGTCCTCATGTGCTGCATGTAGCAGCTTCTCCTTGAGCTTAGAAGCTCTAGTCAAGAAGACTCTACCATGAGAATATATGACCACATCATCCACCATATATCTATCATCTCTATCCAGGTCATCAAGAATCATGCAAGCACCAAGATCCTTGGAGTACTCTACTAAGAGTTGAGACCTCCAATATGGATCAATCCTCCTAAGAGATAGTGCTGGTGATCTGGCATGTGAAGCTCTCCTCATGCTGATGCATGCTACTTTGACATCCCCCATGCCAAAGTCTCTCTCCAAACTCTTCACCTCTCCAAAATCCAAGAGTGGTGAATCCAAAGACAAGATGTCTCTCATCAACTCTAGCTCTGGTCGCCTCCCAGGTGGAATGCCTCCATGTAGTGAGACATCAATGTTAAGAGTAGACTGTACATATGGTTGGGCAACCTTGTCCTTTCCCTCATAGTACAATTCAGTCTACCTCTTCCTTACATCAGCTCTCTAAAATGGATAGGGGTGTGTGCTCCTCATCAAATGATTATAATCTTCCTCCCTATCTTCTTCTTCCATCTACAATGCTCCACAATCATGTTGTCCATTAATTGTGTCTTGACCTCCATATGTGAGATCCTGAGGAACTTCTTGCAATGCTACAAGAAATCCTCCTGTTGGAGCATGTGCTCCTCCTCCCTCTGCATGAGGTACTAGATATGCTCTAGATGTGACAGCGTTGTAACCTCCATCCTTCTCTTCCTCTTCAATATGAATATGAGGTAACTGCTCAATAAGAGGATCCTCTTTTGCAAAAGGAACCTTCATGCCCTCTTTTCCAAGGTTATGAAACAAGGATATTGCCTCTAGCAAGGTCTCATGCAAGATGTGAGCTCCTTCAATATCTTTCTGAAGTGGTTTTGAGTTTGTAGGTCCCTCCAACTTATGCAAAAGTTTCATTGGTTTGATTGTTTCATGTTTTTTATCAAACCTTGCTACCAATCTCTTAGTGAACTTTGAAAAATAAGAAGTACTAAATTTTTTCAATGAAAATGACTCAAACATCCACCAAGCATAGGCCTTACCTTCAAAGTGCAGTGTTGCAACTCTGATGGCTTCATCTTCAGAAACTTGGTGCTGTTGCAAATAAGTATGCAATTCCTCCACCCAAGCTTTGGCTTAACAAGTTGGGGATACATCAAAGGTAGATAGAGAAAATCTATCCATGTAATGCAGCTTTCTCCTCTCCACCTTGATCTTGCAAAACTCTTTGAAAGTGATATGATCTCTAAACCTTTCAGTTTGAGATTCATACTCTTGCAGAAAATTACTAAGAGTTCCCCTCCTCGGCATTTCCTCTTCTTTCATCTCTTTCATAGAAAATCTAGACTTTTGACTGCACTGTGCATAATAGGGTGTAGCTGCATGCTCACACCTATCATGTCCCAATCTAGATCTGGCTCTAGATTCAAACTTCTCTGGAGATTCCATCTCCTCTCTCATCTTCTTAAGATCTTCATTGATGCTCTGCATAGATTTTGGAAGAAGATTTGAAGCCTCTCCTCCTTTCTTCGTCCACATAATGGAGTCTTATTTATGTTCATCTCTCCTTCTATTGATATCATCATGGATGAGTTCCACAGGCTAAGCCAAGACTATGCTTTGATACCATTGTAATATCCCAAAATACAGAAATTCTACAACAATAAGAACATCTTAAGATGTTCCAAAGTTGGATATAGTTCATATGATGTGTTAAAAACATATATCAATAAATTAAAGTTACAACAACAACTCATACTCCATTTTATGATGCAAAATTTGGAGAAAAGCAACAAAATAAGCCCCAAAAACGCTATTCCCAGCTATTTGTGTAATAATAGAGGAAAATAATGGTGGGATCCTTCATCTTATGCTATATGGGACTCACACCCAGAAAAGAATCATAAACAAATATGTTTTACTAAGTTAAACAGATCTCCCGGTCCCAATACAACTCAAAAAGGCCCAAACCCCATGACTTATGGTATGCAGAAATTACTGAAGCATGCATAGCATGATTTCATGAGGATTTCAGATGTAATATGGCATAAATATCAGATATGGAGTTTATTACATCAATACATGGATAAAAATAGAGATCTGACCTCTTTATTGCATTATAGAGACAACCCGGCAAGGGTTTCTTGGAAGCACAATTACAAAAAGAGCAGATCTGAATATTCAGCTCTGAAAATGTAGTATTACTGCAAAATTATAGAAATATGGCTGAATAATACAAAAGAGGGATGATAATACCTTCCTCTAGCTTTCTGGGAGAAGGGTTAGCCCTTTCCCTAGGAAACTAGCTCAGAAACAAGGGTCTTAACCCTGCTGTAGCAAATCTATGCAACATGACGCAGTTCCTGCAAGGGAATGTGTTGTAGGAGATGAGGAGTAATTTTGCCTGCTTCCAAGATGTGAAATGTGCTCAGAAATCTTCCTAGCTGATCTCTCAAGAGAAGGAAGGCACCCTCTACTAAGAAACAGACCCGAAAGTGGTGTTAACAAACCTCCACTGCAACACCCTGCAACATAGAAATATTCTACTACAGAAATAATTCTGAGGCTGAAGAATGGTGCTTGGCCTCAAGCCTGGATGTGGAGCAATACAGAACAAGCTCTCCCAAGAGGCCTCTCAATGGAAGAGGTGGGATTCCCGCTCGGGAACACCCTGTGTTCAACAACACTGCAACACTGCTAAACAATAAGAGGAAGCCAAGTCTAAATAGACCAAGATCAAATGATCAAATCCAAAGCATGAATAACAAAGGCTTCCATCCTCTCCATATATAGCAAGTGGACCTCTTCACATTAGGTCCCATCCATATGTGCCATCAAGCCCATGCAAGTTGTCCTCCACCAAAACTGCGTTGTCCTTCAAGGAGGTTCAATGTATCTAGACAACTTTGTTGACTTGGTCAAAGTTCACTGAATCAACATGATCCCATCTCTATTCACACCCAAGGGTGCTCAAATTAGCTACTTATTCTTACTCCTTTCACATTAGGAGTGTTATTGATCCTTCTAAAGAGGTTAATGGGCCTCCCTACCCATTTATTCACCTACCTAGTGATGAAACAACTCAAATATTCCATTTAGCTTGAAGGCTAAAAATTTGGAATATTACATCAGATGTAGATATGCTACTCCTGAAAGGCTGGATGTGAAGAACAAAGCGGTAGGATGAATCCTCCACTAATTTCATAGTTAAATGCTAGAAACAACCTCCTGAAGATGGCACCAATGCCTGATAAGGAATGAAGAACAATCCTCTTTCAAGAACTACTCAATGAAAGAGGTGGGATTCCCGCTCAGGAACACCCTGTGGTAAACAACACAGCAAACTCTGCTAAACAACCCAAGTCTGCATAGAAATGTCCTAAGACAAATCTAGATCTAAACAGATCAAGAAATGAATAATCCAAATCATGCCTTCACCTTCATTATATGCATGAGCCTTCCATAGCCTAGGCCCACTCCAAAACTGCGTTGTACATGTGGACATAGTCTCCATGTTTCATGTCCTCCATCATGTTCACATGGGGTGATCACCTTCTCCATCATATGTGCATTAAATGCATCACTTCCTCCAATATCTTATCACAAGTGCTTCATGATTTTCTTTGAATGCACTATGATCTCAATTGACCTTATCAAAGATCCTCATGATTTTATATTTAAGATCCATGATCTTATTTGACTGTTTTATCCTCCATAATCTATCTCATCAATGAGGCATGATCTCCATTAATGGAGTTGCTCCACTACTCCATGATTTTAGATCTAGATCTAGAATATCCACATACACAGATTAAAAGTGGATTTTATTCATCTTTGAGGTTTGTGGGTCCCTCCACCCTTTTATTTACTTAATTCATTAAGAAAATCAAGAACTCTAATATTCTAAATATGATGTGAAAATTTGGGAATATTACAGATAAAATCACAAAAAGTAATTTTTTTTGCATCAAATAGGGGTCAACACAGTTGCTAAAAAGGCACCAGTTCTTTGCAGTGCAGGTGCGGAAAAGGCAGGGGAGTGCTGCAAAGCTCTGTCTCCATACCAGGGGGAGCATTGGTCAAGATAAGGCCAAGTTCCAACATAAAAAATCAAATGAAGCTTAACGAAAGTTCTTCCTATGGTAAATTAGAGTTGAGTAAGGCAGTGAAAAGTTTGTTTAAGAGGTGAAATAAGTACTAGGGAGAAGGAAACCACTAAGGGAATGAAATGATCCCTAGTATGATCGCCAATTCATTATACGGGATATACAATTGTGGATAAAAGTATCTCCCCTAGAACTAGTGGACTGGTCTAGAACAACAGAAAGAAAAGAATATAAAATTTTCCTTTGAGAAATTGAAATATGGAAAGAGGCCTATTTGGGATCCATCACAATATTTATTTTCCTCCTGGTTTGTAAGCTCCAATCGTAGCTCAAATTGCTATAATTAGAAATTTCACATACAACCAAAACAAGTCAAGGATATACAACATCCACGTAGCATAATTCAATCACTTTATTCAATGAATCAGTGAGGCATTGAAATATATGAATGTGAACATAAGATAACACATATAGAAAAATAATATACTCTTTGTATTAATAGAAATAGGAGAGAGTTTACAACCAAAAATAGTGTTTATATTATAGATATCTCCCCAACTTTACTTGTCCTTCCTTGTCAGAAATCACACCTCAATGTCACCCTAATGCATGAAGATGATGACTCTCTTATATTCAATGCAGCAGCATGAGAGTGTGATCAATATCCAAAATCCAACATTGATGTTGTGGATGGCAGTAAATTTATATGAGAGTGTGGTATATTAGGAATTCTTATCCATTTACCAATCTAAGCTTGAGATCCACTTAAGATGGAAGGATGAGCTCAAGGGATAAGAGGTGAAATATCCAAGGTAGGATAAGATAGGATTCGAGCTTCTTATCCAAGGTAAATGGTTAAAACAACTCCTAGAAGCTTCTGGAAGAGGAAGCTTCAGGATTCTTTTTAGTTTTCCTGGATTTCTAGAATCAGTGCACCCCCAAAAAGGGACAACCTATTGTTGATCGGCATTGATGCAGAATGGAGCAACCTACTACTTAATGCGGGTCCATAAAGGGCCATGGTGTGCTAGGCATTAAAAAAACTATTTTGAAGCAGTCAAACCCAGAAAATCATGGATTTGGAAAGGTCATGCTTAGGCATTTGTGTAGGGATGATGACAAGATGCTCATGGGTGTGGATTGATCTGATTTGCAAGCCTATTGACCAGATATGGAAAGATAGCATATAACAATACATACCAAAGATATGGATATAATAGCCAAATATGGAGCCCCCCATAGCAAAAACCATGCACGCAACAACAACATAGAGTGTTAATTGGCCCTATTATACACGTGTCCTTTCCCATGAGATTCCCACTCCATACAGAGAATAGTCAGACATCTTGTACAAAATATATAAGAAATGGGTTCCAAGAATATATAGGGATGGCTCAAGACATGTGATCTAAATTTAGAGCCTCAGATAAAAATGCCCAGAAATCATTTGTGGTTTCAATAGATTGGAAATTTGGAATCAAATTCAAATACTAGAAACTGGGGCTTCAAATGTTGTTGAAAGTACTTTCATTGTACCTCTATAAAAATGATCCTTTTCCCAAGCATTCAAGCCTTCATTAAATTACAAATAGAGACACAACCCAAACAACGATAATGCAGATTAATGGAGTTCATGTGTTAATGCACATTTCCACACAACCCTTCACTAGTCATTTTGTTATATTAAGTATTTTTTCTTAAAAACAAGTAGAAAGTGAAATCAATTTTATTTTTTACGCTTTATTTTCACTTAGAACTTCTGGTACATGCTAGAAACACTTTGAAGGGTTGTGAAGTGTTCAATTTTGAAGCATATCATCATGTTGCAAATTGTGCATGTTCATTCCTTTACAATGTGTCTTTACATTTTCATACCATCTCTGCATAAAATTTTTAGCCATATGTAACATTACTACTTCCATACCAGGGAAAATTTTAAGGATGGAAGTTTATCTTAAAGTTTAGAAACCTTGGCGAATATTACTAGCAAATTTTTTGGTGATATTTTGTAGAAATATTTAAATTTCCAATGATTTCATATTAGTAAATATAATATTTTGGCGATTTTTAAGGTAAAATAATGGTGTACTATAAAATTTTGGTGAATCATTTTAGAAAAAAATGGAAATTGGCGATTTTTTTTTTTTGAAAAAGCATGGAAAATTAGCCCACCTGCGAATATTAGCCCCTACAATTTTCCCTATTCCATACCTTACTATCGTACAACTAACTACTATAGTGTGTACCATATCATTGTTTCTACCCATGTCACTGTATATACCTTAAGAGATATAGTTGTACAATCCATATTATTACCTTGTATAATTCATAATTAAATTCAACGCAGGTTTGATTGAATCGTACGATTGCATGCATATCTCCCACCACAACCATATGTGCAATCCAACGATTCAATTACATGGTTCACCCATCATGGTTATCCATATGGATACATTTACACTTTTGTTATCCATCCTTCCTTACGTCGTCATACACAAAATTCTATGCGATTAAATTTTATAGAAAAACAACACCCATCCATATGTCTTATATCAGGAAAGTGATTTGGCTAGTTGTTAACATGGGATTTACCATTGTTAGTTGAAAAAATCATGCAAGTGATTGAGAAATAAGGTTTTTCCAAGAATCGTGTCATTATGTATAGACCACCTAAATTTAGTTAGGTGCCAAGATATGATAATAGAGTATTTAAAAAAAATAAGGATTATTTTTGTGCTTCTATAAAGTAAAAAATTATATATATATATATATATATATACACATACACATACACATACATACTGATGCAGGAGCATCAAGGGTATTTTTTTCTTGTAAATATGTTAGAAAAGGGGGTGTGACAATTTTTAATATTTTATTTAATTAATTTGTTATTTTAAATAAAATAGGAGAAAATGAGGATTTCGTAAATATCCTTTTATTAATAAAAGGATATGAGAGAATTTGGGTAGTTAAGGATATAAAGGGATAAGATTCTAGATGATAGGATTTGTTGAGATATTTTAGTGGTATTGAGATATTAAGGGGATTGAGCATTAAATTAGATTATTTTTAAAAATTGTATAAATAGGAGGGGGTTTTGAGAGAAAAACACATTGAGATTGTGAGTGAGTGTGTGTAGAGAGTGAGAGGTTTTCTGCTTGGATGCCTTCGGGCAGTTTGTAAGGGCCAGTGAAATTGTAAATCAGGCCACGGAAAAATGCTACTGTAAGTAAGTTCATTCTTATGAAAGTGTTGGGTTTGAGTTTTAAGCCTTAACTTGGTCAATTGTGTATGGATTAATTTCTGTGTGAAGAGTTGAATGATGAACTTGTGAGTATTCAATTTGCTGGTTAATTGGTGTGTAAATTCCTGTAGAATAATCGAATGGTGAAGGTGTTAAGCTGGGTATGAACATGGGTACTTTTAAATGCGGTAATAAAAGAATCCAACTGCTGTATTGATTGCGCTGGTGATGTAGAATGGTAACAGTTTTAAGTCGATATCATAAAGATTAATTGAATGAGAATTTGCTGAAGGGATGCAGGAGAAGAATTGATCCTCCTGAAGGATGTTTGGATCGAATGTCAAATTAAAAGCAATGTTGGCACATCGACTTTAAAATGTCGAATTCATTTTGGTGAAAATTAAATGGGACTGTTATGAATGCTGTGTTTATGTTTGATTTTATATCGTGGTATTATTCTGAGTTCGTGTGCGCAAAGAAGCCACGGTTTTGTAGTCACGTGGAGTGGAGCATACACTGGGTTGGTTTCTGTGTTAAGTTGAAGCACACGTCAAGCAGAACAGGGCGTGAACTCGATCCATATGTTATCCATAAAGAACAGAAGCCGCGGATTACCTGAAGATTGTGTTAACAAGGTCGAATGGCACTAAACCCAACGTTAAGCAGAGGTCAGTTTGTCAGAGATTGCGCGCTTGAAGGTAAAATTTGTCCAAATTCTGTGATCGATGTTGTTTAAATTGCAAATTGAGCTGAATCGTTGTGTACAGAAGTAATCGATTCAAAGTTGCCATCGATTGTTACTGTGAGGTCGATGTAAATGTTACAGCTTTCAAATTCTACTGTGATATGGTTAATTTGAGTGTGGATTGGGTGCTGTGTCCGGTATATATAGTTATCAGTTTCCTGAGATAATTGATTGAAGTTTGTAATGGCGTACATAACATACAGTAAATGCAGAATCGAACTACAGTGATGAAAAGTAAGTTGACTCTGTGTTGAGACAAGAGATAAATTGCATGAATTGATTTTGTTTGTGTTCGAATACAAGAAAAGAGGCGAAATTGTGTTGTGGAATGGAGTCCACTTCTGATCAAGGGTG
The DNA here is from genome assembly GCA_034641835.2 of Pinus albicaulis. Classification (NCBI taxonomy): domain Eukaryota; kingdom Viridiplantae; phylum Streptophyta; class Pinopsida; order Pinales; family Pinaceae; genus Pinus; species Pinus albicaulis. The sequence continues at coordinate 924,891,366 of CM076575.1, read as the reverse complement.
CAGTATACAGGTATGAAAGTGAATTCAATTTGCTATCGAATATTCTATGTATTGTGCGTTTATGAGTTTGGTGGAAGGCACAATTAAGTCCGAACAATGGTATTTAATTTCCAATGAGTTTTTAAACGTAGACAGCATGATGATCCAATTTTGAAATGGTGTCAATGGTTTTAAAACCTAGTCAAAATATTCAGTTGCAGAGTGTTGTTGAATGGAAGGTATGTTGTGTTAGTATTCAGCTTTGAAATGAAATTCAGTTTATATGAATGGGTTGCAATAGCAGAAAACTGTTTGTAGAAGTGTGGGAATGAAGTTGAATGTAATGGGATGGAGAAGATCGCTTGCGCAGAGATAATGTTGACAAGCGATGGAGCGTTGGATAAGAATGAAATTCTGACATTCGATTTTATAAACTGGTAAGCAGAATCAGAATGGGAAGGGCGCACTTATATATATTTGATATTTGGTTCAATAATGTTAAGTTATTGAAAAAAAACCAAGGTGCATTTGTTGTTGAAATATGATTGTATTAAAACCCAATGTGAATGTTGGTGATGGAATGAGGAGATCAGATTTTTTTAAATCTGATATAGGTGATCATTTGAATGTTAATTAAAAGGTGCATGTGTTTCCAAGCTTTGGTTGGAATTTTTTTTAAACCATAAATGGTTGATAGCTTCTGCAAATGAAAAGGACTTGAAATTGCCTAGTGTGAAGTTTTATTAGGCGGTTATGATGAATCCATAGGTTGATATGCACATGAGTTTAAAGATTCTGGGTTTGCAGGTTTAGGCCTGCATCACATACATACATACATACATACATACATATCCTCAGTGTAGTAACCTACCCACTATGTAAATAGTGAAAATTACATTTTGTAGATGTTGGATAACATATCCAAAACTATGATTATAAGTCACTCAATAAATTGCCTCATATTATAGTTCATTACATATCAAAAATATGTAATCTGTTCTAAAAAAATTACAAATAATTTATTTTATCTAATATCTAGTTGTTTTTAATAAACAAAATATAAATATATAGTAAAGATGTCCAAAATGTCGATATAAGGTGAAATATAATTCATTCTTGTGTTGCATCAAACAATGGCTTCTCATAAAAGGGTCGATGATAATACTGATAATGTTCAGGTCCATTGTGTTCAATTATCTGTCAAATACCACAATCCTATTATGATGCCTCCTTGGAAAGTATATCGGAAAGTGTGTTCCTTTCCCTGTAGATATGACTACATGAAATATGATCAAATTGGGATTTAATTAGAATGACCTCATCCAGATTGTTCTTGAGTGTATGCACATGATAAATTGACTATTGATTAAACCAATTGATAACTACTCTAGAATCACCAAACACATGTAGTTGTCAACACCCTTTTTCTATGGCAAAAAGAAGGAGAATTTTTAGGCTAAATAGCTATACAAAATTATTTTTTCCCATACCCAGGCCCATATTTAATATGAAAAAATGGTCATTGTTTAAGTAAAGTACTACTCCACCACATCTTCCCTATTGAGAATACCCATCAAAATATGCCTAGGGCATTGAATGATCAATGGATTCAATAATTATATTTTGTGGTCTATTACTTATCTCTTCGTCAAGTAGCATGTTGTATATAGAAATCACCTAAGATCTGATCTAATCTGGATGACCTAAAGGGTCATGAAAAAAAAATTGGTTCATACTAAGCCATATGCCCTAGCAGACTAGTAGGGGGATATTCCTATGTTTAATAGGTTGGGCCTCATCTCACCAAGACATCCATGCTTCATTGATATTTTCCCCTTGTTTCCTGATACGAACAGTAAGAGATTGATAATTCATGTTCCATATATGTGCAACATATGAAAAATAAATAAAAAAAGAATTGAAAGTTCCATCAGCAATGTCACACAGAGCACACCAATATGGACCATGGAAATATCTCTTTTTCATGTTCTCACCATTTTGGATTTTGTTCTCTATAAAACAACTTAAAAATAATCTCGATTTTTCATGAATACTCAGTTTCCATATACGCCTCCAACACGAAGATATCACCTATGGTTCATGATCTACATATATAAACAAATATCCCTCTTTTGAGGTATATCTCTCATGCGTAGAATGAATCTAGATGAGTTCATATTCTCTGTCATGTATCCTTACATGTGAGGCAAACAAGGCACTTGTAAATTCATACCACCTCTGATTCCATTAAGCTAGTAAATTCAATGTTTGTGTCGATAACCATTGATGACCTCGTATAGATATATTCTCCTAATATGCTACCTGGTTTAGTGTCCTCTTACCATGGTCCACCAAAACTTTGACTAATTTAGGTGGAAGGATGTGTTGAGTTCCACATTCTAACTTGGGGTCGATCCCTATTCAGACTCCCTCCCTAGAACCAACTCTTTGTGCTAGCCCAGAGCTAATAATACCAAAATAATTTATAATATCCCTCCAAATCATGGATATATTTGATATTATTTTATTTTTTTGTTGAATCCAATCTTCCATAGAGAGGGGGAAGATGTATTTCCTTGCTACTACCTTCGTCCATAATATTTTCATCATCAACAGTTTGCATCCCACTTTTGCAGCTAGGGCTTGGGAAAAGAAGTATAAATTTTTCATGCCCCAACTACCCCATTTCTTGGGAAGATCTATTTTATCCCATATAACCCAAGTAATTGTTTGACCCTATTTTCATCCCCTCCATAGACAAATGCAGCAGCAATTTTCAATTTTGTTTAGAATACCCTTAGGTATACATGATAAGTACATCCAAAATATCGAGATGGCCTCTAGAACAGACTTGATGAGGACCAACATCCATGCACAGGATAACCGGCGATGGCTCCAACCTTTAAGCCTCTTTTCAATTCTTTCAACATCCACATCCAATCAATAGATTTGTAATCATTTGGCTCAAGGTGAAAACCTAAGTACTTTATCCCTTCATCAAAATCTAGAGATTGAAAAGGGAAATGGTCAAGAGAATAATTTAACTCATCTCTGGAACATGTTGAAGTGAAAAAAGTATATTTTTTATGGTTTATTTCCATACTTGTATCTTTACAAAATATTTTAAGAGCATAATCTATCACCATGATATCTCCAAGAGATCCATATAAAAGATGAGCACATCATCCAAAAATAGGAGATGAGTCAAGAAAATATCCCCTACTATCAGAGCACCCTTAAAGTAGCCCCGTCAATTCTCTTCCTTTATTAATCTACTTAAACCCCCCATAACTAGAATAAATAACAAAGGAGACTAAGGACATCCTTAACAGATTCCCCTCTCAGCATGAAAAAATTCAGATGTTGAACCATTAATAAGAACACCAAATGAAACAGATGATATGCAACACATAATCCACTTTATATAACTTGTGTGAAAACCCAAATGAGTGAGCAACATTATAATATTGATCCAGATGGCTCTATCATATGCTTTAGATAAATTGAGTTTTAGAATCATGCCTTTCAATTTCTTATCTTCAAGGTATGGAGCCCTTACTTTGCTACTCCAATGGCTTCATGTATTTGATGCTCCTCCATAAAAGAAAAATGTTCCTTGGATATATTCTAAGAAAGAATAGGTTTGACTCTATTAGTGGTGATTTTTTCTATAATATTGTAGATGGAATTGCACAAAGAGATAGGTCTATAACCATTAAAAGTCCTTGGATCACCTGACTTGGGAATAAGAACAATGAAAGTAGTGTTGAAGGCCTCATACATCCACCCAAATGTCTTGCATTCCTCAATAACCTTTAATAAATCAGATACAATCATCTCATAAAACTCAAGAAAAAACTCAATCAGACACCCATAAGGTCCTGGACTCTTGTCATTTTTGAATCATTGAATAATTTCCTCAAGTTCACCATTGGCGCCATCAAATCTCTATTATTTTTTTCATCTAAAAACTAAGGGAATAAACACTTTATCTAGATAATTCCATCTAGTGTTTCTTCCCTTGGAGATTGGAACAGGGATCAAAAATGTTGAGAACCCAATTTAGCCAAATCCTTGAATTTTTACACCCTTTCTCCAACATCATTTTCCAAATACCATATAGTGTTAATCACTCTTCTACCTCTGGCAAATTTCTGAAAAAAAAATTTGAATTTTCGTCCCCACCTTCAACCATATAGATCTACTCCTAATCCTTCAAGTTTCTTCTTTATATTCCAATAATATGTGTATGGTTGCTTCCAACTGGTTGATATGTTGTTTGGAATATAAAGAGTCATTCCCTCCCCTGTCAGGCTCCTCCATAATCTCCAATTCATCCTCGATCTTTCAAAGAGACACCCCATACTGTAATATCTTATCTTTAGCCCATTCAATATTTCACCTCTTTTGTTTGTTTAGGCTATCTATGAATAGTCCTACAATATATCGATCCTCCCCCACCCTACGTGGTTTCCAACATTCTCGGAAAATGGCTCTTAACTCTTCCTCTTTCAATCATGTTGCATTAAACTTAAAAGGGGCTCGATGTTTTTTGAAATTTCCAACCAACACCAAATAGATCAGATGATGAACAGATAAACCCCCTAATCCCACCCATTTCCTAAATAAAGATATTTTTTCAATCATGTAGTCATGAATTAAGAATATATCCAATATTGTGGCCATCATAGCTTCGCCTACCTTCTGATTCCTCTAGGTAGGTTTATATTGAGGAGTACTTACATCGATTAAATTATGGGATTCTAGTAAATGTGCAAAAAATTTAGAAAGTGAGTCGAGATGGGCATGTTCTCCCCATATCTCAAATATTCCCAAAGTAAAATTTAAGTCACCACCCATGATCAAATTGTTCACCCTCATAAAATAACTCACCATAATTTTGTTCCAGAAAGTGCCTCACTCCTGGCAGGGACCATAAATATTTTCCACCCTTATATCCATGTTGAGTTCCTCATAAAAAACATAAGCAACAATTACCTCTTCACTCCCCCATATATTCAATAATTTAACATATCTATAGTTTATACCTAGTACGAAACCCCTTGATCTCCCCCTCACATCAAGAGAAAAAAAATACCAATCCTTGATCAATCCTTCCAAGGCACTTTTTTTTGGGAATCACGATTTTTGTTAGACCAAAACCCGTAGGTGTTATTCAATGATCCCATCGCCAGAGATAAGGATCCACAATAGGCGGTTAGTCCATGTCACGAAACACTCGAGGAGCGTTGTTTTATCCAATGTCCAACAATCTCCCCCCAACATGTGTCAGGTGTGTATTGAACTCGTAACCTATGCTCTGATACCACTTGTTGGGAATCACGATTGTCGTTAGACCAAAACCCACAGGTGTTAGTTAGCAATCGCATGACCAGAGATAAGTATCCACGAGAGGCAGTTAGTCCATGTCGTGAAACACATGGGGAGCGTTGGTTTATCCAATTTCCAACACTTAAAACATCACAACTAGAACCAAAATTTTCCTTTAAAAGAATAATATCAAGCTTATCTTATTCAAAAAGTCATTTTAGAGCTAGGATTTTGGTAGAACTAGCCAACCCCCTTTAATTAAATGAACTTCATTAAGGCCCATAGACCAGGGAATATCTTTATCTAAGAACCCCTTCCAATGATAATTGTTGGCCAGCAACAATATCCTGACTAGCCCTATGGATAGCTTTCGAAATGTGATATTGACAACCCCTAGGATTCCTAGGATACTTTAAAGTTGAGAGGATATCCAAACCTCCTCTACGTTCTATTTATGTAATAGATAAAAGGGGGGTCTTGACCAAGGATCAAACAATATACCTATGGCTCCTACCCACCCCAGAAACATCATCATTTGAAGAAGGAACAGATGGATATGGTTCCGAACAACAACTAGAAGCAGAACTTAAAGGACACGTAATAACCCCCAAATCATAGCCAGAACCCAAATTCCCAAAACATGGAGTAAACAATGACATAGGTACATCCCCAAAACATGTATAAACACTAAGAGAAGGATTACTGGATAGGGTAAAAATAGTACCCGAGAGAGAAGATGACACAAGAGGCCTCGAGCGAGAGACATTAGAGGTCGGTATACCCTACACTGACAACAACGTCCCCTTGGATATACCTACATCTGTGACCCCATTCTGACGAGCCATATCTTTTTGTGATAAAGATGATGATATCCCCCCTCCCACACCACCATCGTGCCCTCTGTTGCCTTCCCATATTTCTTCAATCACTTATCTCCCCTTTAACATTAGGGGACAATCCTTATAAATGTGACCCACTTCGTGACACTTATGACATTGGAAGGGAAAACCTTCATAATCCAATATTTGTAGGTGATAATAACCCATGTGTCGTAACACCAACCTATCAACATTGTCCTTCATTGGTGTCCAAGTACACTAGAATCCTAGAAAATTCCATTTTCCTTGTCTCCATATATGACCTATCATAGTCTAAAAAGTTCCCCAAGTTGTACCCATTCTTGTAGAATATGTCTTCAGACCATAATTGTAGCAGTAATCCAGGAAATATTACCCAAATAAGTCTATCTCCCAATTGTTCTCATTTTGGATCAAAGACAGGGGACCATATCTTCATGAGTATAGGCACCATATCGATGTGCCAGTATCTGGAAAGTGCCCAGGTTGCATATTCCTCCTTACTAAATCGAAATGAAAAAAATCCCCTTCTCATAATGAAAACTAAAGGAAGCTCATACAAAAAATTTCCTCAAACCTCCCGCATCCATTTTTTTAGACGAGGAGTAGAATAATTCTTACCTCGGGCCTTTCTGACCAAAAATTTTCTTCTAAAAGCCATAATATCATCAAATTTAAGTTTGTCTCCCAATACTAAAACCCTTCCTCTTTCCTTGAAATTTATGCATTTTGTTTTCCTTCCATGTTTCTTATTATTATGACCCGTAGATATCTTCTCAGATGGAGGCGACAAGAATGTGGCTCCAATACCTGCCAATACTATATCAGCATGCACTCTAGAGCTTAAAGGGGATATCCCAGCTACCTCTCCTGCAAATAAACTCGATGTTTGTAATAAACCCTCACTTCGATGAATTCCACTCGATATGTTTAAATCCCCTAGTATCTTATGACCTTCGCTTCCCATAGTATATCCATCGTTGAAGTTGTGATGGGATTATTTCTCCATCCTCTAAAAACATTTAAGGCCCAAAATCCCCTCACTCTTTACAAAGGGAGAAGTTTTCAATGATGTCTCGAGCTAAGAGCTAGGGTTTATGTAACTTTCTACAAAAATTAGGGTTTATGGGGAAGACTCGGAGTGACTGACCTGCAACTCCTATGGAATCACCCATCCATGAACTTTTGACCCTGCACTCTCTAAAAAGCCTAAGGAGAGTTGAACTGAATTAGTGGTTATCCCCGGAATTCAAAACCTTGATATGATGAAATATGATGACCTTCAACAATATTTGAAATCGAGGAATATATACCCATATCCAAGGATCTAGATAGTGAAATCTGATCCATTTCAATTTGCTAGTGTGGAGAATATTTCCAAATGGAGACAAATTCAAATGGTTTTGTTGAATAATCAACCAAATCCTCATCCATATTAGCAAAACCCCATACTGACGGGCTCCAACTTTAAATAAATAGGTTTCCACAAACAGAAGTTGTAGCCACCAGATTACCGATCGTAATATAGCCATGCGTCAATGCTATTTGGAATTAAGGTGACTCTTGAAAGATAAAATATTACTATTTCTATGGCTCTCGTCAAAAATAATGATTATATAAACCCGAAATTAACTAACCAATTGGAGATTCACACGTCAAATATAATTGAAAAAATAGACAACTAGGACACAAAACAATATGATATAACCAATTTAAAATTGAACCTTGGGGATTATACATCTATATCACTATTCTTTTTTAGATCCCTATGGAGTGATTAGGGTGTGATTATTCTAGGTTCACCCCAATTGGAATAACTAGGGTATTTCATCTTAAATATGAAAAAGAAGCTTTGGACATTTTCCTACAAGAAGAAAAAAATAACACTACAGGGTGTTACATTGAAGTTATATTTAGTAACACTAGAAGACAAAATATTTCTAAAAATTAATTATTTAATAATACCAAAAATTAAGGTCAAATATGAAAATATAAGTTGACAAAATATCGCAAACAAACATGAATAAATTTCTCTCCTAAAGGACCCTAATGACTCAAATTAATTATGCAAATTAACAAGCTTAAGAAGGAAACGAAGTCATTGGAAAACAAAGTAAACCAATTTATCAAGAAGGAATTATCAAAATATTTAAATGTGGAAATTCAAGTTTAAGAAAAGAGAATGGATAAAGATCTTGTTAATCTCACAAGTCAGTCAAATATTAATCCAATTGAAATAAATAAATACTCAAATGTTGTCATTCAAACCACAAAAATTCCAAGAGAAGATCTAGTGGAAATCAACAAGCAACATCAGTAAACAAATAAGATCATATGTGAAAAATAATTTTAAAAAAATGTTATAAGTACATTAAAATAAAACCATAACATAAGAACACCTTACCCAAATCATAAGAACAAACCTCTCAACCAATCAGTGAATCAATATCACTCAGAACAAAAACAGATGATTTATGTTATGAATAATATCAATGTCAATATAATTAATCCTTATGATAACAATTCATATTTGGAAGCCTAAAAGTCAAGTTTCCATAGAATATTGATTTTGGATTGTTAAATGATTTCACAGTCTAACAATTTTATACCATAATTAGAATTTGATATCATCTTGTATCAGTAAAGATGATGGATCCAAGAATTCAAAAAGATGAGACTAGATTACAAGACAAAGAAAAATATGACATGGTTTTTCATCCATATTCCTTCAGTAAAAAACATTTATAAAGGGGAAGGCAATGTTATGAACATGAGTATGGAATAATACAAATAAGACATGACTCCTTACAAAAGGACACTCCAACCTAATATTTATATAATACCCATAATTGTATTCAATCATATCACTTTCGTATATTCAGAACATGTATATAAAAATATTATTTATCATGTGATAGATATTCTCATATTCCAAATATTTTGAAATATTTTGTGATAACAAAATTTCTTCATATCAATTATGCAAATTTTTAACACCAGAACTCTAACCAAACAACATAATACTCTGAATATAACTAGCACATGTTAGGAATTTATTTTACTTTTTTATTAGTTACTCATTTATTTTTACATGAGTCTCAACCACTACTTCAGTTACTAGGACATAAACCACTCTTTTTGGGGTTGGCTTGTTAACTTTTTATTCATATGCAATATACTCCCTTTAAGAAATTGCATATTTCTTAGCAATACCAATTTACTACCCATTTTCTTTTGCATTCTCATCATGTAATTTTTTTTATTTTTGCACCCTGCTACTACTCATGTGTATCCTTTTACCATAGTGACTTACCATAATAAATTTAGTGGCCATTTATTATGATGCATGCTTAAATAAATTACTTAAAACTGCTATAATCATTACCTAACACTTATACCATTAACCTCTTTTAAATATGGAAATTATGAATGATTGGATGAGAAATTACTTTCATAATAACCAAAGTTGATTCATCACCTTCGGGGATATACGATCACAACATAAATGTCGTATTGGCAACATTAGGGGAATTTTGAGGTCTAAAATGGGCCTCCAAAGAAAAATGTACAACTAAAATAAACTTTATAAGAACCAATAGGATTCAAGATGATGATGTCAACTATGGGGGGATGATTCGCCAGTTTTTAATTAAAATGGTACAAATATTAAAAAATAATAAAATAATAAAACTACTTTTTCAACTCATATTTTCAACTTATCTCCCAAATTTTTTACCCAAATGAGCGAGAGTAATCATTGGATGCAAAATTTAATTCTTCATCCAAGGAGTACCCATATTGCATACTTTCGATTGACCCTACTACACGAAAAATGAGAAATACATGAAAAAGCGTGATTACAATCACGTTTTTGATGTATTTCTTATTTTTCGTGTAGCAGAGTCCATCAAAAGTATGCAACATGGGTGCTCCTTGGATGAGGAATTAAATTTTTCATCCAACGAGTACTCCTGCTCAAAATTTGAGTAAAAACTTTGGGAGATAAGTTGAAAATACAAGTTGAAAAAATAGTTTTTTTCTTTTTTCCCTCTGAAATTTGATGATGTAATAAAATATTAGTTTATTATTTCCACTATTATTTTATAATTTCCTTAAGAGGCCCATTTTAGACCTCAAAATTCCCCTAATGAGCTATGAGAAATTATGCTCAATTATTGGCTAGTACATTACGACAATTGATACAACCTTCAACTTCAATTTTTGTTTGAAGTTGCATACAAAATCTATAATCCATTGTAACTTTATGTTGGAAATAAGTTTCTTTGTAGCATTGCTACAAATAGAGTCAGTTTATTCAATAAGTGAAATGAGGGGGGAATCATTTTAGACAATAACCCATAATAGTGGAAATAGCAATCCATAGGTCACAAATATTTTCTGACAAGAAATATGGTTTCAAATTTTGAAAGAATTAAAAATACAATTTGTTCCAATGGAAGAATTACTTGTATTGTTTTAATTAACAAATAAATTTTACCACGGTGATTGATTTGGAGTTCATTGTTACTAAGGAAAGCATTGTGAGGATTATTGATTTAGTACTAGAGGGAAGAAGATGTCTTAAATAAAGAAACAATTCCTGTAAATTGAGGGGAGCTCATCATTCTATATTACACATCATTTTTGTTTCTTATCACATCTAAGAACAAACAAGAAGATTAATGTTTTGGCTTAAAAATGGAAGAAGATGGATTAAAGAAATAATTGAATCCTCTAAAGTGATGGGCACTCGTCACTCTATATCACATATCATAGCACATCTAAAATTTAACAAGAAGGTTATTGTTTTGTATTTTCTAGTTAAATTGAAAGAAAATATGGCCAACTATTTTCAAAATGGGAAGAGAGACCAATTAGCCCATCATGGGCTAATTTATCTTTTAGTATGAGTTGCATTTGTTCAGCAATGGAATTCACTAATTAGGGGGATTTTATTGAGCAATTATTTAGCCCAAATTTTGAAAAAAGAGAAACTTGCATAAAATTCGTAGTAGCATGAAGAATATATTTGGAAGTAGCAAGAGAAAACTATATGAAGAACAAAGTAGAGAAGATATATTGAAGGCATTCCAAGTAGCATCAATATTTAAATTTAAGAGGGACCTTTAGTAACACCGATGCAAGTATATGAGCTTGAGAATATGGAAGAATCAATGGCCTATACTAAGACTAAGAAAGAGGATTCCTCATAGGTAAACTAGAAACACCATTGGTTCCTTCTGATTTAATTTATGAGATAAATAAATTCCATGAACAATTCAAAGGGATTAATATTGAAAAAGACACATGGAATCAATTATATGCATCCTTCATTCCTTAGGATTATATTTATGTAGAAACTGTTCAAAAAAGGATAAATTTAGAGAAGGAAAAAAAAATTAGATGTTGCAATACCCAAATAGAGACATATGGAGAATAAAGGAGAATAATAAAGAATTGAGAACACAATTAGTAGCATTGAAACAAAACCATCAAGAAGATATTAAAGAAAAATATGAAGAAATTAAAGAATTAAAATAGAAAATTGACAAAATGGGGTAATTGGCTTCTAAATTAGTGATGTATAAACACCTTCACCGGTCTACACTATTTATTTGAAATAGAAATAGTTAAGGTTGCAAATGGAGAGACTAGTGTCTAACTTAACATTGACTAGAAATCTATCAGCATCATCTCCAACCCCAGTCATTTTATTGGGGATATAAATATAAGAACTTTCCACTTAGTAATGGAAAATGAATTGAAAATAACCCATAGATTTGGACCCATTACTCAGTGGATAAGCCCTAAACCATATCCCATTATCAATGTCTTTAAATATCGTAGCCTAGAAGTTGTTCAATCCCAAAATAAGTGCAACTATTATGTGAATTCAAAGTGAAGTTGACAAGGAATTTTCCAACTTCTATGATAATTCAAAACAATCAATTCTAATGACCTACCAAGTAAGATGCTAACAATCATATGACATTATGAAATCAAGGGACCTCATTCACTACCAAATTGCACACATCCATGTACATATGTAAAATATATGTTAATTCTGTTATAAATCTTGGATTTTAGTGGATATATTTATGATTTAAACATCCATTATTTTTGTATATAGATCCATATTGTATAGTATACCTACTTGTCAATAAGGAACATAAGAAAAATCAGTGGAATTTGATTGAGATGCTATTAGGATTCCATGTAAGGGGGAAAACTACTTAGTTAGTTCGATTTTACTACCAAGAATTTTGCACAAATCAACAGTCTTAGGCTATCCTATCATATTTTGATTAGCTACATAGGGGATGTGCAAGAAGACAAGTTTACTTATGATGATGAGATCTATAAATGTGTTTTTCAATTGTACATTATGTCATCTTCTTTCCCATGCTTTAATCATTTCCTTGCATTATTTTCCAATTTTATATCATTTCGCTGTGTTTAAAACATTGCATTTGTTATGGTTGGACTTTTATGTGAAATGAATGACTTTTTTTTTTTAAATCAACAAAATTACATGATTTTAGGTGTTGGAATGGTTAATCTATCAATTGCATGACTCAGTAGGATACCAATTTGTTCTCCTACTAATTGGATGTTGTATAATTCTTCATCAACAAGATTTGGTGCAACGACATTGGTTTATTACACCAAATGAACAGTTGTTGTACGGTTACTCTGCAGTGGAAGTACCATCGAGGGGAAGATATGGTTGCTACAAAATTTCTTTGTAGCAACAAATTTGTTTAAAATTGTAATTATTGTTTTTATTGTTTTACTTTAAATAACTTACTAGACTACCACGTAAACATTATTAAAGTATTCACAATTACATGCTTTCAGTAATACAACTTGAGTACAAAATGTGGGTTGTATGTTTAACTAGGTGGTTAAGCTAGTTAGTACCATACCTTATATTTTTTAGCAGTTCTCTTGTTTTAACTCCACTATGGGAGAAATAGTTAAGAAATTATTTTTCAATTAAGTTAGTTCCTTAAATCAAGCCATTGTTTTGGAGGAAGCTTGTCTTGATTATATAAAACACAAGAAAAAAAAGATGAGGATTTGTAGTTCTGATATACTCTAACAACAAAAATCTTTTATGAAATCTTCGTGTTGGTTGTGGTGATTGACTCAAGTTTTTCTAGTATATCACAAGGTGTAAAGCAATTACAAATCTAAATTCATGATGAACATATCCTTATTTGGTTTACCATTCTACATTAATTGCAAATAAGAAATTATTGTTTTAATTTTTACTATATTTTTTATTTCCTATACTTATTTGATAATATTTATTTTAGAATCTTTATTCTATTTTTTCAATCATACAAAAATTTAGGACATATATGATTTTAGAATTAATTAATACTAGCATAGTTATTTGGTATACCATAATTCTACAAATGTAATTGGTTCGATAAGCTTAGTTAGTTGTTGGTGTAGCTAACCATTATTTTTTTCGAGGAAATATGAGCAAATCCAACAGAAGGGATCACATCTAGACAACCTTTATTAGCAAAGCCTAACCTCGAGGATGTCGAGGAGAATTGACCCCGTGACCAGCTAACCATTGTATTTTAAATTATTTAAATTAATTATCCATTATAGTTAAATTATGTATTCCAATTTATGTAGCTAAAATAAATAAATGAGAGAAGTATTGCTATAATCATTTGTATAAACATGGTTAGTTAGTGTGTTAGTGTTTTTGTGGCAATGGAGTACCAAATAACACCTCCTTAACAGTTGGTTGTTCCCTACAAAGGATCATAGAGATAGTTGGTGTTGTTAGCAGACAGACTTAAACAAAACAAAGCATTGCAAATAGCGAAAACAATACATGTACAAACATAAACTTAAACAAAAGAGACAAATACAAAATAATGCTTAATAAAGCAACAAGTCAACACAATAATGGAAAAATACTCCCTTTATTTACTGTTGGTGGTAGAAGAATACAATAGAATAATAAAAACACTTGAAGAGGATCCTTTGAGCTATGTTGTCAAAATCCTCATCAAGGAGGTCCCTTTCCTCAGTCTCTTTGCAAGCTTCTCCTCTCTCTCAAAAAAAGTGTGAAGAATCTCCAATGGTGGACTTTTCTACTCTCACTAATATGTTGGATTGCTAAGAAGAAATATGGCCAACATGCTAGCGCTCTCACTTCTTTTGCTTCAACAATGAAAAGGGGTGTTGCTCTGATAGTAAATTGGCCAACATAACAATGTCTCATTTTTTGGTTCTCCCATGGCTTGTTCATATTGAAACTTTTGAACCCATCTTCCCTCTCTTGGTTCAAGAGTGATAGTGACTCAAGAGTAGGACAATATTATTCCATCAAGGGTTGCATATCTTTAGGGCGACTCCAAGTCAGTTGTCCTTGATTGGAAATGTCAGGGAATCCTCTCCCCAAGTGTGGGAAGTGGTCCTAAACTACTAGGTTCACACTTTCCTTTGACTGCTCAAATTTTGAAGGAAACGTCACGCGGTCACATATTTCACCTTCTCTTCTAGTGCACTGTCAAAATTTTCCTTCAAAAACATTAGAAGAAGTTTAATTTTTGGTATTTCCATAATATATTCAGCTGGAATATTTGTATTGGTACCTTTTACTAGACAACCTTAAGTGTATTTTATAGTGTACGATTTTATGGTGTCAACAGTTTCCCCCTGATCTATGAGGTTAGGAGCAAGCATATAGTCGAAATACATCATGTTTTCCTATTCTGATTGAGAGTCTATGTAACATATTTAAGAGAGAGAGAGAGAGAGAATAACTTGTCATAGAGATGAGTAGAGAGACCCCTTGACTGAGGAGAAAGGGTAACCATGCTCTGTAGGAAACCTGAGCGATAAATAAAAAAAAAGTTATACGAGGAGGGCATGTCCCATGCTCGTTATAATGACTAGTTAATACAATCTGATATATATTGGTTATGTCAAGTCACACTATAGTAGGTGACATGTTGATGGTTGGTGATGATAACTGTTGACACCCTCAAGGGTGTTTTCTTTGAACAAATAGATTTAATCTAGTGCCCCCATGCATCATATAGGTGAAGCACTTTCTGAGTGAGATGCTTATGTATGCATGTGTCTTTGAATTTGGGCACCTCCCTTGCATTGTTGCATAAGCACTGTTGAATGGGGTGCTTAGTGATGCGTAGGTCTTTGACTAAATGGCAGAGTTTCAGCGGTTGTGAGGTACGATATCACCCTGATATGAAAATTGTTGTTGATGTGGAATGTCAATGGTACTGATGACATAAATGAGAAATGTTGATTCCCATTATGCCACCCAAGTATGTTCCTTAAAGGGGTAACTTATCCAAGGTACTACCTCGATCCTAGAATATGAGTGGTGAAGTTGACAGGAAAGAAGCATCAACCGTCCAAGAATTTTTTATATAAGTGATCAAGGTTTTTTGTGAAGCATATTGTGACATGGTGGATTAAAAAGGCATGATAACGAGAGTTGGCTATAGTAATGGTTATGGACAATTGACCCAAGGTCAGAGCTGTAATGCGAGTGCTGGTAGTCAAAACAATTTTTGATAGGGGTAGCCCTGGAGTCGATAAGACATACAGGGTATGTGTAAGTATGCTCTGGCTGACATGATTGGGATCGGTGGAAAATGTGCAAGCCCTAACCAAGGGTAACTAGAAACTTTCACCGGGTATAAGACATAAAAATAAGGGTGGGAATCGTTTTCCTAAAAAATCTTTGTACACTTTCCAAAAGAATGTAAAGGTGGTTTGGATGCACAAACGCAGAGACAAGTGCCCCAAAAAACATGTTGTCCTGCATAATGATGCAGGGATGGTATCTTTTTTCTAAGGTTGGGGGGCCCATTGGTTGGTCTCGGTGTGGGGTTGATGAGGCAGATGAAGTGACACAAATGGGCTATGTAAGTGGGGGTATGATAGGCCAAATGTGGAATTTGGTAATGTGTCGTTCTTGATCCATCGTAAAATATTAGTGGTGGCCTGGGAATGGGTTTTAATGAGCGATGAGTGAAGAAGAATGAGGTTTATCTTCAAGGTGTATAAGTGAGGTGGTTCCCGAGCCTAAGTGAGTGGTCATGGATCCCGATAATGGATGGTTGTATATTTATATGAATGGATCCATGAGTGGGAAGGCTCTATCAACCGGTGTGGATGTTTATCATATGCAAGGGGAGGTGGTGATAAAAATGGTTGAGATAATGGACCCTAGCATGCACTTTGGAGAAATGACATCGGGATATGCAAAGCTTGAGAGGAAGCCTATCATGTTGAGTGGTGCATAACACCTACTCTTGTATTTGTGTGTCGAGGTGTTGGTCAAAGCATGTTGTTTGTGATGTACCTGCAATATCCATGGCCAATACCCCAAGTGAAATCATATTTTTAAAACATATGAATAATATGTGATTGATTGAATGACATGAGTTAGAAAACAAGGCACACTTGAAATTATGTGTTGGGCGTGCGGCAGATCCAAAAATGATTTTTGGTGATAACCGGAACGGAGAGTTCCATGATAAAAATGATGTCGTACTGATCCTCTTGTCTCTCATGGTTTTGAGAATGGAGGTCCTGAGCTCCTATAATGGGCTCCAGAAAATGGAAAAGAGGGCGATAAATAGGGCTAAGTGGCCAAATATCATTTCATTTTCATTGTTGAGATTGAGAGACCAGAGCTTGATCCCGAAGCTTTTATTATCATTGCAGTCATCCAGAGTACCAGGGAAACACCCGGGGAGAGTCAGGTAGGAGCTTGTACACTAGCCTTTTCATTTTTGGTAGTTGTAGGGTAGGTAGGTCATACAGGGTCCCTTGTATGGAATTTTTAGGGTTAATTTTTTAGGGATGCGCAAGGGACTCAACTAGAGTCACGCGGTTTCCACATGAACCTTTGAGATTCACGTGGGGACGTGGCACAAAATTGACCCTTAGTCGCACAGTATATGCGAATGTTTCACGATAAGTCGTGGTGATGCCCCTTCATGTGTCATCACAGCTTGGTCATTGGACCATGCGCAGTCTGTGCATTTGTGTTTGACACATACATGTGAACCATGCATATGTGTTAAACACATACGCGTGGACCTCGGTCTGGTGGTCACCACAGCCTATGGCCTGACAGTCACACATCCCGCGCGCCTGTGTGGGGCATAGCCACGTGCTTGTTAGAAATGGGAGATTTTCTCATTTTTCTAGCTTAAGAAGCTAAAAAAATATGTTTTTGATATCCTTGATGGCAGGATGATTTGGAGAGAGCGGGACTGGATAACCTTGCATGATGCGGTGGCGGGGGACCAGGTCTTGACTCGATGGGATTTACTAATTTTTTACATAACCCTATCTTTAGGTCATAGGATAGCTTCCTGCACTTTTGGATTTGCTACTGGGATGATGACCGACAAATCATGGTTGTGAGGAGGGTCAATTTTCCCATATCATCCCATATTGACGTGTATTTTGTGACCAGGTTTCTACCTCATGGGGAGGCTTTACTTTATCCATTTTTATTTTGACATGTAGACATTTGTTCTTGGGTGGATACTGAGGGTCATTGTGGACCTAACCCCTATGAGGAGGGTTGTATCCAAGAATCTTATATTTTACATCTTATTGAGCAAGTTTCTCTATATATGATCATTCGGTTGGTGGGGTCAACTTCCCCCATTGGAGTATCAGGGCCCCAGATAGAAGTCCTTCAATAGTTGCAAGCAGGCAATTTCTTTGACTGGGCTCGATTTGTCTACAGGGGCATGACGTCCCAGCTTACACAAGTAAAGTGTGGTGAGCTTCAAAGCTTTTTCTATGTGAGAATTTTGTGTGGAATTATGTATGAGATGGTTTTTATGCTTCGATACTTTCTAGCAGTGGCACCAGGTCCTGCTAAGAACCCGCACATGCGATGATGGGATCCAGTGATGCCACGAGCTGGTGGTGGAATTGCGGTGCGTTACCGGAATGTCACCATGGAGGGTTGGTTTAACTCCAACCCTCAGTTTATCTTGGATTATCCATACCATGGTGTTGACTTCCAGTGGGATCTAGTCTTCTTCCTGGTGATGCATGTGGACCAACAGGTATGATATTTTTGTTTTCCACATTATTTACATGTATACATGTGTTTTATATGACTATATTGATACCATATGTGTTTACTTGCAGATGCGAGGCACCAGGGAAAACCACTAGC
Source organism: Pinus albicaulis (assembly GCA_034641835.2). NCBI lineage: Eukaryota > Viridiplantae > Streptophyta > Pinopsida > Pinales > Pinaceae > Pinus > Pinus albicaulis. The sequence goes on along the minus strand of CM076575.1, from coordinate 924,872,988 downwards.
CTACTTGGTAGGTAATGATCTGAGACATAATGGTGTCACAGGGGTGGCACCCATGCCCCAGAGACCTATATATTTGAGGCCTCCTCCTAGGCCTGCATGAACGGTGCAGCAACGCCATTTGGATATTGGTGGACCCTCTATGGAGGGTAGCAATGTGGCAGCAGTCGGTGACTTAGAGCGATGACACAAGCATACTGAGGCAGCAGAGGCTTGGATATCAGTTGTGGAGGTCGAGCTGCGATATTACCGAGACACTTGGGGAAGGGTTGAGTCCCTGACTAGAGGGATGCCCACTGGAGGTGGGGATGATTTGGCGGAGATCTTCATGGAGACAACGATGGCACGTGAGAGGGCGCATTGACCATCTTTGCACCGCATAGCTTTGGCGGTGGCCACAGTTAGTCCCATTTTGGCTCCTAGTGCAGAGATTGATCCACGAGACTGGGAGGGAGGGCCTCAACCCTAGATCTATTTCTATGTATGTACCACGGAAAGCACCCAGTATGAGGATGCTCCCCTACTTTTTGATGACATATTTTTCCTGACTATGAGCCAGTGGATTGTATATTCATTTTTGTATACTTGGACACATATATTTTTTGATATATGTATGTGTGTATATGTATGTATGTATGTGTGTGTGTGTGTGTGTATATATATATATATATATATATATATATATGTGAGATGTATTTTTAAGTACTCCTCATGATGTGTACAAGGATAATTTATGGTGTATTTCCACTGCCCCATATTTATATTTTTTGTATATATGTGATGAATATTGATTGTTATATATATATATATATATATATATATATATATGCGAGATGTATTTTGGCGACTCTCATGATGTGTACATGTTGATAATTTATGGTGTATTTCACGTCTGTTATTTATATTTTTTGTATATATGTGATGAATATTGATTGTTTTATGGTCGATGGTATATATGAGATGCATTCCAATATAGGATTTGGTTATATATGTGTTCAGCTATGTGATTTTTATTTCTTGGTATATGCGTAAATGTGATGTAATCAAAACTTCGGGATAATATTTGTGCATGCAGGTATTTCCTAAAGAGACATGGATCACACACTTCAAAGGTTTGATTTAACTGTGATATAACCATTTCAGAATCAAGGAAGACATGCAGATGGTGGATACCTTGGAGAGAGGCATCGGCTAAAAGGCCTATGAAGGTGTCATATTCGACTTGATTTTTGGTGGTTGACCCGATACAAATTCCATTAGTGAATCAAGTTGTCTGATCAGGAGAGTATATGGCCCAGGCTGCAATAACAACATTTTGAAACCATCGAGAAGCGCCATCAACAAATATGTAATGATAGATTGGCAGATGATCCATATGCGACACAGGATGAGAGAGCATGTTTTAGATAAAATCTATGGTGAGGTGACCATCATAAAAATAAGTTATGGTGCATACATATTTATTCTAGGGCATTGAGGGCCATTCATTATGGGTGAAATTTTTTGAGGTATATTCCATTGACGAGATTTTTTAGACATGTCCCATCAGGCTCTGATAAAATGTATGCCCCTTTGAGGAGGCAATGTTTGAAAATATATGGAACCTTCTATGATGTCTCTAACTTCCCAATTCTTAAAGCTTCTTGGGAGGCATCATAGCAGAAGACTAATTCTCCCTCGTTGAATGATCGACTGGTGTTTTTGCAATCAAATGATGATTTGACCCTATTTTTGTGGGCTTATTTATGTTGGAGAGACTCTCGTCGACTTTCATCGACCAGTTCTAACTATACCAACCTTTTTTCTCTAGGGGTTTAGTATCAGTGAGAAGTTAGATAAATGAATTTAGGATAGGGATTTCACATTCAATGGGACGCACGGCCTCCACCCCATAGATTATTTGGAAGGGTATGAACCTTTTTGATGCTTTAGCCATTGTGCGGTATGCCCATAGGGATGAGAACGCCATGTGGTGCAAATTGGTTTTGTGATTGTTCACCATGCGCTACAACATTGTTTTGAGAAATTTGTTGACAACTTCTACCTAACCAGATTGGGGGTAGTATGGTAATGCAAATCCATGAGAAAACCAAGGTGTTGGGATAATTCCTGGAATATTTCATTTTCGAAATGTTTCTTGTGATCTGATACTGATTCCTTAGGGACACTGAATCATGTGATGACAAGGTTAAGAAAATATGTGCATAAACTTCTATGGAGTTTTTGTATGTAGGCATGCCTTTTGCTCACTTGGTGAAATAATCGAAAACCATAACTATGTATTTGTGGTTTCCAGATGATGGGGGGATTCAATTCATGAAGTATATTCCCCATTTACAGAAGGGGCCAGCGATGATGACGGGGTGTAGGGGAGCTAGAGGGGATTGCGCCTTATGAGCATATCATTGGCATCGCTCACATTTTTTGACTGCTTGGATGAAGTTGTGAATGAGGGTGGGCCAAAAGTAACTGACACGTAGGAATTTTTGAGCGGTGGCCATCCCTGAGAGGTGGCCACCGCAAGCCCCATTGTGATAGTCATTCATGATTTGCTTGGCTTGGTCATGAGTGAGACACCTACGAAGGATGGTGTTGACGCCTCTTCGATAAAGGGCATCCCCTAAAAGGAGGTAACGGGGCATGATGGCATGTGCGCCTTTAGTTTTCATAAGTGAGCTGAGGTTTTAACTTTTGAGTTCGTAAAAAGAGTAGGATATCACCGTACCAAGGGTCGTCAACTAACACTAAGAAAATATGTTCGTCTCATATTGCATCATTAACGGGGGATCCTTGGATCTATGTTGGGAGATCAGTGATGAATTTGGCATGGATGAGCACCTTTTTTCTTTTAGGGGAGCTAAAATATAGATAGAATTCTTGCCGTATAACTACCCATCGATCATATTTTTGATTCATCATATGGTGAGTGAGAAAATATTCCATAGGGTTGATAGCTGTTACGATGTTGGTGGTTTTAAGGATGATATAATTTCAAATATTTTATACTGAATGTATTAGGGATAAGGCTATTTTTTCTTTTGGCTCATACTTCAATGTAGCCTCGGATAAGTTCTTTCTAACGTAATAAATTATGTGTTCCCTATTGTCTGGTCCATCTTAGACTAGCACCCCAGCAATGGCTATATATTATGTAGATAGATATAAGATGTAGTATTTATTATGTTCGGGAGGGATAATCAAAGGAGTTGAAGATAATGCATCTTTTAAAGCTTCAAATGATTTTTGAGTTTGCTCATCTCATTGGAAAGAGATTTCTTGATGAAGGAGACGCAAGAAGCCCTGCGTGCTAGTAGCGTAGTCAGGGAAAAAGCATCGTAATAAGTTGGCCCTACCCTGTAGGCTTTGTAACTGCTTCAATGTTTTTGGAGGTGGTACTTCTTTAATACCATGAAATTTGAGAAGGTTGAATCTAATACCTTTTGGGAAACTATGAATCCCAACAATCTTCCAGCATTGACGCAAAAAACACACGATAGGGTTCAAGCATAGGCTATATTGTTGACATATTTGAAAAACTAGGCGGATGTCTTCCAAACGATTAGCACACGCCTTGGATCGTATGGTAAGGTCATCCAAATAGGCGAGGATGAGATGAGCCAAGTATTGGAATATGTAGCTCATGGCCCGCTGGAAGTTGCCACCGACATTTTTAAGACCGAATGACATAACATGGTATGTGAAGGTACTCCAAGGGGTAGTAAATGTGGTTTTGTATCGATATATATGGTGGATCTGGATCTTATTGTACCTATATAATCCATCCATGAAGGATAGGGCCTCATGACTAGCACAAGCACCTATAACTTGGTAAATGAATGGTGTGGGATAATTGTCTTTGGGACAATCTTTGTTCAGATCTCGGAAATCGGTACAAATGTGGATGGTGCCATGTTTTTTCATGATGGGTACAAGGTTGGAAACCCAATATGTGTAAGCAATAGGATAGATAAATCTAGATTTGTGGAGTTTATTTATTTCTTGTTTGATTGCTTCTTCCTTGGAGGGGTGTAATTGACATTTTTTCTACTAGACAGGATGGGTGTCAGGCCATATGTCAATATGGAGTTCCAAAATGGTGGGACTGATGCCTGGAATCTTCGAGTAATCCCTTATGAAAATATCCCTATATTCTTGAAACAAATAGGTGTATGAGGATACTTCTTCTATAGATCATGTTGCCGCCAGGGAGATTTCTTCAACCTTGCCAGGTTTTTTCGAAATATTTACCTTGATGGTAGGTGAGATATTTGACATGTTTCCTTCCTTAAATGAATCAGACGTTGGGATAGGATTCTTGAACCAATATACTCTCCCTGATGACAGGAAATATTTATATTTTATGGCACAAATATCGTGGGTTGGTGTTCTGGTAGGCACAAACACTTTTTCAGGTAGAAAAAATGAACGATGGTGCATGGCATCCCATGGATATTTGGGTTTTGTCATGGCCTCTAGAATATCTTCATCTAAGTGAAAAATATTATCTAAATTTCAAGTATTTTGTGTGAGGCCGTGAGGAGGGATTTTAAGCCTAGTAGTTCTGGTTGACAAGCAAGAATACAATTTGATGATTGATGTTGTAGAACCAAGCGAAGTTGACAAGGCGCAAATAGGATGGGTCTACACCTTCAATGGCGTTACTACTAGTGAAGTAGCTTTAGCGGTCTCGACATCAAAAAATTATGAGTAAAATGCACAAGTCATGGTTCCCACGGATGATGAGATGAATTGTATGTGATGTTGTGTGTCGTCAGCATTAGGTGGTGGATGATGTAATGGTTGGTTTATAGTGAGTGGGAGGGAGTTCTTGCGACCTTGTTGGCGTACAAGGAGTAAAGATTTACTCTCCAATAAGAGGTTGGTGTTGGATCCTAAGATGTTGAAATGTTTGTAACATATGGAATGCTTCTATACTATGAAAGCTACCGGTGCAAATGTCACACTCAGGGCAAGTACTAACTAAGTAAATGGTATGTGAGTCAGTACTGCTCATAGCATAAGACGACGATTCTTGGTTAGGTTCATAAGATGGGGCATTTCTTAGTTCTTTCCATCTCCAGGTCTTAGTATTAGCGGGGTGTGGCTTCCTAGGGTGTCTTTGTTTTAAGGATGCTTTGGCTGCTCTCAAGCGTGGAAGTTATTTACAGTTCTTTGTGTGATGAAATTGAGAGCATATGCGGAAATAGCAGCGTGATTTTCTCTCTAGTAGGTGGAGTTGGGGTTATGGTCATATTTTGGGCAAGTAGGAGGGTTTTTAACTCTTATAACTTGAGGAAGGTGTTGGTGGGGTGACCAACCATGTTGCATAAAGTGAAATTTGCGAGTGTCCTACGAATATTTGGGGTTTCCACCTTCTTCCCTTTTTTCTTATCCTTTTGGGTGGCACCAGCTAATGTCGATAGAGGTGTTTCCTGAGTTATGATGGTATTCTGAGAGGTAATAGGAATGAAACCTATAAAGGTGATACCTAAGTTTCCTAACATGGTCAGAGGGGCCAAATACCATACCGATATCATGAGAGCCATATTCAGAAATGTAAGCGTTGCCACGACTTGGTGTAAGACAAAACTAGGCAAAGGATATAAAAAGGGGGTTTGAGTGATAATGTATGGGAGGACTATTGAGTCGGTAGTGGTGACATTATGGGTATCGGACGCTGGTTCCTAACTCGTTTGGTTGTTTGATGAACTCAACATGCACACCGCAGCACCTGCAGTTGTTGGAGTTTCCTCTGGAAATATAGGGGATTCTCCAGGATATCTTTCAAGGAGAGTGGATGGTTTGAATTGACTCAGAGAAAACTCCATTTATGTTATAACCAACTCAGGAGAATAGTCTACATATGGTGGAATGCTTTCAAGGGTGGTTACTGGCTTCTTCTCGTAATATGTGAGCTGGTTAATAGTAACAACTTTCCCTTCATGGGGGAACATCATTACTCTGAATATGGAGGATGTTGGATGCTATTACAGTAATTGCGTACATATAACTCCAACCAAGAAGGATGTTATAATCCAACTGTTAATCCAAGACTTCGATGTCAATGAGCATAGTCTTGTCGGAGATACGTACTTGTACGTTTAGGAATAGATCTACGGGGGCAAAAGGGTGCCTGTCATATGCTCTAAGCATAATGTCAGATGGTTTAAATTCTAGAGATCCTAGTTTCTACCAAAATATTTTTGACGTGATACAAATAGATTCTCCTTCGTCTACGATGAAATAATGAACGGTGATGTTTTGGATCGAGACAGGGATTTGGAAGGCGACTAGAGAATGGAACCATGGACCCTCTTTATCTATATTGAAAACCATTAAGAGAGAATCGGAAGGGTCGATTCTGCCTAATGTGAAAAGGAGGGCTTTCCATTGGGCAAGGAAAGATTGCAGGACTTCTAATGCCGACATAGTTGAAGGAGATTAAGCCAAGTCATTAACGATGTTGTACCTATGATAATCCTTTGAATTATGTCATGCTCACCTCAAGGGACCTTTTACAATTTTTGGCATAGGTTCTATAGGCATCCAAGGAATGGTCAACGATGTTATAGGTATGGTCGCGCTTGAGGTAGATGGGTTGGTCTCTCAGGGAGCTTCATAATTTATTTTTCACCTTTGCAGGGGAATTTCTTCTCCTACCATGAAGATTTCACGATTAGATTTATTATATGGGTTCCCTCCAGGGTTATTTTTCTAGGGAGATTTATGTTTCTGAGTATTAACCACTCCCTGATGGGGGAAAGGGTCATGCATTATTGTAGTTTGTTGATTTTTCCCTCCGTGTCCCCTATTATCCTCAATTATTTTCAACTCAAGGAGTCGAGGACAATGGTTAGTATAATGATTGCATTCCCCACATATGGCACAAGAATGAATATTCCTAATAATAGTGGTCTTATTTTTCCTTTTCGAGTTTTTTTTGGTTTTTTCATGGTTTTGATTATGGTTGGGGTTTCCCCCAACTAATATTCACGGGGAGCGTTGTTGATTGTTGACCCCTTGGCCAAGTTCTCACTTTATTTTTCTCTTTGGCTTTTTCTTAGCAACGTTAAGTGGATTAGTTTTGTTCCCCTAATCAAATGACGATTTTTTTAGCATGGGAGGGTTTCACTAAATTAACCCTTGCGTTATTTTGAGTTGGTGGGTTATTTTTTTGTTGTGTGGGGAAAGGAGAATATTGGTTTCCTTGTCCCTGATTGGTATATGAATTCTAGGAAGAGGACATTACGTTTGTGTTCCTATATGAGTATTGTTTTCCCTATGGGGGAGGGTATTTTCCTCCCTTTGGGAGCTCATATTGGTTAACCTAGCTAACCGTATTCTGTATCGGTGTGGGTTGACCAGGGCAGCATCCTGTATTTGGTGTGTTTTTCATAGCATCAAACGATATCAACACATTAAACGAGTATCCGTGGACATCGTGTATAGTAGGAATTTTAACAATAGTTGAACAGTTCACCGACATTATTCTGATTACACACTATTTAAGCTTCATGCATAATACATAACCTCTTCTACAATTGATCATCAATTTGTGGAAATAGAAGCAGTCGCATGCGCACATTAAAACATAATCAAGCACACATATAACACAGTATGTAATGGGGAAAGCTTACAGCTGAAAACCCCCAAATATTTGTATATTATAATGATATAGAACATGTAACAATACATAGCACAAAGCTCCTCACAGCTCTCAGCACTATCTCACATGCTACACACAAACTAGCTCAGAAATGAACAAGTCACAAGTTCAAATCTCTTCCACCTGTTTGCCTGCCTCTACTGCGCAATCCAAGATGAATAATGATGAGATCCAAGTTCAAATCCCACTGGCTTGTACTGCGCAATCCTCATTTGAAATCTCAATCAATGTGTGTGCAAATATCATGCACAGCTATAGTCACAACTGATAGTAGACTCACCCTTTCACCCACCTCTAACACTGGTCTCCACTGAACTGTCCATGCATTGCAGTTAACTGATGTATTCTTTAGTTGATTTATGAGTTAATAATTAGTGAATTAATTAATAATTAATTAACACCACTCATCACTAGTGTATTTATCAGTTAGACTAAATACAACTAGTTCAACTAAGTTAAACCGAACACAACTCCATCAACTGTCTCATCAACTCCACCAAACTCTGCCACATGAGTTCTAACTGAAGTCAACCATGCAATAGCTCAATTAAACCCTAGGAATAGCGTAATTCCTTCTGTCAGTTGCATGTGCCACATCCGTAGCTCAAACTGAAGTGTGCCAAGAGGATAAGATAATGTTTATAGTCCAAATATTATTAAGAGTTAATAATATTCGACTATTCTATTTTTAGCCCGGCAGTCTAAAAATAGACTTCGACCTAAATGCTAAAAATAGAGGTCCATCTATTTTTACCAACATGACCAATCCTCCAAGAATAGCATACTGCAGCTCCCGGTCCATGATCCATATGTCTAAAAATAGACTTTTCGACAAAAAATCACATGTGTGGTCCCCACCTAGTTTAGGTGATCACTTTCCAACTAGGATCAGAAAAGATGTTTCAGGAGGCCTCCTTCACTGTTTCTTGTTGCCATTTTCAACACTCCCTCTCAACAAGAAAGGACTGTCATTGCATGCGACATGCAACTCCATGTATTCGCCCTGCAACTCTTTGCAAGGCTTATGCAACCCCATGTATCCTGCTTCCAACCCTCTCAAACCGAACAGGCTCAAAACAACAAAATCACCGATGCACCATCATTTTATTCTTTGACCTTTGTCATTCAACTGCACATGTCATTTAGAACCACCCAAACCGTTGAACCCTTGCACCCATGAACTCTCCATCATTGTCAACTCGACCATGCCCGCATCCGACACCGTCACTTTGATCTCGCCCGCATCAATCCAATTGATCATGCGACGTTTACGCGCTCGTGGGCACCTCGTATTCAAAGTTAAATTCATGAGATCTACACCATCTCATGAATCTTGCTCAAAATCTCCTCTGGGATTACTCATGCATGTCGCCCCACCTCTCACTTGGTGGTATAGCCGCATGCACTCCCTCTGCCCATCTGGCACGAAATTTCTCTGCATGAGTGGTTTCTCCCACTCCATGATCCTCATCTTGTGGCTGCTCCACATCCCGAGGTTCACTTTTACCTGCATGCAAAACTTGCTCCCTCTCAAGCATCAATTGCATGTCTTTCTTGCACTTCCCAACAGTAGGAAGCTCCGTAGACATCCCATCTACTTCAAGTCTGTAGAGATTCTTTGCTCGAATCCCAACCTTCTTGACTTGTCCTGTTGCCTTGTGCCAAAGGAAAACTTTTCCTTCACTAAAGACAACTTCATACCCTTTATCCTCTAACATTGCGACTGAGATCAAATTCTTCTTTAAACCTGGAACATGCACTACATCTTGTAAAAGAATGAGTTTACCTGACTCCCTCTGAAATGTTATGGTACCAATGCCGGTCGCATTGTATCGTCCATTGTCGCCCAACTCAACATGCAACTGGAGATCTTTCTCCACCAAGTCACTGAAAAGATTCACATCTCCCGTCATGTGAAAGGAAGCGCCACTATCAAAATACCACCCCGATCCCAATGCACTAGACACCATGCATGCGATCAATGAGAATTCCAACTCAAATTGCGAGGCAAGAGCCTCACCAGCTGCAGCTCCAGCAGCCTGCTTGTTCTTCTTCTTCTGTGGACAATTTGTGGCGTAATGTCCATGATCGTGACAGTGAAAACACTTCACTTTGGACATGTCACGCTCTTTACCATCCGCACCGGATTGAGAAGCATTCTTCTTTCCCTTCCCCTTCCTTGATTTGGCAGCCAAAGCGCAATCCTCTTCATCAGATGCCTTTGATGAAGATCCATCCCTGGTACTCCGCCTTATCTCCTCTTGCACAAGATCCGACCAAAGTCGCTCCCATCCTGGCAATTTCTCCCGACCATTGACAGAGTCCTGATAGGAGTGCCAGCTCTTCGAAAGACCAAGGAGAGCCAAGTCCACCAAGTCCTCATCATCCACACTAATTCCTACACTCCCAAGCTCATCCCTGCAGTGGACAAACTTTGTCAAGTATACCGGAATAGTGTCATTCTTCTCCATCTTTATTTTCCTGAGTTTATCCTTGAGCGCCAACTTCCTCTGGTCGCTCTTGCTTTGTAATAAATATGTCAAGGCTTTCCACATCAAAAATGGATAAGCCTTACCATGCAGGCTGGATACTATGTGATCCTTCACGCCCTCCAACAGAATCCTTCGACACCTTGCTGTCTTCTTTTGCCAAGCCTCAACCAAGGCAGCATCGCTAGAAGAAGGCTTTGGAACTTCAGCATCTATGAACTCCTTCAGCCCATTTTCATCTAACACCGCCTCCATCCTATCTCTCCATGCAATATAATTTGAGTTGCCTTCAAGAGCATACTCCAATCGCAATCCTTGATAAGACATTTTGACTTCGACACCAAGAAAACACTGCTGCAAATTCGAATTCCACCAGCTCAAAACTCAACCGCTTCTGATCTGTGAGAAAAAAGTATTTCTAGCACAGAGATCGAAGTAGGGGAATTTACTGGATATATCACCTTTCAAAGAAAGGATGGATCCATAGGCTACCTGGTCCGCTTACAGACTCTGTCTACCGAAATAAAATGTAATCACTGTAATAGATCCGATGATCAATTTTCGCTCCGATACCATGTAGAAATTTTGAATAATAGCTGAATTATTCACCGAGATTATCTTGATTACACACTATTTGAGCTTCATGCATAATACATAACCTCTTCTACAATTGATCATCAATTTGCGGAAATAGAAGCAGTCGCATGCGCACATTAAAACATAATCAAACACACATATAACACAGTATGTAATGGGGAAAGCTTACAGCTGAAAACCCCCAACTATCTGTATATTATAATGATAGAGAACATGTAACAATACATAGCACAAACTCCTCACAAGTATCCAACACTATCTCCAATTGTTACACACAAACTAGCTCAGATCTGAACAAGTCACAGGTTCAAATCTCCTCCACTGTTTTCCTACCTCTACTACGCAATCCAAGATGAATAATGATGAGATCCAAGTTTGAATCCCACTGGCTTGTACTGCGCAATCCTCATTGGCAATCTCAATCAATGTGTGTGCAAATCCCATGCACAGCTATAGTCACAACTGATAGTAGACTCACCCTTTCACCCACCTCTAACACTGCTCTCCACTGAACTGTCCATGCATTGCAGTTAACTGATGTATTCTTTAGTTGATTTATGAGTTAATAATTAGTGAATTAATTAATAATTAATTCACACCACTCATCACTAGTTTATTTATTAGTTAGACTAAATACAACTAGTTCAACTAAGTTAAACCGAACACAACTCCATCAACTGTCTCATCAACTCCACCAAACTCTGCCACATGAGTTCTAACTGAAGTCAACCATGCAATAGCTCAACTAAACCCTAGGAATAGCGTAATTCCTTCTGTCAGCTGCATGTGCCACATCCGTAGCTCGAATTGAAGTGCTGCAAGAGGATAAGATAATGTTTATAGTTCAAATATTATTAAGAGCTAATAATATTTGACTGATCTATTTTTAGATTGGCATATAAAAATAGACTCCACCCAGTATGTCTAAAAATAGAGGTCCATCTATTTTTACCAACTTGACCAACCATCCACAAATAACATCCCGCAACTCATAGAATATGATCGACATGTCTAAAAATAGACTTTGCGACAAAAATCACTTGTGTGGCCCCCACCTAGTTTAGGTGATCACTTTCCAACTAGGATCAAGAAAGATGTTTCAGGATGCCTCCTTCACTGTTTCTTGTTGCAATCTTCAACAGGTAGATGTTTTTGGGTTAAGTTTTGGTTATGGACCCTATAAATCCATCAGCTGCTTTAGATTCACTTGGTGTCCCTTTATAAGTTTGCAGGCATGGGGAATATAGAAGAACATGATAGATATATCTAGAGTGGGTGTGTATAATCTCTAGTTGTTGATATTTTCTAATGGATTTTTCCTCGTTATGCGAGGATGAGTTTTCCACGTCTTTTAAAATTTCTGATGTAAGAGATCTCAAAAATAAGTCCAAGAGGAATTTATCTTCAAATTGTGCTTTGCACAAGGTATGATATTTCTGCCACTCATGGATATGATCTGATATGTGTGTAGTAGGTGTTTATTTGAATTGGGAGAGAATTTCCAAGCGTGATTCATGTAGAATCACAAGCTGGAAGAATGTGAGGAATGTGGTAGCTAGAGAACTAAAGATTACATGTAACGCAAAAGGTTGGTCAATGTACCATTTCGTTGGAGACCCATTAAGGGTGCGTTGAAAAATTTGTAGCCAAATACTATCATCTGTAATACTATTTGATGAACACCACAGGTGAAAATTCATGACATGGTTTCCTAGGTCTTCCCCGTGCTTTCCTTCAAATTTTGGAATGTCAGAAGGGAACTTGGTGGGCATAGCTGGCCAATTTTTTCCATGCATAATTGGTTCATTCATAAGATTACTTAAATATGGTAGGTTTCAAGAAGTTAAGAAATGTATTTGTGACTTAATTGCCATCGCAAAATGATTTTGAACAGTTATATGCAAACTGGTCCTATGTGGTGAAGTCTGAGGAGAACTACCCTGGTGGGTACTCCTTGGACTATCCGAAGGAGTGGTATATGGGATCCCCAAAGGAGTAGCGATTGGTGACCCTTACAGGGCCGTGACCTTGGGATCTGATGGATGATCATGTCCTTTCATGAAATTCTCTACAAACTGTTTGTCATATTTTTTTCTGAGGCTGTGGAAAATGGTACAGTGTGCTCAAATCATTGTTGGTGAATGAACCGAATATTGTTTGCCTCTGTGTCAGGAAATTTATTTCCGCAATGTTTTAATTATGTAGATAAATGTCTTTCTGAAATCTAACAATGTTTACATTGTCAACAACCCATCTGATCATGTCTGTATAAGGAAGGATTTGTGTTCAAGTTGCAATCCTATATAAGAATGAATTGGCTACATCTTTGTAATTATAACTAGAGACCGGGGTAGAATAATCAATTGTAACCATTTTTTTTGTCACCTTGGGTCTTCCATCTTCAAAAAGCGTATAGATATCTTCCTAAGAGGAGCTTCTGGCATCTGAGGTGTCGACTATGTCGGAAAATAATCCAGCCGTTTCAGTAATTTCTGTTGGAGGAACAGTCAGTTGTTGTTGAAATACATGTTTGTTTCTTGCTTTAGCTGCCTTAGACATATCTGCTAAACTTTTCTTATCGAGACTGGCCTGTAATGGAAAACACAAGAATGAGCAATAATTTCTTTACCATAGATTCCTTAGCACGAATAACTATTTTTTATAATGATTTATGTCTTTAAGATAAAATCATGATGGTATCAATATGTAATGATTAAGTCGTTTAGAACTTCAAAAAACCATAAATTCGTCACTTTTGGCAATTAAATAATAAACGTGAATTCACCTGGGACCTTTACATGTCAGCATATTGGAATATTTATATCGAACAAATCCTATGGTCACACTTTAAAAATTACGATATTTGGGAATTATGATATACATTTTTCAAATATGTAATATTTATGAGAGTTGGCAGGAATATATATCAGTGGTTTCATATCGAGGAATGACATATCAGAGTTTTTAAGGAGTGCCATCTAATATAAAAAAAAATTATGTGAATAGAGCGGGTAATATCGAACGAGTATCAAAGTTATCGGATATCGGAGGTGAGGAGTATCAGAGCTATCGAATATCGAAGGTTTTGTAATAGCACTTGTTAAGAAGTTACGATATTTTGGAGTTCAGATATGCCACGTGGAAGTACGATGGGGATGGATTTTCTTTAAAATATTCAAAAATGAGCGCTTTTGTAGCTTTGTCTTTAGATGTCGAGAAAGTTTGATGGGGAAAATGATTTTATCGTAACTTTATTATAAGGAATGTTATGATATTAAAGAGCTTTGATAGAATCTTTCTGATAATGCAAAACACCTATGTGGTTAATCTCCAATATTAAAGATAAGGGAGGTCTTCATGCAAAAAGGTGTTTTATTTACATATTTACAAATTGCCTTATTTTTATTGGAATTAAATAATTTTATTAGGATTCAAAAGGTTCCCCGTTATTTATTAATTAACTAACATAAAAATAAATGGGGGTTTGTTGAGTACTACAATAATTGGAGACATACTAGGTCAAATAGTTATCTATGTAAAAGTGAGTGAAAATTTAACCAACTAATGAAAAATATTATAGAAATATTTTTCAAATATTTTAAATCTATATTGATTAAAATAACTCTAAATAAAAGAACTCACTATTTTGGAAATATTAAAAACTTGTTATTGATGAAAACCTTTATTATCTTTGCCAGTCATTTAATCAGTTATAAAGATAAAAAAAGAGAACTATATAATTTTAGTGTAAAGATAAACTTATTTGTCATTGGTAGAGCCACTGCTACCAGCAGGCATCCATAGCCTCGACAGGGTTACCATTTAACCAAATAATAGTAGTATCCCATCCACTTATAGTGATATCTTTAGAGGCATTAGCCTTCCATCATTTTATCAATTCCTTTTGTTTCTTGAAAGCCATTTTCCTCGTTTGGTGGCCAGATAGTGAGAATTCCATTCACAATTTATAATGAAATTGAACAAGTCGGCTTCTGATGAGAAATTTGTCTCACATATATAAATCTATAAGCCATTATCATGTTTTGGTGTCCACATATGATAATGTCAATACCATTGGTTCCTATGATCATGGCAAGTTGGCTCATGATGAGACCCCTTATCTTTCAAGTTTTTGGATAATTTTAAATTACACTCTAAAAATGAAATATAAGTGGATGGGGAGGTAATATTTCTCCTTAAGATTTTTGGATGACAATCAAAGTCAAAAGATTCTAAAACTTCAAAATAGTATTTACTTTTTTAAAATATACTTTTCATGACTAGTAAAATAATAATGGGATCCTTTAATATCTAAATCGATGAAATATTTACAAACTAATGGATAAAAAGGTTTTCAGAGATTACAATAAATCAATATAAAACTGCAATGTTATAATTTTCTTCTAATAACTTTTTTATGAAACCAACTCCAAAAATAGAAAAAAAGAGAGATCAACGCCTTAGAAATAAGCCACTTTGAGGGGGAATCCTCCTTTAAATTACATAAATGAAAATTTTTTGGATGATTCAAATGAAAATACCTCCTTTCTATATATAGGATTCAATGGGGTCAAGATATATACCTAGCCAACCTAACAATAATAATGTAAGGGCGCAACAATAACAATAGTGGTTTTTTATGGGGCACAATAATAACAATATGGGGGCTACAGGGGTACAACAATAACAATACGTGGGCTACACTAACAACAACAAGGGACTGCACTAGTAATATAGGGAACTAACATGCCCATCTCTTTCAATAAATTGTTGTCCTCAATGCTTGAGTACTAGCTTTGGATGCTTCTGTATAAAATTCTCATCCTCCCATGTGGAATCTTCAGTGGGTAAGTTCTTCCACTTGATGAGATACTCTGAAATTGATTTGTTTCGTAGTTGTCGAATTCTTTTTTCCATGACTGCTTCAGGTTCCAATATTATTTTTCCTTCCTCATCAAGTTCTGGCTATATTGTTTGAACTGGAAGTTTGTCGCCTATAACCTTCTTTAAGCATGAAACATGTAAAACTGGGTGAACTTGAGAAGAAGCAGAAAACTCCAATTTGTATGCCATAGTACCAATATTTTGAAACACCTTGTAAGGACAATAGTACTTTGGTGATAATTTATTATCCTTCTTAGCTTGCTTGAGGGAAATTTGTTTGTATGGTTGTAGCCGTAAAAATACCCAGTCTCATACATCAAAACTTCTCTCACTGTGATGTTTACTTGCCTGTTGTTTCATTCGATTTTGTGCCAAATTTAGGTTATCCTTTAAGAGTTGGAGAACTTGTTGTTGATGCTCGATGTGATCTTCCACTGTTGAACCTTATCATTTTCTCTTAAAGATGATGTGATGGACGGTTGATGATATCCATAAAGTTCCATAAATGGGGTAATTTTTGCTACAGTATGGAAGGAAGTGTTATACCACCATCCAACCAGAGGTAGCCACTTGATTCATTGTGTTTGTTTATAATATACAAAAAAACGAAGATATCCTTCCAAACACTTGTTCACTCTCTCAGTTTTCCCATCGGATTGAGGATAAGAAGATGAACTATGAGCTAGTTGAGTACCCAAAAAATAAAATAATTCCGTCCAAAAATTTTGAGTAAAAATGGGATCTCTATCGCTTACAATAATCTTTGGGTTTCCATGTAGCTTTTGAATTGTTTCCATAAATGCATTAGAAACTGTACTTGCTTTAAATGGATGAGATAATGCACAAAAGTGTGCATACTTGGTAAGTCTATCAACTACTACCATGATGACACTCTTTCCTTCGGACTTAGGTAAACCTGTGATAAAATCCATTGAAACCTCCTCCCAACATTGACTTGGAATGGATAAAGGTTGTAGAAGACCTAGGGTCTTAATTGTCTCAACTTTATTTTGTTGACAAACCAAGCATTCCGCCACAAAATTTTGAATATCAGATTTAAGTCCATCCCAAAAAAATTCTTTCTTCACCTTGTGGTAAGTTTTTTAAAAACCTGAGTGTCCTCCTAAGGGAGAGGTGTGCAATTCCAAAATGGTATTTTGTTTTAGTTGGGAATTCTTACAAATATATAAGCGATCTTTGTACCATAAGGAATCATTTTTCCAACTAAATGTATCAGATCTACTAAGACCTTGCTACAAATTTTTAATGAGTGTCCACACTTCTTCGTCATTCTTACATTCATCCCTTGCTTCGGTTATCCAATCTAGTTGGATAATAGAAATGGCACAAATCAATGCTTCCACCTCTTCATCCTTTCTTGAGAGTGCATCTACAATAACATTTAGCTTCCCTTTTTTGTAGATGATTTCAAAGTCATAACCAAACAACTTTGTGACCCATTTTTGTTGCTCAAGATAGTACCTGACCCAAAATTCATAATGACCCTCATGAGTTCGAAATGATTTTTTTAGAATATATTCATTATTCATTCTAATTTAATGGTATCCTGAATGAAGATTAAACTTGGTAAAATAAATTGCTCCATGTAATTCATCCAATAATTGATCAATCACAGGAATGGAAATTTTATCTTTAATAGTGAGCTTATTGAGCTCCCTATAATCTGGACACATGCGCCATGATCCATCCTTCTTATGCACCAATACTACTGGTGAGCCCTGCTATTGGACCAAGAGTGCTGCAACTCCTAGGGTTTTCCCTACTTTACTTTATCAACCCGGGGTTCATAAAAACTTGGAGGTGACAGTGCTATATACACATCATATGCATTTTTCTCATGTCATCCTCTTCTACTTTACGAAAGGGTTTTATTTCTTAAACTATGATAAGAAATGGAAAGTAAAATGTTGGAAGGAAATGACAGAAATGAAACTAATTTAATTTACAAAAAGGAAATGATGGAAATGAAACTAATTTAATTTGCAGTAAGGAAATGGCAGAAATGAAACTAATTTAATTTGTAGAAAGGAAATAACAGAAATTAAACTAATTTAATTTGTAGAAAGGAAATGGCATAAGGGAAAATAATTCTAAACCAAACTTAACTTGGTAAATAGGCTAAACACACCCTACTTATCTTGTGCTCTATCTATAATGCTTCTATCTATGCAGTTATTCATGACCTAATTCTAATTTGAAGAGATGTTTCTTGCAGTTTGGATAAGAAAGGGGTAAAGGTGCTAATGGAGGTCTTAACCACATGAAAAAAGGCTTAGGGGAGTGAAAAATGGGTTTAAAACTTTATTAAAGCTTTTAATATCGCAAAAATTATTTGGAGAGGGAGGCTTTTAAAAGTGTAATGGCGGAGTTGTAAGAGGGGGTGGCAATGCGATATGCGATATGCAATATAGCAATATCGCAATATCGCAATGTTGGTGGAGAAGTGGAAGTGCAGCCGAGAGGAAAGTGCAACGTGAGAGGCATGATGGGTGATGGAAGTGCGATATGTGAGATGTGATATAGCAATTGCAAGATCGCAAAGTTGGAGAAGTAGCAGAAGTGATGTTCAGGAGTGGGAGCGAAATGAGATATGTGATGGGGATAGAAACTGTGAAATGCGATTTGCGATAGGGATGACATGGTGGAGTGCTAAAGTAATGTCGCAATCGGTAGTTGGGAGTGGTAAGTGTCAATGAAGACCAAGTGTAACAAGTTATTTGTGATTTTCGGTAGGTGTTTTAAAGGAAAAAGGGAAAAGGTCGGTTTCCAAAGGTTTTCGAATGTTTTTTGTGATAATCGGCAAAGGTAAGGCGAAAGGGTTATACGAACTATCGCAATCGGAGCTCAGAAGTGGAGAGTATTAACGAAGACCGAGAGGATTTGTGTTTTGTGATAGAGCGAAGTATGATAGCAATAGTTTCGAAAAGCGGGGGCGAAGGTTGAATTCTAATGCATTTGTAAGTGTTTTTGGAAATGAGAAGGGTGGTAGTTGCAAAGAAGCGGAAAAGTAGGGAATGGACGGTGTAAGAGCAGTGCTTAGGTTGTGAAGTTTGAGATGGAAAATGAAGCGGGAAGGCACCATGGAGCTGCTCTGGGGCTTTAACACTAATTCCTGCAATCAACCCTGCTAACTTATGCACAAAGAAATAGGCAAATGCATGAAAATATAGTACAAAAGGAAGGTTGAAAATGGTAATGCAACTCTACTCTAATCTCAGAAACAGTGAGCAGAAATCAATTTTTGGGTCTATGGGAAGGTTCACCCTCCTCGAGCTCTATTGACAGAGATGACAAGGGAGGTTTTGATCCACAGCTTTTAGATTTTTCTCTTATATTCTATTACTCATAAGAAAATGAAACCTACAGCATCACACTGAAAGAAAAAACTAAGCAGCGATGAAACTATCAGAAGTAGAATTAATTGAGTGACAGAGAGAAAAGAACAAGTATAGCAGAGAGGCCGAGGCGCATGGGTTGGGCCCTAACCCACATGCCTAGCTCTCTGAAACTTAAATTAGTAAAATGAAATCAGTCTGCTCATTTCATGAAAGAATAGTCTCGTACATTTCTCAAAGTTTAATCATTGAGTACAATAATCAAAAGCTCAATAGCTTGCAGAAAAGTTCCAAATGGAATCGAATCCTTCCTAGCTCTAGCTCTGCTCTATTTATTCTACAGGGAAGCTACCAACAGCTCCCTAGAAAATAATGATTGAGTCCACTTTGACTCCAAATAAACCATAGATTGAGTGCACTTGTTTGCCTTTGGAATTCGAACTGTTGGAGGGGATCTCATGAGGATCCTTTGGCTACCTTTGAGAGTTAAGGAAGGTGGAAAACCCTCCTATAATTTCTCCTTTTTGTCTCCTTCAATTATTTATGATAAAATCTTTAGAAATAATGCCAATTACTCATGATTTTCTGCACTCAACCTCATATTAGGCACTCGGAGTATGTTAGCCTTAATCACCACCTATACTAGCATCACAAAACCAAATAACAATAAAAATTCAAGAAAAAGATATTTAATAAGGAAAAAATGTGACCATTAACCCCTCCAAATATTTCTAATGATGGAGCTCATCATCACCCCCTACTGAATGGTTTCTCATCCTCTAAGCAACTAATCCTCCTCCTGCATTTTTCAAGGCTTTGACAACCCCCCTGACTTCTTGAGGAAGAAGTGTGGGAGCCCCCTCAGGGGGGTAAAACCCATTACTCTTTTCTGCATTATCTCATTCTTTATCTTGTGTATCTATGTCCCTTTCATCATTCAACCCCATCAACAAAGGTGGACTAAACTTGAGACCAAGCCATTGGATATTCTTGGCCTGCATGGCCCTCTTGTATAATGGTACTCTTCCCAAGGCACCCCTCAGTCTTTCTGGAGTATGGTACTCCCTGTTCTTGAGGTTGTGAATGAGGTTGTTCCATCTCCTCTAGCTAGCCATAATGCACTCATCTTCTATCTTCCTAGAAACATTATCAAGTGGCATATTACCTGTTTTTGAGTCTGGAGGTAGCTTTCAACTAGTACAGGGTCATTTTCAATCTCTCGACGGTTAAGGATGACTCCTCTTGGGCTAAACAATTATGGTCTGATATGTAGGGGTTCTCAATTTCTTCTTCTCATAACCCTCCATATCTCTTTTTCTCTAGTGTCCTCATTCATCATCCAATATACTAGAGCCATCAACTGCATATCCTCCATTGTAGAATTGGGGTCCCAAGTATCCAGATTTTTCGGCACAAGGTTATGCACATAAAACTCTGCCATCTTTGCCTCATCAACCATTTTATCTTGCTTGTAGAAATCCATGACTTGCCTACAATATTGGAAAGGTATAGATCCATGAGAGGCTAGAGTTTTGATTTGAAATAGGAGCCATTGCTCCTTGAGGTACACAACATATGATTCAGCAGGGAATCTGTGCTGAAGGGATTCTATGCACAAGTATTTCATGGTGGCTACTTGTTGCCCTTTTTGCTGCAGTTTCCCATTTAGTGCTATATTCTCTACCTATGCCATCTACAGTTTCTTCTTCAGAACTGTCTCTCTGATTCTTTCCTCCTCCCATGGTAATTCTTCAATGATAATGGGGCTCGTGGGAGGAGTTTCTGGCTCTTTTTGACTTACCCTCTGACTCTTTTTAGTTCTGAAATACATAGAGGTCTGCCTTTTTCTCTTTGTGCTCAAAGAAGCTAAGGTGGAAACTTCCTCTTGGTTTTGAGGGGATGTTGGGTTGTGTTGTGAGTCTTCTTCTTGCTCATTTTCTGCTACCTTTATGATTTCTATCTCCATTTCCATTTCTTTTGTTTCTCTTCCATTTCTCTTCTAGTTCTTCTTTTGTCTCTTCTTCTCCTTCTTTTCTAAGACTAGGAGTAGAATTATGCCTTGTTTGGGTTGCTATAAAATCTTCCCTTGGTCCCTTGCTACTATGTCTGATATGCGGTATACTTCGGAAGCTAGCCTGACTGCTAGTGATGTTGTTCTGTTGCTGCTGTTGCACACTGTTCAAAATGCGCAGCCCAAACTTGGTACTGTTGTGCTACGGACTCCCTTCAGTATCTTTCCCTAAAACATTATCAATTCAATAGTTTGGATGAGATGAGATCTCTTTTTATTAGACTACGAAGCTAATTTTGGAGCGCTTATGTAACTCGGGCTCAACTCCAATTTTCGTTAGAGACCGTTGTTTCCTTCTCTTTATTAATTCATGATGGACTGCGTGTTTAATCCTCTCGTTCACCTCTACTCCAATTGATTTAATTTTTTCATGCCCAGATCGCATGAACTTGCAGTTCTCCCCAGTCATACTTCATGATGGTGGCCAAGCTAACTAGCCCCCTTTTTGCCTTCTAAATTCCAAATCTTTGCATTTAATTATTTCTGGCTATTATGAATGCACAACAAGGGGTGAAAGGTTATACCTAATCTTACCTGTTGTTTTCAAGGTGTTTTCAAGAGCTGGGTCGAGGACAAAGTCTTTTTAGATGTTGCGTTCTTCACTACTTTCATTTTTTCCTGAGTGAGAAGCTTGCTGAATAAGCAGCTCTCTGACTGAGTTTTTGATCTCATCTTGTTGTTTCTTCCTGTTTTATATGCTACACGGGATGCTTGAGATGCCATGGGTAGAATTCTTGTTCTCCTAGAGTCTATTATGTAGCTTTCCTTCTTGTTTTTCTTTGTATTCCATGAACAACCCTGTTTTTGAAGGAACTTCCTGATGTTTGTAGAAGTTTGTGGCTTGCTTTGTTTTGCTACATTGTGCTCGGGAATGGAGGAATATGGTGTATGGAGGTGATCGAAAGAGTTAAGGAAATGAATGGAGTGAATGATGGGATGGATGGTAAAATAGAAGGGGAGAGAAGAATATGACTTCTTCCCTGTGTTTCCAGAAACCATCAATAACCTGTAAAACAACGAACACAAAAAACACAGAGATGCAGATGTATTTCTCTCTTCTTCTTTATTTTTTTTTTGTTTTTTTTTTAAAGAAAGTGGGTTGCCTCCATTGAGGTTTACAACCCCCTAGATTTCCTTGAGCGCCTCAGAGAGGTTTTCACCCATGGATCTTTATTATTTTTTCTCCTTTTTTTTTTTGTTAGGAGGTGCTGGAAACTATGGAGTTTCCCATTACATACACCTCTCTGCTTATTGAATTTATGAACTCTGCCCTAGATAATGGATTCTTGTAAATTTTAAGTCTGTGACCATTGACAAGCAAGGGGATTCCTTCCTCATCTATGGTCCTGATTTGAATTGCACCATTGTCAAAACATTTTTCCACTTTGTATGGTCCTAGCCATCTTGTCATCAACCTTCCCTTAAAGTCTTTGAACCTTTAATCATACAAAAACACCCAATATCCTTCTTGGAAGGCCTTCTCCTTAATGTTCTTGTCATGACATGCCTTCCTTTGCAGCGGAACTACCTCTGTGTGAAGAAGTGCTTGCATTCTGAACTCATCCAATCCATTTAGTTGTAGAAACCTCTCTTTTTTGGAATTTGATAGATCTAGATTTAATTCAACTTCCATTCTTAAAGTATTTAATTCAAACTCAATAGAAAGTAGATATTTCTTACTATAGACTAGTTCATAGGGAGTGAATCATGTTTTTGTCTTCCAAGTAGTGTTGTAGGCCCAAGTAGCTTCTACCAATCTGTCTGCCCAATCTTTTCTACTGCTGATCACAACCTTGGTGAGGATACTCTTTAAAACTCTGTTAGTTACTTCTACTTTTCCATTCGCCTAAGGGTGATAGGAAATATAATTTCTCTGCTTAATCTTGTGCTTCCTCAAAATATTTTCAATGAGGTGAGACGTGAATTGTGCTCCCTAATTAGTGAATATTTCTATAGGGTACCCAAACTTGTAAAACACATTCTCCCTCAGAAATTCTGCTACTTTCTCCTCGATTTCTACCTTCACTACTTCTGTTTCATCCTACTTTGTTAGGTAATCAGGGCAGACTATGATATACTTCTTTCTTCTGGATGGTGGATCGATAGGTCCAAAAAATTCCATGCCCCACTTTTCAAATGGCTCAAGAGCCACCTGAGGGTGCAAAGGCATCTCATCCCTTTGTGTGGGTTTCCCCATCCTTTGGCACTAGTCACACCTGCTGGTGTATCTTCTGGAATCTTGGTGAAGGGTACACCAATAGTATCCTGCCTGCAAAACTTTGTAAGTAGTCCTCTTTGTAGCAAATTTGCCTCCACATGGGTCGTCATGACATGCAGAGAGAATATAAAAAACTTCTTCCTCCCTCACACATCTCCTGAGGATTTGATCAGTGCCTATCTTGAAAATATTTCCCCCAATCCATGTGAAAGGGGCGCTTCTTCTGATGATTTTGATCTCCTCCCTGAATGAAATATTAGGAGGGAGTTTCCCAGCAACCAAGTAGTTGCCTATATCAGCAAACCATGGTGAGAGTGATGATATAGCAAAGAGATTCTCATCTGGAATTTGGCCATCCACCATCCCTTCTTCACTTGCAGGGAGAGCTAACTTGGACAAAACGTCTGTAACAACATTCTCCTTTCCAGGTTTATCAACAATAGTCAAATCAAATTTATGCAAAAGTAACAACCATCTAATTATCCTAGAATTAACATCCGGTTTTTTCATTAAATACTTGATTGTTGCATGGTCAGTGTGAACAAAGGTCTGATATCCAGTTACATAATGCCTAAATTTGTTCAAAGCATGGACAATGGCTAACATCTCCTTCATAGTAACAATATAATTCATCTCGGCCTCGGAAAATTTCTTGCTGATGAAATAAATGGCATAAGGGATTTTTTCCTCTAATTATCCTAATTGTGTCCCTACATCTTTGTCAAATGCATCAGTGTGGATGTGGAAAGGCAGAGTCCAATTTGGACCTCGGAGAATGGGGGTAGTAGTCAAATTTTCCTTAATGAGCTCAAAAGCCTCTTGACAAGGACCAAACCAAATAAACTCAGAATCTTTAGCTAATAACCCAAATAATGGTGAAACCATCTTGATGAAATCTTTGATGAACCTTCTATAATAACCAGCTAAGCCTAAGAAACTCCTGACATCTTTCTGCTTTTGAGGAGCAGGTACCCTTTTGATGATAGTGATTTTGTTTGGGTCTACCTGTATTCCTGCTTGGGATATGGAGTGCCCTATCACAACTCCTGCTTTCTTTAGGAATTCACACTTTTATGGGCTCAGGGAGAGATGCATCTCAATGTACCTTCTTAGTACTTTACCCAAATTGGAGAGAGCTTCCTGGAAGTCATCCCCATATCGTGTGAAATCATCGATGTAGATTTCAACAAATTCATGGAATAATTTAGAAAAAATGCCTAGGACAACTCTTTGGAAGGTGGTTGGGGTGTTGCACAACCCAAAGGGTAGGACTTGATAAGAAAAGGTACCCCAAGGGCAGGTGAAAGTACTCTTATCCTGGTCTTCGGGGCTGATTTGAATATTATTGTACCCACTGAACCCATCTAAGAAGGAAAAGAACTTCTTCCCTGCAAGGCCATCTAGGACTTGGTCTATAAAGGGCAAAGGAAAATGGTCTTTCTTGGTGGGTTTGTTAAGTTCTTAGTAACAAAAACAAATTCGCTACTTCCCATTCTTCTTTGGGAATAGGACAAGAGGAGATACCCACTCATTGTTGGATATAGGATATATGAACCTTGCATCCAATAGTTTTTGCAGCTCTTCTTTGACTATGTCCTTCAGAGCCAGGTTCATCCTTCTCTGGGGTTGTCTCATAGGCTTTCATCCTTCTTTGATTTAAATATTATGTCTGCATATTGAAGGACGCACCCCTTTCATGTACTTTTAATCCCAATCAAATGCATCTATATTATCTTTCAAAAGCTGGCATAACTACTTCTATTCTTCATTCGAGAGGTCTAGGTTGATTTTCAGAGATATGGATGGGCCAAACTCAATAGCCTTGGTGGTTTCAGAGGTTGACTCAGTTGATTTCACTTCCATCCAAGGTTGGATTTCAGACTCTTTGACTAAGGTTTCGAGAGGAATGTTAGTGGAGGACTGATTTTGAATGGCATGGTCAATGAGTTCATCTTCATCAAGATTCCCCCCTCTAAGAATAGCATCTATGATACACATAAGGGCAGTTTTATATAACTCATCTTCTTCATTATCCAACCATATAGGTAGATCATGATCAATGGAAGGCTGGGTTGGAGGATAGAACACTAGCTATTTAGACAAAGTCCCATTTTTGATAGTCATGTTTCCAGCCCGACAGCTAATATAAGCATCTGCAGTGGCTAATCAAGGTCTCCCTAAGATGAGAGGATAACCATTAAACTTGGTTTTTGGTTGCAGGACCAGGAAATATGTAGGATACTCCCAAGATTCAATGGTAACCATAACATCCTCAACAATTCCTTCTGGAGTTACTGTGGATAGATCTGCAAGTTGCAGAACTGTTGTGGTTTTCCTAAAATTCCCTTGGAGATTAAGTTTCAACATAGTTTCCTTGGTCATGACATTGATTGCAGCCCCTAGATGAATCAAAGTGTTGGGGACTATGACACCATCGATGTGCACATCAACAACTGGACTATTAGGGTCCAGGTACTTTGGAAAGATCACCCTTCCCAAAATTAAGTCGGACAGTTGTCCTACCACATTGATGGTAGGGGTACCTCTCTTCTTTCTCCCAATTCTCTTGAAGCATTTTTCTTTAATGATCCTATTGTATATAGTGACATACTTAATGGCCTGGAGAAGTGGTATCTTTGAACATAAATTTTCCAATTCTTCCAGAAGTTCAGTCTCCTCTGGGATGTGATAACTAAGGTGGATCAAGCGCTCGGGAAAAGGAGGTTGTTGGATCTAAGTGTTACCATATTCCTTTCCCTCCTCAACCTCTACAAGTGGAGATGGAGGATGGTTGTCTAGGAATACTCTTCCCGACATGATATTAACCTCCTGTATCTCCACAGAATAAGCTGGATAGGATGTTTCTCCACTGGGAGCCTGTTGTGCATGTCCATTGTTCAGGTTCGGATTGGGCTATGCAGGTATTTGAGGTATCCTAGGTGGAGCAGCATGAGTAATTTGAGGTTGAGGTTGGGGTGGAGGCATTAGAGTAGGTGGTTGATTATGCTGAGGCCTCCACCCTTGGCATGGATTGTTCCACTGAGGTTTTTGTGGAACATACTGCTGAAATGGTTGATTCATTGGTTGAGGATGATATGGAGGGTTGTAAGGCCAAGTAGGAGGTGTAGACCGGGATGGAGGAGTGGGGGTGTACCAAACTTGCATGGGTGCACTCTAATTGTTGTGATAGTAAGAGTAAGGTGCACCTTTCATACCTTGCTGATATGGCTGAGGGCCTTGAGGCCTTCTCTGGTTGATGAAACAGAGTTGCTCTAGTATTGCTTCCCTGCCTTGATATACAACCTTAAGTCCAGGTAAGGAGGGACACTTGTTTATGGCATGATTCTCCTCAGAGACTAAGAAAACCTCCATGACATTCAGTGGATATTCATTTATTCGGTGCTTCCGGGTACATCTATGACAAAATATGGCCAGGGCTCTCTCTGCTTCCTCTTGCTTCCTTTTGACCTGCATTGTGTCCATTTGCAAAGAAAGGGTGTGCAACACGTCACACTTGAAGTCCTATATCATGTTTCCAATATCATGTTTTATGGAGGTGGAAGAGGAAGGGGCATTGGATGTGGCATTAGATGTGTTTTGGCTATCTCTGCCCATCTTCCTACATGCCCCAGAATGGTTCTGAAAGACACTTTTGATTGTTTCATAAGGCAGTTGGTAGATATCTCCTCCTGATAGCATATTCAAGGTTTCTATCATCTCCTCCTGATGCAGGATAAAGAGTATAGTTGGCTCTCTTATATTTTAATTTAAACCTCTCTTCATAGTCCTCTAGGGATTCATCAGGCCCTAGAGTCATCCTAAATATCTCATCCTTAGTTTCCTTGAACCTACAGTAGTATATGTACTTGTTGTTGAAGGTCTCTTGCATTTGTGACCAGGTGGTCATGTTTTCCCCAGGAAGACCCATGAACCAATGCAAGGCTGCATCCTTAAGGGTGTATGGGAATATATTCAACTTATGATCATCATAGGTGTAGTCATAAGTCCTACAGACAACAACAAATTCAAACATGAATGTGTCAGGATCCTCAGAGGTAAGTCCATGGAAGTGTGGAAGAGCTGAGGGGCTAATGTTTTTCATCTTAGTTTCTCCATATGCCTCTCTTATGGAAAAGGCTCTCTGGATCCTAGCCATGGTTGAGATAGGTGAAGCAGGTCCCTCAGTTGTGTTGAG
The DNA here is from genome assembly GCA_034641835.2 of Pinus albicaulis. Lineage (NCBI taxonomy): Eukaryota > Viridiplantae > Streptophyta > Pinopsida > Pinales > Pinaceae > Pinus > Pinus albicaulis. The sequence continues at coordinate 924,845,515 of CM076575.1, read as the reverse complement.
AATTTGGAGGGTTGGAGCTTAATACAAATTCTCCTCTTGATAATTACTTGTGAGCTTACTTGAATTATTTATGTCTTCTTTTCATTGTCTTATTTAGTCTTTCATCAAGCCTCAATTATCAAAATACACAAGACACAAAATTAGACTCCTAGAGCCAGGGCAAAACCTCTCCCTCTTGGAGAGGAAAACCCGCAAATAACTATTCTTATAGATCTTCAAATGACAAGTACCATGACCATGACTCAGACCCTTGACCTAGGTATTCTTTCAAGACCTTGTTAATTCCTCTTGGTTCTTCAATCTATATTGACCTCCATTTTCCATAGAGAACTTAGTCTCTAGGTTTATCTCAAGATCTTCCTTCTTATCCTTTTCTTGCATATCACCCTTTAAGAATGTGAACCTTCTTTCGTACCTCTGTGATCCATACTTGATCACTTCTTAGATCCGCATACATTCTTTATGAATTTTGTACTTCATTAGAGTTCACACTTCTTCATTGTTGAAACTTCAGATAAATCTGCATCCCTTAATTCATTATTATTTCCTTACAAACTCGAACTATTTACCACTGTGATCAGAATGTGAATCTGCATCATTTTCTTGACCTTAACATTGTTCTGCACTTTAGAATCTGCACCTCAGATCCGCATTTCAGTTACTGGTAAATCTGTTGTAGTTTAACACTTGTAACCATCTCATTAAAACCTTGTACTTGATCTTCAACAATCCGCATTTTAGTTACTGAAACAGTCTCAGGAAATACGCATATTTTTGTTTCACAAAAATAGTCTACAAGCTCCTCAGATTTGCCCGCAATATTTCTCAGAGGAATCTGCATTAGATTCAGTGTTGTATACCGCAATTTCTTCTTTTTGATGTCTACAAACTTATCACCGTAAAATCTCAGAGACAGCCGCATTTTGTTTTGTGTAAATGAGCTGCAGTAAATTGGGTTATATATAGTGTTCTTTCTAGCTTTTAGGCTGACCTGTAGGCCAACTTTCCCAATGACTACAGGCCGACTATGAGACAACATGTAGGCTTACTAGGATTGTAATGTCTTCAACATTTCAAGGGGTGTTTCTTCAGCGAATTTTTGAAGTTTGTCTTTACTATATCATGGAGCTTGATATACAAGGTCTTGTAGTATATGACAAAGACTAGATCGGACACTTGAATTTAAACCTAATGGACATTAAGAAGAAGTCCTTCTACATAATAAATCATGCTCATGAAACCCATGAAGCACATACAACAAAAATATATATTAATTTTACTTCTTCTTTTACATAATTACATAACTACATATTCAACATGAAGACCGACCTAGTTACACTTTTCAACACTCCCTCTTAACTAGGGAGGTATTCATACAGGTACATGGTTACTTTCAAACTGAAGATTCTCATAAGAATAATCGAATTGGTAATCACATATGTATAGCATCATATCAACCTGCATTGTCCTAGTGAAAGGCCTTGACTAACAGCCCTATCTCTCAACGATATAATGGGCTACAATGTTGGCGAGACACATGACTAATAGACACCATATTCATTGTCTCTCCAAGGTACATACCCCACCTAGGTGTTCCCAGAGTATGACCTTCTTAGACTACTCTTCTCTTTGGTAGCCAGCCCTCAAAGAATATCGGTCCATGACTACTCTTATCTTGAACTCCCTATCTCATTCTAAAAGAGTATCGAATGTTAGATGATTACTCAATCCTCCATAATATGTTCCAGGTGAAGACCATAATGATGTGTCTATCCATTCTCTTCACATGGCCTTCACTAAGACTTATGGTTTTTATTCCTCGTCTAGTGCATGACACATGTAATAGATAATTACATACATACTTCAAGTTTCTTCCAAGTAAGAAACTTACCACCAGACTCCCTCTCAACCAAGGTCCTGTAGCAGCAATCCAGCTACTCATGAATAGTTCCTCCCCTCGATTTCATGGTTTTAGATATTAAGGAATCTTCAAATTTTGGCTTCATAGGGCACAGATCATCCATCACTTTCAGTCATGAGTCATGTCCACTATCATAAAGTGATTCATCAGTATTCCTCATCTGGTCCACTATTATGCCATGTTGCTTTCCTTCGAATCATCCACTAGGATGATACATCCTTTCTTATGATTAGCAGCCCTGCACAAATTCATCCAAATAAACATATACATATGTACCTTTAGAAAACAAGTTACCTTTGTGATGATCTTTCACCATGAAATCTTCCTGTAGGCATCGACATCCTTCATACAGATTGACACATCTCCTAATGATATGTTTTTCCGAGGGTCTTCTTCTTTATTAGACTTCCATCAGAGTCTACATATCTTCCCAGGAGATCTCCTAATCACATCTTCTTGGCCTCTGGATGATATTTTCCTCTTGACATGGTTTCATTTCATGATCTCTTCCTCTCTGCACATCTTCATTCCCAGGATATTAAAAATTTTCCAATTTCTTGTTTATGTACAACCACCTCATATTCTATTAGGACATATTATGTTGATTTCATTTGTCAATGCACTGAGAGATCCTCCTTCATATATCATACTTCTAAATATGGAAGTTTATTACCTGCAACCATATGACATGACTTCACAACATCCAATATCATCATATATGTCTGCATTCTTCATATCTATTTCCCTGAGTCATCCTGTAGCAATTTCTGTAGAATGAATAGCTTCATTCCTTTGGCCTGCTTCATCAATATGTCATCACCTCTAGAATATTGTTTCCATGATGACCCTTGATCTTGATGACTGCTTTACTTTAGTAATGTTATCAGAGAGGTTTTCCAGAAGTTTTTTCATTAAGATCTCCTTCCATGCTTCTATCGAGATGCTTCTTAATGTACACTGCTTCCTATCATACTACTTTACAACCAATCAGAGATCACTTAAAGAGAAAGATGATCTCAATCAAAATAGATATCTCTCACTTCCTCCTTCTTAGATATTTTAGCATCATGTTCTTCTCTTTCATTAGTGACATGATTTTCTTCCTTTTTCCTCTTTTCCTTTCTAGATTTAAGACACTCTCTCTTATAATACCCAAGTTCATTACATCCAAAGCATCGTATGTTGTCCATATTTCTTCTTTTATTCCGAGGGCCAAATTTTTTGAATCTTCCTTTCTTCCTATATGAGGCTGCAAAGGCATGATTATCTTCACTTGGTCATGTATCAGCTTTGGCTTTTAGTCTTGTTTTCCTCTATTTTACATAGAGACCATAAATCATGGAATGGGGTGGCGTATTTATTCCCGTATAGACTAGAAGTGAAGTTTCCCCAACCCTCTGGTAGAGCATTAAGCACCACTGTAGTCATCTCAATGCCAGACATCACTTCTCCTAGTTCTTGCAGTTGATATCTTATTTCACAAATCCTCATGAAGTATGGAGTGATTCCATCTTCCCTTGATAATTTCATTTTGTATAGTTCTTGTCTCAGAGAGATTGGTTTCCTTGCAGTACTCACAAAGAATAGCTCCATCATATATTTGTTTTACAGACTTTATCTTTGATACATAGGGAATGGGAGAGTATTTGATGGATTCTATGAGAATCCTCTGGGCTCTAATTCCTCCCTTCATGTACTAGGCATGGGCTGTAGCATCTTCTTTTGGAGGTTGAACAGTATATCCTTAGTCCATTACTTGGTCTTCAATTAAATTCAAGTCTGTCCTTTTCTTCCATGCACTAAAGTTTAATTACCCAACCAGCTTGTTTCTTTCTTTATAATAATGCATCTTGGCAGATAGGGCCATGATTACTTACTTGAGTGGATTGGGTTGCAACTTCCTTGATGATGATTGAGAATGAATTCAAGGGTTTCCTTTTTTCAATGTTGGTGTACTTGAACCCTTGATTATAAAGAATAACTTCAGAATTTGAGGTTCTCTTTAAATAACGCCTTGAGTGAAAATATTTGATGGCAAAGATTATTTTCTTGAATGAGTTGATCTTTTGAATGAGATAGGAGATCTCACTTGAAGAAGCTAGATAGTCTTCCTTGCAAACTGATTTGACTTTCCAACCCAAATCCTAATCTACACTTCTTTGAGTGTCTTTGTTGACCAGCAACCCTTGTGTTTAGCACCTTAGCTCTGATACCATGTTGAGAATTTGGAGGGCTGGAGCTTAATAAAAATTCTCTTCTTGATAATTACTTGTGATCTTACTTGAATTATCTATGTCTTCTTTTCATTGTCTTGCTTATTCTTTCATTAATTCAATTATAAAAATACACAAGACACAAAATTAGGCTCCTAGAGCCAGGGAAAAGCCTTTCCCTATTGGAGAGGAAAACCCACAAATAATTATTCTTACATATCTTCAAATGACAAGTACCATGACCATCACTCAGACCATTTACCTATGTATGCTTTCAAGACCTTGTTACTTCTTCTTGGTTCTTCAATCTATACTGACCTCCATTTTCTATAGAGAAATTAGTCTCTAGGTTTATCTCAAGATCTTCCTTCTTATCCTTCGCTTGCATATCACCCTTTCAGAATGTGAACCTTATACCATACCTATGTGATCCATACTTGATCACCTCTTACATCCCCATATCATTCTTGATGAATTTTGTACTTCATTAGAGTTCACACTTCTTCATTGTTGACAATTCAGATAAATATGCATCCCTTACTTCATTATTATTTCCTTACAAACTCGAACTATTTACCATTGTGATCAACATGTGAATCTGCATCATTTTCTTGACCTTAACATTGTTCTGCACTTTAGAATCTGCACCTCATATCTGCACTTCAGTTACTGGTAAATCTGTTGTAGTTTAGCACTTGTAACCATCGCACTAAAACCTTGTACTTGATCTTCAACAATCCACATTTCAGTTACTGAAACAGTCTCAGGAAATCCGCATATTTTATTTTCACAAAAACAGTCCGCAAGCTCCTCAGATTTGCCCACAATATTTCTCAGAGGAATCCACATTAGATTCAGTGTTGTATACCGCAATTTCTTATTTTTGATATCCGCAAAATTATCACCATAAAATATCAGAGACAACCACAGTGTGTTTTGTGTAAATGAACCACAATAAACTGGGTTATATATAGTGTTATGTCTAGCTTTTAGGCCGACCTGTAGGCCAAATTTCCCAATGACTATAGGCCGACTATGAGACAGCATGTAGGTCGACTAGGATTGTAACTTATTCAACCTTTCGAGGGGTTTTTCTTCAACGACGTTTTGAAGGTTGTCTTTACTATATCATGGAGCTTGATATACAAGGTCTTGTAGCATATGACAAAGATTAGATCGGACACTTAAATTTAAACCTAATGGACATCAAGAATAATTCCTTCTACATAATAAATCATGCTCATTAAACCCATGAAGCACATACAACAAAATATATATTATTTTGACTTCTTCTTTTACATAATTACATAATTACATAGTTAACGTGAAGACCGACCTAGTTACACTTTTCAACAATTTGGACCAAGGTATTCTTCTTCTTCCCCTATAGGTTTTTCAGAGTATTCAAAAGGCTCTCTTATAGGGTATTCAATCTCACTGCCACTGAAGAAGAGTGAAGGGTGGCTAGGAGGTGATGTGGGGGTTCTAGGTAAGATTTTTCTTTGAGTATTCCCACTCCTACGAGGCATGAAAAGTAGATCTTTTTTGTATTTTTTCAATATTTCTAAAAAACATGAAAAGAAAGGAAAGTAGAAAAGAATGCTAAAACAAAATCAAGGCATCTACTAGACACCTCCCCAGAAACGGCGCCAAAAAGTGGTGAGCCCTGGTATTGCACCAAGAGTGCTGCAACTCCTATGGGCTGCCCTACTTTACTTTATTAACCTGGGGTTCATACAAAATTGGAGGTGACAATGCTATATACACAGAAGATGCATTTTTCTCATGTCATTCTCTTCTGCTTTATGAAAGGATGCTATTTATTATACTATGATAAAAATTGGAAAGTGGGAAATGAAAGAAATGAAACTAATTTAATTTACAGAAAGGAAATGATAGAAATGAAACTAATTTAATTTGCAGAAAGAAAATGGTATAAATGAAACTAATTTAATTTGCAGAAAGGAAATGAAAGAAATGAAACTAATTTAATTTGTAGAATGGAAATGGTAGAAGGGAAATTAATTCTAAACCACACTTAACTTGGCCAATCGGCTAAAAACACCATACTTATCTTGTTATCTATCTATAATGCTTCTATCTATGCAGCTATTCATGAAATAATTCTAATTTGAAGAGGTATTGCTTGAAGTTTGGAGAAGAAAGGGGTAAGGTGTTAATGGAGGGCTTAACCACATGAAACAAGGCTTAGGGGAGTGAAAAATGGGTTTAAAACTTTATTAAATCTTTTAATATCGCAAAAAATCTTTGGATAGGGGGGCTTTTAAAAGTGTGATGGTGGAGTTGTAAGAGCAGGGTGGCAATGCGATATGCGATATGCGATATCACAATATCGCAATATCGCAATGTTGGTGGAGAAGTGGAAGTGCAGTCTAGAGGAAAGTGTGAGGTGTGAGGCGTGACGGGTGACAGAAGTGTGATATGCGATATGCAACATCGTAATCACAAGACCGCAAAGCTAGAGAAGTAGCGGAAGTGATGTTCGGGAGCGGGAGCGAAATGTGATATGCGATGGGGATAGAAACTGTGAAATGTTATTTGCGATAGGGATGACGTGGTGAAGTGCTACAGTAATGTCTTAATTGGAGTTTGGGAGCAGTAAGTGTCAACGAAGACCAAGTAGGAAAAGAGATTTGCAATTTGTGGTAAGTATTTTAAAGGAAAAGGGGAAAAGGTCGGTTTCCAAAGGTTTTCGAATATTTTTGTGATAATTGGCAAAGGTAAGGTGGAAGGGTTGTATGAACTATCACAATCAGAGCTTGGAAGTGGAGAGTATTAATGAAGGATAGGAGGATTTGTGATTTTCGATAGAGCAAAGTATGGTAGCGGGAGTTTCGAAGAGCAAGGGTAGAGGTCGAATTCTAATGCATTTGTAAGTATTTTTGGGAATGAGAAGGGTGGCAGCTAGAAAGAAGAGGAAAAGGCGAGAATGGAGGGCATAACAGCAGTGCTCAGGTTTTGAAGACATAGATGGAAAATGAAGCGGAAAGGCACCACAGAGCTACTCTAGGGCTTTAACACTAATTCCTGCAATCAACCCTGCTAACTTATGCACAAAGAAACAGACAAATGCGTGAAAATACAGTACAAAAGGAAGGTTGAAAATGGTAATGAAACTCTACTCTAATCTTAGAAACAGTGAACAGAAATCAATTTTTGGGTCTATGGGAAATTTCACCCTCCTTTAGCTCTATTGAAAGAGATGAGAAGGGAGGTCTTGATCCACAAATTTTAGATTTTTCTCCTCTATTCTATTACTCATAAGAAAATGAAACCTATAGCAACACATTGAAAGAAAAAACTAAGCAGTGATGAAAATATCAGAAGAAGAACTAACTGAGTGGTAGAAAGAAAAGAACAAGTACAGCAGAGAGGCTAAGGCGCATGGGTTGGGCCCGAACCCACATGCCTAGCTCTCTGAAACTTAAATCAGTAAAATGAAATCAGTCTGCTCATTTCATGAAAGAATAGTCTCGTACATTTCTCAAAGTTTAATCACTAAGTACAATAATCAAAAGCTCAATAGCTTGTACCAAAGTTCCAAATGGAATCGAATCCTTCATAGCTCTAGCTCTGCTCTATTTATTCTACAGAGCAGCTACCAACAGCCCCCTAGAAAGTAGTGATTGAGTCCACTTTGACTCCAAGTAAACCATAGATCGAGTGCACTTGGCTGCCTTTATAATTCGAACTGCTGGAGGGGATATCATGAGGATCATTTGGCTTCCTTTGAGAGTTAAGGAGGATGGATAACCCTCATATAATTTCTCCTTGTTGTCTCCTTCAATTATTTATGATAAAATCTTCAGAAATAATGCCAATTACTCATGATTTTTTGCACTCAACCTCATATTAGGCACTCAGAGTATGTTAACCTTAATCACCACCTATACTAGCATCATAAAACAAAATAAAAATAAGAATGCAAGAAAAAGAGATTTAAGAAGGCAAAAATGTGACCATTAACCCCTTCAAATATGTCTAATGATGGAGCTCATCAACTACTGGAGCAGAGAAATAACTTTGACTAGGTTGAATTATACCAACCTTTAACATTTCTGCAATCATACGTTCAATTTCGATATTTTGGACATAAGGATATCTGTAAGGCCTGATGTTTGGAGGAACACTTCCTGGAGTCAAATAAATAACATAATCATGATCATGAATAGGTGGGAGTCCTTTGGGAGTTTCAAACATCTTGGAATGATTTTACAAGACTTTTTTATGGAGAAATATATGATTTTGATGTTGGAACTTCTAGTGACCATAATTGTGTACTTACGCCTCATTGTTATTTCTTTAGAAGATTTTTCATGGCATTAGATCTTATTATCATTCCTGACTTCCATGTGATACCCCGTAATTCAACTTCCTTTCCTTTTGAAAAAAATTTCAAGGAAAGTTCTTGAAAATTAAAAGCTACTGTCCCCAAAGATTGTAACCATTGTACTCCTAGTACAACATCACCACCTCCCATTGGAATGGAAAGCATTGGACTATTCAATAAATATCCCCCCATGATTAGCTTGATGTTATGGCATTTTCCAGAGCAATTTATAGTTCCTCCATTTTCAACCATTACTTGACACTCTGGTGTTGGGTATAGGAAGTAATTAAATTCATTGGTTGCCTTACAAGGAATAAAATTATGGGTACTGCCCAAATCAATCAACACTATTACCTTTTTCTTCTTGATATGTCCTTCTATCTTGAGAGTTTGAGGAGTGGTAAATCCTTCCAATGCATTACAGGATATGGTCAGACTCATTTCTTCTTTATATAGGGTTGGTTCCTGGTGTATATCCTCTTCTTTTGATGTTTCTTGTTCATTTTCTTCCTCCTGTTCACAATCTATGTAAAAAAATTTCTTCTCAACACACTTATGACCTTTATTGTATTTTCTATCACAACTGTAGCAAAGCCCGTTTGCTCTTTTTTCTTCCAATTGTTGTGGTGTCAACCTTGTAGGTTGTGGAACTTTAGTAGTAGCAACACTTCCATCTATATAGATGTGAGTGGTAGGCTTCATTGTCGCCATAATTTTACATTCAAATTTTCTTGCCAACCTTAATTCCTTCTCCAATGAATCATGTTCCCAAAGGTGAACTTCATTTTGGACGTTATCCTTTAAAGTCCCTATGAAGACATCAATCATGCATTCCTCTGGAATATCAGCTACCCTTATATTCAATTTTTTGAAGTCCTCAATGTGCTCCACCACTGAACCCTTTTGTTTGAGATTTATCAACTTGCTAAATAATTTGTTTCTCTTTGTATCCTCATAATGTGCTATCATTTCCTCCGTAAAAATTGACCAAGTGAAAAAAAATTTACAGGAGCAAATCCATCGATACCATACAAATGTATTTTGTTCTAAATATAAAGTTTAAATGCGTACCTTTTGTTTGTTTTTCACATTATTAACATCGAAATATTGCTCCATCTGTAGTATCCATGTTACTGAATCCTTGCCATCAAACTTCCTCATATCGATATTTGGAATATGGTGGGTCTTCAATCCAACATTAGAGTTTATGAAATCACAATTAATAATTATTTTTTTCTCATCATGAGCTTCCTCTACTATCTTTTCGCCATTAGGAATCATTTCTTGTATCAACTTTGTCAAACCTTCCATGTCTGCTTTCAGATCATTCTTCATGTCTTCTATGTTGTCTTTCATTTTTTTGTCGATGTCATCCATATTAGCTTCGATGCCATAAATATTAGCTTCCATTCCATCCATCTTAGATTCCATGCCATTCACACCTTTCTTCAAACCATCCATCTTAGCTTCCACGCCTTTCTTCAAAAATTTCATTTCATTTTTTGTTGCACTTTGTGAGAGCGAAATGTGGTGCACTTTCTCTTGTAAATTTGATATATCATGTTGCACTTCTTCCTCTTTATGAGTCATACTAGAGTATTTTGAGGGATTAATGGGTGCTGAATCTTTTTTGGGGGAATTTTAAAACCCAATACTGATATCTATGATTCAATATGCCCTTGGAATCACTTCAAATTGATTTTTCAAACAAGACTTATGCAATTCAAAAAGAAAAAACACACACACACACACACATTTCTCTTGATTTTGAGGAGCTCGATAATGAAACTGATGTATCTCTGTAATTTAGGATGCCTGAGATTTTATCTTCAGTCTTGTAGTTTCCCTTTGAATATTATTTTCAATTTCACAGGTCTGACCTAATTTAGATTCTTCAAGGCAAAGTTATGACCAATCTCCCACAATGACCTAATTATGGATTGGTTCGGTAGAGCGAACTTTTATGGTGTTCCACGTGTCACAGTTTCCTCCTTCATCTCTGAAATTAATACAAAGGAAACTACAGTCCATGTACTTTTGAACACCTTTTACATAATTCCAATCTGATTCTTAGAGAGAGAGTTATGACGGTTTTCCTAAGGTCACCTCTTTTAGATGAAATTCGGGAGCCTACAAAAACCCTAACTTCCACATATCATATCTCTGAAAATATTGCGAACCAAGATTTGAAATTTTTACATGAAGTTCCTCAGGATTTATGCGAAATGGGTTTTTTAGTGTCTTAACCCTCGTATAAAAAACGTTATAGCGAAAATGCCACGATGACATGTTTGAAGCAGCGAAACCCTAGAATCCAAATCTATGATACCAAATGTTATGAAACCAGCTCTAAAAATAGAAGAAAGAGAGAGAACAACGCCTTAGAAATAAGCCACTTGGAGGGGGAAACCTCCTTTACATTACATACATGAAATTTTTTTGGATGATTCAATGAAAAAATATCCTTCCTATATATAGGAGTCCATGGGGTCAGAATATAATCCTAGCCAACCTAACAATAATAATGTAAGGGCACAAAAATAATAATAGTGGCTTTTTATGGGGCACAATAATAACAATATGGGGGCTACAAGGGTACAAAAATAAAAATAAGGGGGCTACACTAACAACAATAAGGGACTACACTATTAATATAGGGACCTAACAAACTTCTTCTTTAATTGATCAAACTTTGTGTTATTGATGAGATATGCCAATATGAAGTCAATCGAAATATTGCTAAAAAATTATTTTACTAAAAACACCGATCTGTACATGTGATTATTTACATATTTACGGTAGGACAGGTTTTTTAAGAAAAATGTTTTTTTAAGAACTAGCCCATTAATAGGAAGAGTATCACTCTTTCCTTGTAAATCTTGCAGAATAAAGTTGATGGGCCTAGTTTCTCAATTATCTGAAATGGGCTGAACCACCGTCTTTAGAAATTTGTGTGTTTACCTTTTTATTCATGGGCTCTATCCCATTTCAGAACTAGATCACCAATTTTTTTTTTTAAATATTGTTTACTGAACTTGCATCAAACCGATATTTGACCACTTTTTATGTTGAATATGAGTTTGTTTGGCTTTATCTTTCTCTTCTTCTAGATTTAAAATTTGAGACATCCTTAGTTGTAAAGCAGAGCAAGGTTTTTCTTCTATAGACTCAACTAAATAAAATGATGGGAAAGCTAAATTAGGAGGTAATATTGCTTCTTTCCAATACACTAGTTGGTATGGGGAAGTTCCTAATGAAGCCTTATGTGTGATTTTGTCAGCCCATAGAGAAACAATTAGAGATTTGTGCTAATTCTTTTGTTTGTCATAAATGGTTCTCTTAATTATTCTTAAGAGATTCTTGGTGGTAGATTCTACCAATCCATTCCCTTGTGGATAATAATTAGCAGAATATTTGAGTTTAAAACCTCTCTTAAGATAAAATTCATTAATAGTGTTTCCAGAAAAAATAAGATGCATTATAAAAAGGGATAGCATTAGGTAAGCCAAATCTGGTAATTATATATTAATCAATGAATTCCATAACATTTTCAGAGTTGACTACCTTCAAAGGAATAACTTCCACCCACCTAGTAAGGTAGTATGTAACAGTTAAGATGTACATGTGTTGTTTATAAGAGTTTAGAACAATCTCACCTATAACATCCAAACCCCATTTTTCAAATGATTGTTCAATGCTGACTGGTTGTTAGGGTAAGGTTTTTCTTTTCTCTCTTCCTGAAGTTGTTTGGCATACTTTTCATTTTCGTACATAAGCATGAGTATCTTTAAACAAAGTAGGCAAGTAATAGACTGCATGAATTATTTTGTGAGCAATAGTATCTCCACTGTAATTCCCTCGAGTAGGTCCATCATTCATTTCTTGCAAGACCTTTTCAGCTTTAGGTTTCTCAAGACATCTTAGTAAAACAGAGTCATAATTTCTTATGAATAAGACATTATCAATAAGTTGATACTGATTAGGCTTAAGCCTCAAAGCTCTTTTAATTTTGTGATTGAATTCTACTGGAGCATGGCCATTTTTCAGATAAAATTAAATCATCATATTGAGAATCAGTGTCAATATGACATAGCTCTAAAATTGGACATTGTTACCTGAATCTTCTTCAGCTAAACTATCAAGAGCTCCAGTTATTAACTTGCAAAAACCTTGACCTTTGACTATTTTAGTTGGCTTTATATCCAAAACATATTCTTGCAAAGTAGTAACCCAATTAGACCTTTTCTCACCTAATTCTTTCTGAATAAGTAATTTCCTAATAGTTTGGAAAGGAACAATTACTTTTTTATGTGATTTTAGTAGAAAAGGCCTAATATGATTTATTGACTTAAAAACTACAAAAGCTTGTTTTTCCACATAAGAATAATTTAACTCGACCCCTTGTAAACTATAACTAAAGAAGGAAATAGGTGCTTCAATCTTTTCTTCATTCATTTGAGTCAAAACTGCTACATAAGACTTTTTAGAAGAAAAGGTATATAATACAAATTGCCTAAAAAAAATAGGAGTTGATAATGATGGAGCATCTACAATGTCTTGCTTTATTGATTCAAAATATTTCTTTTCAATTTTCCCCCATTTATAGATTTATTTATTATTTATCAAAGACTGTGAAGGTAAAACAATTTGTGAAAAATCACAAACAAATCTTTTGACAAAATTTATTTGACCAATAAAATATTGCATGGATTTTTTTATTATGGGGTAAGGGGCTTTCTGATATTTCTTTGATTCATTTAGGATCAATAAAAATTCCTTCTTTAGAAACAATAAATCCTAGCATCTTACCTTCACTAATAGAAAAGAACGACTTTTTAGGATTAAAAGAGATTCTGAACTTTCTACATATTTCAAATATTTTTTTTAGATCATCAATATTATTAGTCCTTTTTCTTAAATAAATTGTAATGTCATCCAAGTACATTACAACAGAATTATTGATCAAACATTTGAAAGCAATGTATATTTCTCTCTGAAATGTAGCTCCTGCATTGATTAATCCAAAAGGCATGTTCTGGTATGGATATGTTCCCCATTTGGTATTGAATGTAGTTTTAATTATATCCTCAAGATGCACAAGGATGTGGTTATAGCCTGTAAAACCATCTAAAAATGACATTAGTTTTGAACCTGTAACAAATTGTAAAATTTGTTCCATCAGAGGCAAAGGAAAGTTATCCTTTTCACAAGCTTTATTCAAATTCCTAAAATCTATGAAAATTCTAATGTCTCCATTCTTTTTCCTAACTGGCACAAGATTAGAAACTCACTTGGAATGTTTGACCAAGAAAATGATTTTGGCTTTGAGTAGCTTATTTAACTCGGTCTTAATTTAAGCTTCTAGGTTCGGGTGAATTTTCCTAAGTTTTTGTTGGATTGGTTTAACATTTGGAAGCATAGTTTGGTGTGTTGAATGATATATGTGTCATAAGTTTTAATATCATCATAACTCCAAGCAAATATATCCTTGTACCTTTTTAACAAATGGATGAAATAATATCTTTCATATGGTGTAAGACCAAGGCCTAAATTGATGTTTTGAGTTTTATGATCAGATCCTAGGTTAACCAATTCAAATATTAATATATAGTGTTGGATTTTTCAATTAGTTACCTTTTTTAACCTATATTTCATATCATACAAGTATTCCAATTTCACTATAGGTTTAGGCAAATTGTTGTCTCCAGAAGAATTTTTTTTTTCACCTGTCATGTTCATCCTCATCAATGATTTGATCAAAATAATATCCTTTAGAGGTTAAAAAACTAAGGATGTCATTGTCATCATTAAAAACACTCCAATTAATTATGTTATCTGGAATGGAGGGTCGAAAAATTATTTCAATTGAAAATCTATCAGGACTGAAATATTCAGATGGAATGAGTTTGGAAGCAACATTGGCTAGAATATTAGCACTAGCATTTCGTAATCTTGGGATCGGAGTTATGTTGAATACAGTGAAATGAGATGTTATGTCTTGGATCAAATATTTGTAATGCTTGAGGTGACTAGAAACACAATGAATGTTGTTTCTAACTTGTTTTATTACAATATCTGAATCACCAAAAACTCTAAAATATTTTACATCAATACTAATATCCTTCAGTAAGCCTTGTACCAATGCCTCATATTCAACAATGTTGTTAGTACAATCAAATTCCAATATGCATGCAAGCATAGTTTTTTCACCCTCAGGATTTAGTAGAATGCAACCAGCTCCTACACCATCACTAGATTTTGATCCATCAAAGTAAAGAGTCCAAAATAAATTATCACACTTATTTACAAGTTTTTCTACAATATTGATACTTTAGTTGAATCTATTTGAGAAAAAAATTTAATCTGAGAAGAAACAAAATCAACAATATGTTGGGTGTGGAGCCTGGTTATCTTGTTTATTTTGTATCACAACATTGGACCCGTGTACCTTAATGGGGCGATAATGCCACCCGTAATTAAATGTTGCCTAGGGGGTTCACGGGGGGAGGGGGCAGCTGCAACTTTATGGAGCCCCCCCCTGGCGGGGGGTTTCAGGGGCAGCGCCCCTGAAGCTAAAAACAGATGTAAAATTTCCTTGTAAAAGTATAGTAATTTATAGTCAATCTAGGTCATTCATTAGGCGGATGATCTGACAGTAGAAGTTATGTTTAGTTTAGGGTTTTTTTCCCTAGAAGGAAACCCCTCGTTTGTATGAGGGTATTGTATTGCGGTTGTGTATTTCATGTGTATTCTCAGAGCGAGAAACAAATGGGGAGATTGTGAGAGAGAACAGATGATATTACAATGGATCTGCTATAGGTTGTGTCTCTTCATTTTGCTGGATAATAGAAAGGAAGGGCTGGTTGTTCAGGGTGGACGTAGCCCAAACTGGGTGAACCATGTATATCTGTGTCTCTTTGGCTTTATGTGTTTCAAGTATTTGTGTTTCTGCATATATTTTATTTGTTCCATTGCTTTGCAATATATAATTTTCTAACAACTGGTATCAAAGCCGAAGTTCTGTTTGGCTGATAAACATGCAGGAAAGAAGGGTTCCTGGTTCGAGTGGGAGAAATGGCGAAAGATGGTAAATTTAGGGTCGAGAAATTTAAGGCCAAAACTTCCCGCTGTGGAATATGCAGATGGAAGATTATTTGTATCAGAAATATATGTACCTACCATTGAGCGGAAAAAAAAAGAAGTCGATGACTATGACAGATGTAGAATGGGAGATTCTCGATAGAAAGGCACTTGGAATAGTACGATTATGCCTCGCGGCATCGGTAGCCTTCAATATGTTGAAGGAAACAACAACAGGGGGTTTGATTAAGGCATTGGCGAAACTATATGAAAAACCCTCGGCCTCAAACAAAGTATTTCTTATGAAATGTTTATTTAATATGAAGATGTCGGAAGGTGGATCTGTTACAGACCATTTAAATGATTTTAATACAGTTACCAGTTAGTTAAGTTCTGTAGGGGTAAACTTTGATGATGAAGTTAGGGCTCTGTTATTTCTGTGCTCATTGCCAGAAAGTTGGAATGGTTTAGTTATGGCCATTAGTAACTCTATCTATGGATATAGTACTTTAAATTTTGATGATGTTGTCGGTTCTATCCTTAGCAAGGAAATGCGGAAAGAAAGGACACTTGAAGAAAGAGTGTAGATCTCAGAAGGGAAAAGGAGACACACATCAAGAAAACAATCATGAAGCAAATGTGAAAAGTGATGTGTTACAAGATGCTTTGATTCTTTCTTTCGAAAATGTTACTGATTCCTGGGTGGTAGATTCAAGGGCCTCATTCCATGCCACACCAGATAAGAAATATTTTCATGACTATGTTCAAGGATATTTTGGACAAGTTCATTTGGGTGATGATAAACCCTATAAAATTGTTGGAATGGGTAAGGTTCTTGTAAAACAATAGAATGGAAACCAATGGATATTAAAGGAGGTAATGCATGTTCCAGATCTAAAGAAAAATATGATTTCAACAGGGCAGTTAGGCGGTGAAGGTTGTACGACAACTTTCACAAATAAAACTTGGAAGGTCACCAAAGGAGCCCTTGTAATAGCAAAAGGCGAAAAGGTTGGTACATTGTATTTATGCAATGGCATTTATAACTCTGTTAATGCTTTAACTTCCAAAGGAGCAGATGCAGCATTATGGCATCATAGGCTCAAACACATGAGTGAGAAGGGGATGAATATTCTTCACTCAAGAAATTTTTTGCCGGGTTTGAAGAATTTTGATTTGGATTTCTATGAGAAATGCATTTATGGAATACAAAACAGAGTCAGATTTCTCAAAGTTGGGAAAGAAAAGAAGAGAGAAAAATTAGAGCTTGTGCATACAGATGTATGGGGACCTCCTCAGGTATCATCTCTTGGTGGCTCTCATTATTATGTTACTTTTATTGATGATGTAACTAGGAAAACTTGTATTTATTGTATTTAGAGTAAATATGATGTATTTGATACTTTCAAGAAATGGAAAGCTTTGGTTGAGATTGAGACAGGAAAGAAGTTGAAGTGTCTTAGATTAGACAATGGAGGTGAATATTGTAGTAAAGAGTTTGATAGGTATTATTCAGAGTATGGAATTCGCAGAGAGAAGACAGTTCCAAGAACACCACAAGAAAATGGTGTGTCATAAAAGATGAACAGAACAATCATGGAGCGTGCAAGGTGCATGAGATTGCATGCAGGATTGCCTTTACAATTTTGAGTTGATGCTATAGATACTGTTGTTTATCTAATAAACAGAGGGCCTTCAGGTTCCTTGTATGGTGGTATTATAGAGGAAGCATGGACAAGTAAAAAGGTAAACTACTCTTTTTTAAAGCTTTTTGGCTGTGAGGCCTTTGTCCGTATTAATAAAGAAAATAGAACAAAGCTTGAGGAAAAATCAAAGAAATGTACCTTTATTGGATATGGTGTTAATGATTTTGGTTATCGCTTATATGATTATGAAAATCACAAAATCATTAGGAGAAGAGATGTAATATTCAATGAAAAGGTCTTGTATAAGAATCAGTTGTAGGAAAAGAAACAGGAAAAAGAAAACAAAGAATACACGGTTCTTGATGAGATCACAAAAAAAGTAAAGGTGCATAAAAATAATAATAATCAATAGCCACAACAACAAAAACCACCACACTAGCAACAGGCACCTCAAACACCTGAAAGTGGTGTCAGAAGATCTACCAGGATAAGTAGACCCCCTGAACGATACTCTCCTTCATTATATTATTTATTTTTTACTGATTTTGGTGAACCCGAATGTTATGAAGAAGCAATGCAGGTTGAAACCAGGAAGAAGTGGGAGCTAGCCATGAAAGAAGAGATGGACTCCTTAATTCATAAACAGACTTGGGACTTAGTCAGGTTTCCTGCAGGTAAAACTACATTGCAGAATAAATGGGTTTATAGGCTAAAGGAAGAAGATGGAGGAAAATAGAGGTACAAAGCTAGACTTGTGGTGAAGGGTTTGCATAGAAGAAAGGTATTGATTTTGATGAAATATTTTCTCCTGTTGTTAAGATGACTTCAATCAGAACTATTTTAAGTCTTGTAGCAGCGGAATATTTACATATTGAACAGTTAGATGTAAAGACAACATTTCTCCATGGAGATTTGGAGGAAGAGATCTATATGCAGCAACCAGAAGGATATGAGGTCAAAGGGAAAGAAAAATTAGTGTGCAAGTTAAAGAAGAGCTTGTATGGCTTAAAACAGGCTCCAAGGCTGTGGTATCTAAAATTTGACAGTTTATGTCTGAACAAGGTTATACTAGATGTCACTATGATCATTGTGTTTATCTGAAAAAGCAAAATGATGGCACCTAGATTATATTGTTATTGTATGTAGATGACATGTAATGTTCCCAATTTTAGCCTCAAGCTAAAATGGAACATTATAGTGGCATATTTTATTTTTGCTTAATAAAATGGGTAAGGAGACCCCTTAACCCCTTTTAATTGAAAATAACACTCGTTGTGTGAAAGGAGAAATAATGAAGTAGCTGAAATAAACACCTAATGGTGTGAACATGATGAGGATCACCTTGAGTTGGCCATCTTTGACCAAGTCAACAACGCTGCCTTGGAGGGTTGGCTTGCTTGAGAAGACAACACAGTTTTTGGAGGGAAAGAATTCAAAAGTGAATGGAAACCCTAATGGTGGGGCCTATGGTGAAAGAGAGTTCATTTTCTTTATAAGAAATAAGGAGCAGCTCATTTGATTCATTCTTTGATTCAGAAAATTTCGTGGTGAGGCCAAGGACTTGCATATCCGGGCTGTTTAGCAGGATTGCAGTGCTCTTGAGCACTGGGGGTGTTCCTGGTGGGGATCCCCCACCTCTTCCTCATGGGAGGAGAGGATTTGAGATTCATTTCCTCATTCCAGCATTTGGCCAAGCTACTCCTTCAGTTGCAGCGTTTTCCTGTAGCAGGTTGGTGCTGTGTAGCTGGGGTAGCAGCAGAGGAACTCATAGAGTTCTTCCTTACTTGCCTTTTCAGTGGAGGATGGATTTCTTCATTGGAGGAGCTGTAGAGAAGGATCTTGTAGCATATTTTAGATCTGTGGAATCAGGCCACTCATTCACCAACTCCCACTGCGCAGTCCCTTGGAGGAACTGTGTTATTCCATGAGGGCAGTGTCGTGAGGGGTTCTTGTGCTCATCAGGAGGAGTACTTTGAGTGAAAGGGGATCAGCCCCTTTCCCCTCAAGGACTTCAATTAGATGAGGGCATCATTATTTCAGATCAGCCACAGCCTCATGTTCATTGGTTCCAACTGCAGTGACAATTTATTTGTCACTATTGTATTTTGTCTGGCATTTCTAGCAATCTCCCTGAGATTGGCTAGAAATCCTATATTCAGCCCATTTTCTCATGTATGGGAATTTCTTTGTATTCCTTTAGCTCAATCATCAATTTGTATGTATTCAATAGCTACATCTCTCTTAGAGACTGCGCAGTTATGGTTTTCTGGCATTTTTGTGTAGCTGCAGCTACTCCGGCATTACATTGTCTATTCATTGGAGATTGGTTCTAATGCTTGAGGGCTTTGTTCCTCATGATATTTCTGTTTAATAATGCTGATATAATAATAAGATTATGGTTGTAGTATTTACCCTCTCATGATGCATTCATATGTGCAGAGTTCCAGATTTATGTTTTGTGTATTGTTGTAGCTCTTTCATTGAGAATTGTTGTAGAGACCTAGATTGGGGAGATATGAATAACCCATATAGTGTTATTTATTTGGGCTCATTTTCTACAGGGGATTTATATTATACATGTTCTAGGGAATCCTAGTGGTGGTTTTCCTTATTTATGCAGCAGCTTCCTTATCCAGCATCCTCAAGGACCCTGTGGCAGAAATTCCCGAGGTGGAATATTGCATATCCATAGGCAGAGTCTGAGAAGGGCCAGCTAGCCTCAGGATTTCTCCCTTCTTTGGAAGGAGTCATATCCTATAAATGCCCCATCATTCAATCTCCGAAATGGACTTGTGATAGCTCACTGAAGAAGGAAAATGGAACATCTTAAGATGTTCTCGATGGAGCAGAAAATCCATCATTTGGGACATTACAATGGTATCAGAGCATGATCTTGGCTCAGCCTGTGCCAAATATCCAAGGCTATCAGAGAGAGGAGCTTCTCTCCAAGGAGAGGAGATTTACAAAGGAGACAAGGAAAGAGGAATGATGGAAGAGGAGGTTTCCCTTCTTCTTTTCCAGACCATCAAGGGCATCATTGAAGATCTTGATGAAAGGGAAATTTGAAGAAATTTTCTGAGAAGGGTTTGTTGATGAGACAAATCCTAGCTACTTCATGAAGGGTGTGAGAATTTAGCCACACATGCAGATCCATAGCGCAATCCTTTGTTCACTTGATTTGCAAAGGAACGGAGGAAGAAAGAGTCCATGGGAGGAGCAACAGTGCAACTCAAGGTATGGTTCATGATTGTTGGTTTGAGGGTTTCATTTTTCATTGACATGCAAATGCAAAAACTTGTGATGCATTCACTATGGGTTTGGTGGAGAAAACTTGGTGAAACTCATTGTGTCATAAACACAAACACTTTGCATACATTGGAAAGAACCAGCAGCACTGTCACATTAGGAGAAGATCCATCACCACATGGAGGTGAAATGGGAGCCATTGCTTCCACTAGAGGAGCCCTTGTGTCTTTGTAAGGAGTTCCCAAATATTTTGCATGTGGGTACCAAGACACAATTTCAGAGCCATATGTAGCATTTGCTAGGGATTGTGAGATGGAGGAAGAAGAAGAGAAGGATCAGCATGAAGAGATGAAGAGCATTCTCCCTTATCTATTTCAGGAAGTTTCTGCACAAAGGAAAGAGATTGCAGTATGCAGAGGAGAGAGGGACAAATCAGTCCACTCATACATGCAGTCTATTTTTAGATCTTGTTGTCTCACTTTTTGGTGGCTTTCCATCTAGAAGGCCATTTGATCTAGGGATGATGAGAGGCATCATGCTATTTGGTTCACCACTCATTGGATTCCGGAGGGGTGGAGACATTAGAGGATTCCATTACAGCGCAGAGAGCTTGGGGATAAGCTCAAGGAGGAGGAATACATTCTATCATTTTCAGTATCCCCCATCTTCATCAGCTTTACTACGCTGACAGACTTTGTTGCAGGGATGGAGGATTGCATCTTCATGATGCAGGATGACTACTCCATATATCTAGTGAGAGAGATGATACTTCCTTTGAGGAAAGACTCTTTCATGCATTGGAGTGGATGGAGGCCACTCATGCTTACATTGCCCAGGATCGGGAGATTCTTTGGAGGTGATAGTCTCTCATGGGAGGCTCATTTTCAGAGGTCCTTATTTCTATTTGAGCATGAGCAGTTGCATGATGGCATGGCAGCAACATTGGAAGATGACTTTGACATGAGGGGATGTCAAGGTAGCAGGCAACAGCATGATTGAGCACCCTATTGCAGAATACCAGTCCTGTCTATGTGGAAGATTGATCCAGGAGGGAGGACTCAGCTTTGGTTGAGTATTCCCCAGGAACCTGATGCATGCATGATTCTTGATGACCAGGAGGGAGATGACTGATACCAAGTTTATGATATGGTCATCTAGCACTATGATAGATTCTTCTTTGCCAGAGCTTCTAGTCTCAAGAAGAAATTATTGCATGCGACATATGAGGGCTTCCTAGTTGTGCACTTGGATGCATACTTTGATTGGCTAGAGGAGTTCACTCAGGAGGGCATTCATCATGGCACCTATCAGCATAGGGAGATGCATATCCCGCTTGATTATGGTGGAGAGAACCTCACAGCCACTTCCCTACTCATTGGAGGTAGAGGGAAATTATCAGTTGGGCCATTTCAGCTCAAGAGCCCAAGTACCAATTAGAGAAGGTATAATCTCACATTTTATATTGTACTTTCCTTCCTTGTTGGAGCAGCATGATGAGTCAAGAAAAGTTGATTTCTTCTTGCATAATGTACAAGGATGTATTTGTAGGCTTTGTGGCAGGAGAATGGACCATTCTTATGGTGGTTTATGGAGGGAGCCACATGCTCCTTGGTGTGCACCATTGGCACCAATTTATATTTTCATGCTCATATATTTTGAGGTGTGTGTGGCAGCAAACAAGTGGCTAGGAAATCACTTGTTGTTTTGATGCAGGCAAGAGGCTCACTGCGCTAGTCCCATGAGAGGAGCAGTGACCCACTCTCTAGTTGTCTTATGGCAACCTGTTTACATTGTATCATGCTACCTTGTATTGCTGATGCTTATTTATTCACAGGGAGCACCATTTGGAGAGTGACTTATATGTTGGGGCAGCCCATTGGGAGCACTATTCTCCCCATTACACATGTTCTATATTGCAGGAGACACCATTGGGAAAACCATGATTTCCATACTATTAATTTTCTCTTCTTGTGGGGCAAACCACTTGGAGAATTTGGAGAGGCATTTCATGGATGAATATTTTAACGGGGTAGCTTGGGCCACTCTTGGAGGCCACACCATTTCAGCCCAAGGACAGCAGTAGCCCCATATGTACTACAAAGGGAGAGAGGAGCTTATTAGGATGAAGCAACAAAACTCTCCATTCAGCCCCATTACATTGCATAGAACCGGGGGGCAAGGTTTTCATTTGGATGATAGCATGGTTGAGGAGATCATCAGTGGGATTATATTCCCCATGCATGTCATCACTCCTACCTTGAGGAGGCCATAGTTCAGAAGGAGGATTTCCACCTACACCTTCTATCTTTCCGGGTGTACACTATTCTGGTTTGCATACTTGGGAGGAGGCAATGGAGGACAGTTTTATTGTAGCATATCTTGAGCAGCGGTGGAGATTGTTGATGAGGAGGCCATAAGAGAAGAAGGGGGAGAAATTTTGTTCTCTCTATGCATTTTCTTGGGGACAAGCAACATGTGGGAGGGGAGGACTGTAATGTTCCCAATTTTAGCCTCAAGCTAAAATGGAACATTATAGTGGCATATTTTATTTTTGCTTAATAAAATGGGTAAGGAGACCCCTTAACCCCTTTTAATGGAAAATAACACTCCTTGTGTGAAAGGAGAAATAATGAAGCAGCTGAAATAAACACCTAATGGTGTGAACATGATGAGGATCACCTTGAGTTGGCCATCTTTGACCAAGTCAATAGGGCTGCCTTAGAGGGTTGGCTTTCTTGAGAAGACAACGCAGTTTTTGGAGGGAAAGCATTAAAAAGTGAATGGAAACCCTAATGGTGGGGCCTATGGTGAAAGAGAGTTCATTTTATTTATAAGAAAGAAGGAGCAGCTCATTTGATTCATTCTTTGATTCAGAAAATTTCGTGGTGAGGCCAAGGACTTGCATATCCAGGCTGTTTAGAAGGATTGTAGTGCTCTTGAGCACTGGGGGTGTTCTCGGTGGGGATCCCCCACCTATCCCTCATGGGAGGAGAGGATTTGAGCTGCATTTCCTCATTCTGGAATTTGGCCAAGCTTACTCCTTCAGTTGAAGCGTTTTCCTCTAGCAGGTTGGTGCTATGTAGCTGGGGTAGCAGCATAGGAACTCATAGAGTTCTTCCTTACTTGCATTTTCAGTGGAGGATGGATTTCTTCATTGGAGGATCTGTAGAGAAGGCTCTTGGAGCATATTTCAGATCTTTGGCATCAAGCCACTCATTCACCAACTCCCACTGCGCAATCCCTTGGAGGAACTGCATTATTCCATGAGGGCAGTGTCGTGAGGGGTTCTTGTGCTCATTAAGAGGAGTGCTTTGAGTGAAAGGGGATCAGTCCCTTTCTCCTTGAGGACTTCAATCAAAGGATGGAATCATTATTTCAGATCAGTCGCAGCCTCATGTTCATTGGTTCCAGCTGTAGTGACAATTTATTTGTCACTATTGTATTTTGTCCGACATTTCTAGCAATCTCCCTAAGATTGGCTACAAATCCTATATTCAGCCCATTTTTTCATGTATGGGAATTTCTTTGTATTCCTTCAGCTCTATCATCAATTTTTATGTATTCAGCAGCTGCATATCTCATAGAGACTACGAATTTATGGTTTTTCAACATTTCTGTGTAGCAACAGCTACTCCGGCATTACATTGTCTATTCATTGGAGATTGGTTCTAATGCTTGAGGGCTTTGTTCCTCATGATATTTCTGTATAATATTTCTGATATAATAATAAGATCATGGTTGTATTATTTACCCTCTCATGATGCATTCAGATGTGTAGAGTTCCATATTTATGTTTTTTGTATTGCTGTAGCTCTTTCATTGAGCATTGTTGTAGAGACCTAGATTAGGGAGATCTGAATAACCCATCTAGTGTTATTTCTTTGGGCTCATTTTCTGCAGGGGAGTTATATTATACATTTTCTAGGGCATCCCATTGGTGGTTTGACTTATTTATGCAGCAGCTTCCTTATATAGCGTCCTCAAGGACCCTGTGACAGAAATTCCCGAGGTGGAATATTGCATATCCATAGGCAGAGTCTGAGAAGGGCCAGCTAGCCTCAGGATTTCTCCCTTCTTTGGAAGGAGTCATATCCTGTAAATGCCCCATCATTCAATCTCCAAAATGGACTTGTGATAGCTCACTGAAGAAGGAAAATGGAACATCTTCAGATGTTCCCGATGGAGCAGAAAATCCCTCATTTGGGACATTACATGACATTCTTGTTGCAGGGTCTAACATGCAGGAAATAAATGTGCTCAAAATAAAATTGGAAAATTCCTTTGTAATGAAGGATTTGGGAGCTGCAAAACAGATCCTTGGTATGAGAATAACTAGAGACGGGAAAAATTCCAAATTAACATTGTCTCAGAATGAGTACATACAAAAGGTGTTGAAAAGATTTAATATGTAGAATGCAAAACTAGTTAGCACACATTTTTCTATCCATTTCAAACTTAGTAAGGATATGTGCCCCAAGACCCAAGAAGAAATAGATTATATGTCTAAAGTTCCATATGCATCAGCAGTTGGAAGCTTAATGTATGCAATGGTCTGCACAAGGCCTGATATTGCACATGCAGTGGGAGTTGTAAGCAGGTACATGAACAATCTAGGAAAATAACATTGGATGGTAGTGAAATGGATTCTCAAATATTTGAGAGGTACCACAAATCAAGCATTGTGCTTTGGTGGTTCAAACATTACTCTACAGGGATATGTTGATGCAGATATGGAAAGTGACAGAGATAACAGGAGGAGCACTACAGGGTATGTATTTACTATAGGTGGAACAACTGTTAGTTGGATTTCAAAAATCCAAAGTGTTGTTGCACTTTCAACAATAAAAGCAAAGTATGTTGCTGCTACAGAGGCTAGTAAAGAAATGATTTGGTTACAAAGGTTTATGGATGAATTGGGTAAGAAGCATGATATGGGCACGTTATACAGTGATAACCAAAGTGCCATTCATCTTGCAAATAACACAGCATTTCATTCTAGGACTAAACACATACATCTCAAGTACCATTTCATACAGTCAGTGTTGGAAGATGGACAATTGAAGCTGGAAAAGATACACACTAGCTATAATCCTACAGATATGCTAACAAAAGTTGTAACCAAGGAGAAACTGAGAATATGATAAGTTTCAATTGGTCTGCAAGTATGATGATGAAGATGAGAAACAACCAGGTCCAAATAGGAGCCATTGTCCAGCAAATGAAGCAGCGATGGAGTTGCTACAAATCAGTCTCCAAGTGGGAGATTGTTGGGTGTGGAGCCTGATTATCTTGTTTATTTTGTATCATAGGGTTGGACCCCTGTACCTTAATGGGGCGGCAACGCCGCTCGTAATTAAACGTTGACTGGGGGGTTCGAGGGGTGGGGGGGATGCAACTTTATGGAGCCCCCCCCCGTGGGTTTCGGCGCG
Organism: Pinus albicaulis; assembly: GCA_034641835.2. NCBI lineage: Eukaryota > Viridiplantae > Streptophyta > Pinopsida > Pinales > Pinaceae > Pinus > Pinus albicaulis. The sequence continues at coordinate 924,819,629 of CM076575.1, read as the reverse complement.
TCTCGAAGCTAAAAACAGATGTAAAATTTCCTTGTAAAAGTATAGTAATTTCTAGTCAATCTAGGTCATTCATTAAGCGGATGATCTGATGGTAGAAGTTATGTTTAGTTTAGGGCTTTTTTCCCTAGAAGGAAACCCTTCGCTTGTATGAGGGTATTGTATTGCGGCTATGTATTGTATGTGTATTCTCAGAGTGAGAAATAGATAGGGAGACTGTGAGAGAGAATAGAGGATATTACAGCGGATCTGTTGTAGGTTGTGTCTCTTCATTTTGCTGGATAATAGAAAGGAAGGACTGGTTGTTCAGGGTGGACATAGCCCAAACTGGTTGAACCACGTATATCTGTGTCTCTCTGGTTTTATGTGTTTCTTGTATTTGTGTTTCCACATATATTTTATTTGTTCCATTGCTCTATAATATATAATTTTCTAACACAATAAAGGGAGATTTATGTGCTGGAAATTTACCAAAGAAAGATTCAAGAGAATAAAGTTCCAAGGATGTTATTTATGAATACTACTAGTTCATTGTATCCTTAAAATTTAGTCACTGAATATTTCATATGTTTCTCCCTATCAACACAGATTTGATTTCATTTTCCATTGTAGGGAAGCCACATATGTGACCAATCAATTGCAAAGTAACCATGTAGTTTTTTAGACCAGTCTCTACTTAAAATAAGACCATAAATTTCAAGAATGTCTACAACTAATATATCTATTATTTGACAAAATCTCAAATTTGAATATAATCTAATTAAAACATAATTAATTTCTCCCAAAACTTTAACTTTTGTGTGGTCTAGTTGAACAATCTAAACAACAGACTTTTGATGTGAAATGTTCAATTTAATACAAACTGCATAAGGCATGATGTTAGATGATGCACCAGAATCCACTAAACGGTTGTGAACTTTCTTGTTGAAAATTTCAAAAGTCAATAAAAAGGGAGGTGTGTGGGAATTGGATCTATCTCCAATTAGAATAGCATCAGAAGGGTCAATCTTATCTAAGGAGACATCTGGAGGTTTTCCTTTCCCTTTTTAGGCTTTTGAAGTGACAATAGTAGGTAATGGAGATGGAGGGACTGCATTTAGCTCTATGAGTAAAAACGTTTGTTGTTGTTTCAATTGTTGACCTCATATAGGGAAATGTTTGCCTTAACCTTTTTCATGTCTTCCACAATATTATACTCCATAGTATCAGAGACTACCAAATTTTTAGATGAATAAGGATATTTAGAAGTAGTTGGAACATAGCCAGGAGGTGTAGGAACAAAATTTTTAACTTTACCTGTTTCTTTAGTATAAGGAGTAGGGGATTTTTTTTGTTGTTGTAGATGTAAATGCATCAGCAGGTCCCTTAATTATAGTAATTACTGGTAGGGCTTTTTCTTCTTCTTCATTTTATGAAGTGATGAGAATGAAGTCCCACAAACCATGTGCTTTAACTATTTCATATTCTTGTGATTCATCAGCAGATAAACTTGTTTCTTCTTCTTCATAATCTTGATCAAATTCTGCATTTTATATAATGGCAGGAGGTTGTGATTTTGATGGTTGGTTTATTTTGAAAGGTTGAAAGGAATTCTTTGAGGAATTAGCAACTTGTTTCTTAATTTCTACCATTTCATTGGACATTGTTTTTAGAACCTTTTTTAATCCTTCCAAATCGAAAGGATCTTTAGGAGCTTCCTTATTGGATTCATCTCTAAAAGTGACTTTCTTTGTTTGCTTTCTTTCATCGAAAGCATCTTTCTTATCAAGGGCCAGGTATCTCTGTTCTACAGACATATATTCTTTCATATTATCAAGTATTGTTGTTTTATTAGCTCTATCTAAAAACATAGCAGTAGTTGAAGGAAGAACACTAATGTACCATTCAATTTGTACATTAGTACCAAGTCTAGAATTTTTTGGGATGTTATTTAACAATTTTTTAAATCTTGAATTGAAATCTTTTGTTTTCTCATTTGAATTGATCTTAAGATTTGACAAATCTTTAATTAAGGTTGCAGTTGTTCGATCATCTCAAAATTTCATTAAAATTTTCTCTTCAAAAATATCCCAGATAATAATTGATCCAGTAGGTAATGAAAAATACCAGGACCCTGCATATCCTTCAAATGTGTAAGGAAAAATTATGACAACACAATATTCTTATGTAACTACATTCAAATTGATGGCTAACATGAAATTGTTCCTCTTCAGGGAGGCCATCATCAGGATTAAATTTGGTTAACCATCTCTCTAGATGTTTAGGAAGGGGGTGTAATGATGTTTCCATTTGAAATGCCCCTAGTTTATTCCATGGTCGATTAGCCATTCTTTGAGGATTAGGTCTAGTAGGGGTTGTACTTGAATTAGGAGTTGAAGAAGGATTTAATTTTGAAGATGATGCCCCTGTAGTACTATTTTTTTGTGAAGGTGAGGATTGAGTGGAAATGAGAGAAGGAGGATGATAAGAATAAGGTAGAGGATTTTGGGAAGAAACAGGGTTGACAAAATGAGTTTGAGGTGGACAATTTGCAGTAATCTCACTAGTTGAAGATTTTTCTTCTTAAGTGTCTTTTCTTCTTCGATGAGTGGGTAATGGAAATTAAAATGGTTGGATTCCAAATTTCTCACTCTAGGATCTAGTCAAAATGCCAAAATATATAAAGGATGAGGAAATACTTCCTTCAGAAAAATCAGATTGAACAACCTTTTCTTCAAATACGGAAATTCCTTCCAATATTTGAATCAAACTTTAAAGCTCACGTGTTTCTGAAACTGGGTTTGTATGAGTGGAATTTTTTCCTTTTTTTTTTGGAACTGAGCTAGGAAATGGAGTGGTTGAATGAAAAACTTTAGATCTAAAGTATGGGGATTTAGAATGTGATCTTGAAGTTGGTGGGGATTTTAAGGGAGAATTAATCTTAGATTGGCCTTGTGATTTGGGATTGAATATTTTTTCCATTCATAGTGTTATGCCCTCCTTCTAGTGCCAAAAATGTTGATGGCTCGAAATTCCTGCCTCAACATTAGGTAAAACCACCCAGTTGGGACCTCAAAGAAGATCCTTTTCCATTTGGATTGGTGGCTCCGACTGGGATTATGAGACCACTTTCCCATTTAAACAAAATTATAAAAGGATTGAATATATGTATAATGGTTTTAATGTAACTAAGACTTGAAAAAACAATGAATACTTAAAACTAATATCTATCTCGGGAAAGCTTATATGTGTGTGTGTGTGTGTGTGTGTGATTTAATAATATTTCATAAACAATATGACAATGTAAATTATCAAACGATTTATGAATTTAAAATAGTGAATGATAGCTAAATTTAATTAAATAGTTAATTCAATTTGTTGATAAAACTTATCACATATATATGATTTCGTTGTTTATACATATATCAAATGATTCCAATCACACATAACAATAATGAAATAAGTATGACTTCTTGTAATACATATATGATAAAATTAAATAAAAAAACCATGTAACTCTTAAGCAAAGGAAAAACATACAGATAATCGTACCTGATATATTCCAACTCTGCTCATGAGAAAATAGTAGTGGTTCAGCCTTCTATTAAGATAACTTGAGTTACAATAGTGCAAACAAAAGCTTTCTCTCCAAAAATCAAAACCCCTTCTCCATTGAAATGAAGGGGATTTATAGTTTTACAATAAAATTCAAATATAGAAAAGAAGAATAAAATTCTGAAGTGGTTTTAACAAATAACACTTAAAATAAAACAAAAATACAATTTTAGATTTTGTTGCAACAACTTGGATAAAATTTTGATGAAGATTGGTCTCCCATACGTTTTCATAGTTCGTAAATTTCTGTCATGGGCTTCAGTTTAGCTGGAGACCGTGGTTGTATCTGCATTTGGCTAGTAAAAATAGCATCCATGAGTGTTGGCAGCATATGAGTGGTTGTGTTAGATAAGAATCTCAACATTAACCATTGACTATTATGCTTAACTAAGAAATTCCAATGGCATTCTAGGTCAATATTTGATAGCTTTTCAACCTTTTCAACATTTTTCCTTGACAATTCCTTCCATGTTTTGGTCAATAATTTGATATCAGGAATGGTTCCCTCTAGGCAATCTGGAATAAGATTTTCCTGCAGTTAATTGTCAATGATGGATTCAATGAGGTAATTGGACAATGGAGATGTCCCATGCATCGAATATTGTTGTTTCTGAATGTTTGAGGCAGATTTCCCATTCTCTTAAAATTATTTCCTTCTGTGATTCCTTTATCCTTGGGAGATTAGCTAATGTCCCTTTAGCACTCCCTTTCCATGTTATGTGGCCTCCAATATTTTCTTAAATATCTTCAAAGTATGTTCTCAGGTTGGAAAATTGATCTACTAATGCATTTCTTGTTTGAAACAAATCATGAATAATGGCTAAGTTCTAACAAAAAGTGACTTGTTGTTGAGCAAGGATATTATTTAATTCTCTTGCTTCCCTTTCGAACTCAACCAATTCAGGATTAAGTTTTAGCTCTTCAATCATTTGTTGTAATTCTTGAATTTGAGCATCCCAGATTCTCAAATCATAGTCATGTTGAAGTTTAAGGGCATCCAAACTCTTATGGAGTTTTGCAAGTTGTTATTTCCATTGTTGAGCAATAATTTTCTTATCACTCTCAATACTTTGTTCCAACTACACAATAATGTCATATTTTTCCTTCAAAAGTTGTTGTACTTCGGTGGCTTTGTCTATAGTGGTAGTAGCATATCCTCCTACGAACTGTGAGATTCTTCCGAGATCCTCTGCAGGGATATATTTTGAACCTTTCCATACTGCAAAAGAAGTGTTTCCAGGGACTAAGGGCTGGGATTGATCAATATTTATTCTCTTTCTTTGTCTCTTAACAACGGCTTTATGTTGAGGACTGTAGAATATGTCAAGGGGAGGAATATCTCCAACCCTTAAAATGGCCTCAGAGGTCAGGAATGTTGGAATGATATTTATGCCATCAATCTCTATAGGCTTATCAGAAGCCCCAATAGTAAGTGGGGTCTTCTCTATAGTTTTGAAAGTGTCTAATCCTTTTTCACGTGATGGAGTCTTAAGATCCTAAGGCCTTGTATCTTTGATAACGTCATTGAACTGCTCCCATATTGCATCAAAATTATTATCAAGAAAAAATTATTCATCCCGAGAAGAGGAGGAAGTACCTATCCCTTTTTTCTGAGGAATATCAGTAATATGTGTGGAACTAACAGTTAAAACATCTTCTTGTTGTGTGTTTTGTTAGGAAGCTTCAATAAATCCATAGGAAAATTAGCAATTATTTTCTCCCTGTAATGATTGAACTGAGTTATCTCTTATGGGGTCAACTGTGTTGCTACTAGTTTCAAGACTTGTGAATAGGCAAAGGCCTTTTCAAATAAGTCATCAAACTTATCTGGCTCATGAGAAAATTTTATGATACTTGATTGTGATGTGACCTTTTTGGCAGTTTGATTGGGATCATAATTCCTATTAGGAATAGTTGGGAAGCATAAACTCTGAATATTTTTAATTTTCAATACCACCATCCTTGTAATTATCTAGAGCATATACACCACACTTAATAGGAAAAACAAACCACATTGTATTTTTGGCATCTTTTAAGACCTTTGAAATACCATTACCTACAGTCTTGTATGTTATTTCTTGGGAAACTAGTTTTTCATGAACATTTAGGGGAAAAACATGGGGTTTTGCAAGACTACCAAAGAATTGGATAAAAGTAAATGACTCTTCACCAAATCAGTTTCCAAATGATAATAGGTCGTTTTCAGCTTCTGGAGAAACCCTAGGAGATTTCTTTTCAAATACACTTTGGTGAATGGGCAACATTAATCCATGAAAAATTATATAGAAATGAGGTAGATATTTAGATTCCCATGGTATATCATGATAAATATGGATAGGGGTCGGGTCATCTAAATTCCATCTCCATCCCATAGAGGTAAAATCAGAGGTAGAACACAGATCATCTATTATGTATGCACTCATATAAAAAGGAGGATATATGTTTTGTGAAAAATTATGCTTGTTTCTATAACTCAAGATGTGAGTGGCTATGTTATAAGACAATATATTTCCCCAATCCATGATATAGCCATTAGAGGCAGCATCAATGAGAGGTACCCATTGATCAAAGAATTTTTGTGTAGTAGGGTAGTCATAGATTCTACATAACATAGCGTATATTTGATAGTATGGACCAGCAAGGGAAGAAATAGCATGCATACCCTTGTCTTATTGCTTATGCTTGTTGGTATCTCTTCTCCATTCTTTGATGAGCTCTAATCGATCATCATGTCCTTTCATGAAATTCTCTACAAATTGTTTGTCATATTTTTGTTGAGGTTGTGGAAAATGGTAAATTGTGCTCAAATAACTGTTGATGAATGAACTGATGATTGTTTGACTTTGTGTCAGGAAATTTACATTTCCAACAACACATCTGATCATGTCTGTATAAGGAAGGATTTTGGGTCAGGTCGCAATCCTATGTAATAATGAATTATCTACATCGTTTTAAGTAGAACTAGAGACCAAGGTAGAAGCATCAGTTGTAACCGTTCTTTTAATCACCCTAGGCCTTTCATCTTCAAAAAACGTATAGATAGCTTCCGAAGAGGAGCTTCCAACATCTAAGGTGCAGACTGTGCTGGAAAATAATCCAGGAATTTCAGTAATTTTTGTTGGAGGAGCAGTCGGTTGTTGTTGAACTATAGGTTTCTTTCTTGATTTAGTTTCCTTAGATATATCTATTAAAATTTTCTTATCAGGACTGGACTGTAATGGAAAACACAAGAATGAGCGATAATTTCTTTACCAGAGATTCCTTAGCATGAATAACTATTTTCTATAACGATTTATGTCTTTAAGAGAAAATAATAACGATATCGAGTTGTAATGATTAAGTTGTTTAGAACTTCGAAAAACCATAAATTTGTTAATTTTTGAAATTAAATGATAAACGAGAATTCACTTGGACCCTTTACATGTCAGCATATCGAAAGATTTATATCGGAGAAATCATGTGGTCACACTTTAAAACTTATGATATTCAATACTTCCGATATATATTTTTCGAAGATATAACGGATATGAGAGTTGCCGAGAAGATATATTGGAGGTTTCATTTTGGGGAATGACATATCATAGATTTTAAGGAGTGCCATCTGATATAAAAAATTTTGATGTGAATAGAGCAGGGAATATCATAGGATTGAGATATTAGAGGGGAGGAGTATCATAGTTATCAGATATCAGAGGTGAGGGGTATCATAGCTATCGTATATTAGAGGTTTTGTAATGGTGCTTTTTAAGAAGTTACGAGATTTTGGAGTTCTAATATGCCACGTGGAAGTGCAGTGGGCTAGATTTTCTTTAAAATGTTAAAAAAGTAGTGCTTTTGTAGCTTTGTTTTTAGATATTGGGAAATCTTGATCAAGGAAATTATTTTATCGTAACTTTCTTATCAGGACTGTTACAGTATTAAATAGCACCAATAGAATCTTTTTGATAATGCATTTTAAATAATAAAATCTTGTCGGCTTTTATGAATGATAACACCTATGTGGTTAATCTCCGATATGAAAGTTTTGATAAGGGAGTTATTCATGAAAAAAATTATTTCATTTATATATTTAAGCATTTCCTTATTTTTATTGGAATTAAATAATTTTATTAGGATTCAAAAGGGTCTCGATTATTTATTAGTTAAATAACATAAAAATAAATGGGGTGTTGTTTAGTACTACAACAGGTTCTTCATGAGTTACTTAGGGTTTTATAATATTGGATAGCAACTACCAATCTTAAATTTTCTAAACCCTAAGATGACTCAAACCCTTATCATACATATCTTATAAATACATACATTTTCCTTTGTTTGTTTCATTGAGCTTGTTTCCCTTTGAAAACTGAAGACAAGTTGTTGGATAACCAAAACACAAAAGATAAAGGCAATACTTACCTGATATATATGAGATATTGGTGCCAAGGATGCACTATAAGAGGTATTCTTTGTCAGCATATCTTTATTGCTATAGAAATTAGAGTTTCCCATCACTTAACAAAGGAGATAGTTCCTTCTTAGAGATTGTATTTTCTTCTTTTATCATCATGGAGACTGTTATTAGGCCTTCTTATGCATGTCATGATCATAAAAACTATCTTTAATGGGTATAGTGAATTTTATTAATGTCATGCAAAGAATTCTAACTATAGACATCTTTCTTTTTTGGTTATGTGGTGTACATGTCTTAATATATTGACTACTTTCATCAAAACGTCTTTGTAGAGATCTTCAAGAGAGACACTTGTAGATTTTCTTGGCTCACTGACTTGTATGGCTTGAGTTGTGTATACATATATACCATTATTGACATTGCAACTTTGCATAGAAATTATACTACAAATTTTATCTTCTAAGGTGATTGTAGTTAATTTTATCTTTGTATCTATTTAGGAGTTATGCCTGGTACTTGCAGTTGTAAGTTCATTGGATTTTGTAAAGAAATTTTTATGGGGAACTAGCGCATTAGATTATAGTTAGGGAATCAAACTACTAGGAATACCCTTCCTCTTGGTTGCTAATAATCTCCCACAACTAGTCCAACCTGGACCCAGATACTCTAGCAAATCAACATCAACAAGAGGGCACAAACTCCAACACCTTGTTGGTCACCTCTTGTCCTTGGGATTTGTGCTTTTATAAGTCTAGTTAGGGCTGAAGTCACACTACTACAGCACCCAAAAACATAGCTCCTATCACTATATTCCTTTTTCCAATCATTTTTATGCCTTTTTTGTCCTACAAGGCATCCAAAGCACTTGTTGTAGGGCCTAAGGCTCATCCTCACCGTGTCTTACAACAACATGTCCACCAACAGAAGGATATGAAGCATCTAGAACATGATAATACCTTTGTTCTAGTTGTGGTTTGCCCCTGTTCTCCTGTGATATCCATCTTAGAGGTTACGACTTGAAGTAAAGACCCTTACTAACACTCACGACCCTGAAACCAGCTTCCAATACATGTTGTTCCTACAATAGGTAAATGTGGCCCATAAAAAAGACTAATCATACATATAATAGCACATAAATACACGTCCTATTACCTTAGAAATGTGGACTCAGTCAAGCAATAAATTCGCTCCAAAACAGTGCCAATGCACTTCCAAAAACTCATCTTCCTTAGCCTCAAACTTCGCTACCCATATCAAAGATTATCCTTGATGTGATTGCATATTGATGTGTGAAATGAGATATCCCTTACCTATTATTTATACATGTCTCATTTGGCAACGTCTAGCCCTAAAGGGAACCTCTACAAGCCAAATTTGACTTGTCCTTTGTGCCATAAGCCCACATCATAAAATTCATATCTTCACCTCTACAACTCAGATTTGAGTGTTTTTTATTGTGTTTGTCTACTCTTGAAGTCCTCTATCAACTCAAATCATCACATGTATAATTATTCTCACGGATTCACACCCACATGCTTGGGATTAAAGCCCGGAGGCTTGGGTTCTTAGCCCACAAGCCACTTTTGTGTGCCAACTCCTCCACAACCCTCTAGCCTAGGGTTTGGAGTATCTCCTGTTGAGTCTCAAAAGTGTTTTCCATATTCATACATATTTCCATTATGTCATAACCATTCAACGCTTATTTCATAGCCATCTGACCTAAAACCCTACATCAAGTAACCATTTTCATAAATATATGGGTTAGGATCCTTGTCTTCCAAAGTTATTTATTTTATGTATTTAAAGTGAATTTATGATTAAAAACTAGAAAATTAACATAGTTTCATATATATATATATATGTGTTATGAGTTTTGTGACATGTGTAGGTCAAAAGGAAGCTTCTAAAAGACCTTTATGTGGCCTCCCATAACCAAATTCGAATTTGAGTGGAGAAGATCATGGGATCATGAGAACATGTGTCTCATTTCCTTTTTGTATTGAAACTCTAAAAAGACATGTGTCTTATCATTTCCTATTTTGATTGTAACTCTAGAGACATGTATCTTATCATTTCCTATTTTGATTGTAACTCTAGAGATGGAGGGAGAGATTCATGGACTCCCATTAATGAGATAACTTCTCATATTTTGTATAAATAGGAGAAGCTTTCTCCTATCATGAGTAGTGAAAAAATAGGAGAAGAAGAGAAAGGATTAGAGAGTGTTTTGTAACAAAGCTTAAGATGGAATGGGATGTAGATTTGTGAGTTTATCAATAAAGAAGTTTAGTTCTTTGATGCTGTTTTGATCACATCTTCAAGGAGCTAAGGATTACACCAAATTGGTAGCAGAGGGCCCCTGCTATTCGAGGAGGTTTTGCATGTTTTCTAGATAAGTCATTTTCAATTATGTTTTTTCATATTTCCTTACTTAGATTGCTTTCTGAAATCATAGATTTTAGCATTATGTTTCATGTCATTTGCTTAGATAAAGGATCCTCATGATATTACAATTAGTCTCTTTCTCAAGCTCTTCCAATACATCTCTATTAAATGAATGGGATTCAATTGTGATATTCTGAGTTATTAGCATTTCATTTTCTATTATTTAGTTAAAAAGAAGATCCTCATTATACTGCAATTAGTCTCTTTCAAAAGCTTTTCCAATAAACCTCTAATTCACGAATGAGACTAAGTTGTAATATTTTGAGTTATTGATTGTTTTGCTTCATAGAAGATCCTTATCACATTATGATTAATCTCTTTCAAAAATCTCTTCCAATAAACCTCTAACTCATGAATGAGATTTAGTTGTAATGTTATAAGTTGTTTCAGCTTTTTTTTTATGTTTTAGGAGATCCTCATTGCATTAGAATTAATCTTTTTCACAAGATCTTCCAACAAATCTCTAACTAAATGAATCAGATTAAGTTGTAGTGTTTTGAGTTACTTTTCGTTTCATGAATGTTAATTTAGAAGCTGTAATATCCATGGATTAGGACTCTCTGTTTTTATCATTTTCTAGTTAGGAACATAACTTGCAAATAAACTTTGTTTTAATTCATTTATTAACATTTCATTTTTTTTCCCTTTTGACATAGATCTAACTTCATCTTTTTAGCATAGAGTAGCATACTAAGAATCAAACATAAAAACCCCAAAACATCAACAAAACACTAAAACAATGAAGTAAGAAAAAGGGATACTTAGGCACATATAGTGCATCACACTTCATCAGTTTACTAGCCCTGGTTGATAATTTATGTTAGCAATTTAGGACACTAAATTGACTAAACATCTCCCAAGCTACAAATCTCAACATATATTCACTGTGTTTTTTTTTAGTAAAAGGGACTCTGTTATTTCCCTTTTGTTTGGATCCTGAGAATTTTTGCTTTTTTCCATGTATTACAGCAGTTATTTTCTTCTCTAAAATTGGAGCCATTCTCTCTTTTTTTTCTTTTTTAAGGTATGAGTTATATTTTCCATTAAATTTTTTCCACAAATAGAAGCATATATTTTCAATACATAGAAATCTATGTTGAAATAATTAAAAAGCACATCCAAACTGGGTTCAATACTTTTAATATGTATTTGTTGTCTCGGTGTTTGTTGGATCTAGAATTGTTTCCAAAGAATAGCCTGAGTTGAGTGGTACTCTTGGAAAAGAATATTACATAATGTAATTTAGAGATTTAGAAAAGGGATCTGATGTATTAAATATATAAATGTGAAACAAATATGGATTCAAAATTACTACTTCCTATATATTGTAGTTAAAAACTTTTTTTTTTTGGATGTCCAGTTGTAATTGGAACACTTTATTACTCTTCAGGAAATTTCAAGTATTATTTCTCGTTAATTTTCATTTAAGAGGTGTTACTTGATAGGTTTTGATCGCATGTTCTATGGATTATCAATCTATATGCTTTTGTGCCTTTTTAAAAATTGTTTCCAATGCTCTGTTTTTAATTTAATGGATTATGTTATCTCAAAATTTCTTATGTGGATATTTTATTCAATTATTGTAGCCTAAGCCTCCACAATACATTTATAGCCATGTTTGCTAGATATGTGGATATAATGTTGGCTTAGCAGCAGATGGGGATCTCTTTGTAGCTTGCAATGAGTGTGCATTTCCAATATGCAAGCCTTGCTATGAATATGAGTGGAAAGATGGAAATCAATCTTGTCCACAATACAAGATTAGATACAGCTGGCATAATGGTTTGGAAAGTGTGTGTGCCCATAAAATTTCCTCTGCATCTATCCAATGATTAATCAATTCCATCAAAAAGTATCTTATGCAACTAGATCATGAGAAAAAACACAAATGTCACCTAATATAGTATGAGGGGTAACACTTAGAATGGATAGATTTATGGTTCTTAGCATTGAAGAATTAAAACTTATTGTCTGAAAATATTACTAGTTACTTACATTTTCACATCATGTACAATGAATATATATCCCATACAGGTATAATTGGATTCCCTTCTCTTTTAGGATAATTGGATCGAAGAGATTCATTATAATATTCTATTCAGTTGAGAGGAGTGTTCTATTGGAATGGTTAATAAGAAATGATTACATAACTTCCCTATTCCATTATATGTTTATTAAAAAAATTGTGGTGAATTCTTGTTTCTATATCTGTAAACATTTATACACCCTCCTATAGAGAAATATGTATAAATGTAGTGCAACCACAAAAATGAAATCTAGTCAAGGAACATGAGTTGTGAGAAGTTCAACAAATTATTGATAAATGACCAAACTGACTTATAATGTAGTTTCATGATATGAGGTGTATTGGTGTTGGTGTTGGAAATGACCTTGTAGTACCATTTATAGTGTCCATTATCTTGTAATATAAAAATTCTATAGGAGGGAGAGGAATTCTGATAGATGTTATGTTATGGGAAAAGAATGATTTAGAGAATTCATTCACATGGGGTTTTCATATGTGAATTTTCTTCCTCATAAAAGTTGTAATTCACTAATTGGGGTTGGTAAACTACGTAGATGATTACAATGTAAGTCTCAACAGCATATTTATTATTGGGACTTATCTCATCTTCTTGCTCATGTATTTTTTTATATCATTGATAAAAGTAGGATATATTTCACTGATTATGAGCCACACATCATTGTCACTTAGGTTTTTTGTTCTCGACATGTGTGATAAAAGGCCCAACTTTGGAATTATCGAGTTATGAATTTCTATCGGCGCTCTTTTGAACCTCTCATTGAAATTTCTAGTATACTTATGCTTAGAAGGTGGTCTTATGGTGACTGATGTCATTTCTTATAGTATTCAAAATAGCATTGTGTATTATAAAAAAAATTTAAACGTAGGAATTCGTCAAATATTCAACATAAATTATGTCATTGCATATTTTATGCTCATCGTTTGCATTACACGTCGGATACTCAACGCTAGGATCGATGGACGGCAGCATCAGTAGTTTAACACTCCCATTGGACAAAACTCTCATCTGTCGTATATCCAACACTTCATCGTTTGCCTACAAGAGTCATAGTGACAACACTTTTGCCACACATTTTACCTATTTCATTGATTACCCGATGCTAAAATTTCATTTTTTCTTGTCGGAAAAAATAACCTATGTGTCAAATATCCGACTACGAACTGCTACGAGACCTGCCAAATATGCAACATTTAACTCTTTAGATATCTGAAAATTTTTAGCATTGCAAAACCGACTTAAAAATGTCGTTTTTTTAGTGACCATTTTGGCCTTTATTGTGTTGACTAATCTACATTTGTACAGTCTAATATCCTACATTACTAAATTGTCGACTATTCAACAAAATTCCAGTGACGATTTTATGAGCACCAGTGTTTTATATAGTCAACGCAAATAAGTCTCATATCTGACTAATAGCCATCGTATTTTGGCCCCATTTACATTGGTGTATAATGCATAATCTTGGTTATCTATGGCGGGATAATTAAATTTGGATCCTTGTAAGCCAACACTCATGAATGATATGGGTCACCCATTCCCTTGATTTTCCTTCTAAGTAAGAATGGTTGCAAGAGATGTGTTAGAATAAAAAGTATACAACAATAAATCTTAGTTGAAATATAGACTATATAATTTTGGGGCATTGGCAATCACTTGTTTGATCCAGGTGAAGGCATATTTCTCCCTTTTTCCCACTTCTAAACTACATTCTTCTTGATAATCTCTTGAAATGGCTTAACAATCTAAGAATAATCCAAGATTAACTTTTGGAGGAAGTTTATTTTCCTCAAGAAGGATTGCATGGATTTCTTATTCATGGGAAAGGGGAGCAATAGTATTGACCCTCTCCAGGTCCAAAGAGGTTTCCCTCGGACACTCTGAAGATGATATTCTTTGGATTTAAATATATACCATATTTTTTACGTCCCTCAAATATTTTCCTTAGATGATGTAAGTGATCAGATATTTTCTTCGAAAATATTGTAACATCATCTAAGTAAATGACTACATATTTTCCAATCAAACCATGGAACGTGATTTCCATAACCTGCTGAAAGGTAGCTTTAACATTTCTAAGTCCAAAAGGCATCTGATAAAAGGTGAATGTACCTCATTTATTCCTTAATGTAGTTTTAAACCTATTGGGTTCTTCTACTAGAACTTGGTTGTATCCAGAGAATTTGTCTAATAGCAAGAACATCTCTGAACCATATAGCGCCTGGAGTCTTTTCTCCATAGATGGAACGAGATAATTATATTTATCCAAATCCTAGTTCAAGTTGCATAAATAAACACATACGCATATCTCTTCGGGCTTCTTTCTAACAGGAACCAAATTTGAGACCTAGGTAGAATAATGAACTTTGAATATGATCTTAGCATCTAGCAGTTTTCTCAATATTTTTTTAATAAAAAGTTCAAGCGTAGGATGAAATTTTATCAAATTTTGTTGAAATGGATTTACCCCCTCCTTAATGGGTATCACATGTTGGATAATTTGCGTATTATAAGTTTCCAAACCGTCATATCTCCATGCGAACACATATTGATACTGTTTGAAAATATGGATAAAATATTGTCACTCTTGGGGAGAATAATGCATATTGAGATTCACATATTCCAAATCCTCCTTGGTATCCAAGTTAACTTGTTCATGTGATAGTGTAAAATTGTGGGTTTAGCATTGGTTGGATCCTTAAAGTGGTTCTACAAGTCATAAAGCTTCTCTAAATATACCACACCCTTAGGCATCGAATTCCCTTTATGTGCGTGAGTTGATTCCTGCAAAGCCCTCTCATGCTCATCTTCATCTTTGTTGCATCCTTAAACACATCAACATTAGCCATAAATTCTAGTATTTGACATGTGACAATCTCTAAGTCACCTATTACCATTATTTCTTGCTTCCATCTTAAGGTATATGGCCTTCTTTAGTTCCAAAATGAGTGCCTCGTATTTAACGATGTTTTTCGTGCACTCAAATTCTAATTGGCATGAGATCAGATACTCATTCTTTCGTGGGTCGATTAAAGTACAACTAGCTCCAAAACCCCCTTGTTTTTTTGAACCATAAAAATATAAAGTCCAAATGTTAGCAACAACAAGGTTAGTTCCTACGCTAGTAGTATATACATCTATGTTAGAGAAATCATTAGTACCAGTTGGATTGCAAGGAAGGAGTTCCAACTGTGTATTCGGTCATATAGGAGATTGCTACACAAGATAACATCCATGATCAAACTATAAAAAATAATTTCCAAAAATTGCTTGCGCATAAATAATATGCTCATTAGAAGCTTCAAGTGCTATGCCGGTATGCTTCATGAAAGGTTCACTCTCAACTCGAATCTTATTATTATTCCTCTTATAAGGAAGCCACAAGTGTGACCATTCAGTAGCAAAGTATCCTTGCAACTTGTTAGATGAATGTTTACCTGAAAGTAAGCCATAATCTTCCATAATGTCCACAATGACATATCAAAACATTGGTGAACTATATGATTAGATGATAAATGAATTATAGAATTGTTAATCTCACCAAGTTTTTGTACTAAATAACTATATAATTTTATGATTCTAACATCAGTGTTTTCCCATCTAGCATTGATTTTATTTGCAACAGATAAAGGCATGACTTACACAGACGCACCAGAATCAACTAGGAAACTATGTACATTATAATTAAAAATTTGAAAAGTTAAAAGAAAAAGGGGGCAATTAGATGTAGAATTTACATTAGCTGAATTGACGAATGATTTTAAAATAGTAGGAAACCTACTGAATGAAGATTGGGAAGTATAAATTATTTTACCTTTCTGAGGTTGAGATGCAAATTCCTAGATGATCAACTCACGTTTCCCTGACAACTTTTCTAGCTCAAATATGGAAATATTAGCGTGAAACTTCTTCATATCTTCAAGAATGTTGTAATATATATCTTCATCTTTGGAAATGAGTGCTTAATTGGTAGGTGATGTAAATTTTTTCAATACCTAAGGAGCGACGGACTTGTTCATACTATTTATGGAAGCATCCTTTTGAGGTTGTGCACTTTTGGATTTGTTCTCACCATGACTACGCAATGTGCAGTTGTGGAAGGAGGTATTCAAATCACTACATAGTTTATAACCTTAGAGAGCCAAACATGATTTGAATACTGACTTAAAGTGTGTAGTGCGCAGTGGAGGTCAAACTAGGCAAGGAATGCATAGTGGGAAAGATCGACCAACAGTGACTGAGCACTAGCATTACACAGTGTGCAATTGATGCAGGCAGTTCTTTATGGTTGTGCATTGTGTAGTTCCAAAAGGAAAATGATGCTTTATTTTGGGTTGTGATTGCATAGTGTGCAGTTCTAGGGAGCAGAAAGATAGGTGCTTGGGCGGGCAAGTTGCAAAGGTAATAAAACTCCAAATTTGAATAAGTGTGGGATCACTAAGGTAGAAATATGATGCCTGAGCATGTAAAAATACTTTAATATGATCACATACTCATAAACTACCAACAATATGACAATGAAACACTCAGCAACCAAAACCAACATGCATCCATTGAAACGACAACAAAATGACACTTACCTCCAAATGTGACACTTAAGATACACAATTTTGCACAAGTGTCGACTGCAACAAGAAAGTATGTAGTACCTTGAAAATGAGTCCAATGTATGTCCCTATGATTGATAGAATCCATTAACACAAAATAAAGCATTGGAGTTTCCTCTTAGGTGTGTTATGACTTCCTTTCACAAAGAGCGACATTTCCCTTAACAAAAGATAACAATTGGAATTTCTTCAAAAAGGGACTTAGAAACTTGGGAAACAAATATGTCATAACTCTAAAATATAGAAATGATAGTTAACATGATCAAAGGGCGGCTCAAAATTTTTAATATTAGATATCAATTTTGGGATTCAACTACGTTAAGTAAGTCATTCATCTATGACCATTTCCATGAGAGATAGTCATAACTGACTAATTTCTCATGATTTTTGAATAGTCCACTTAGCACTCATTGCATCGGGTGATGCTCACAGGGGTGAAGAAGTGGGATTGAAACTAGTGAAATGAATCACATAGCGTCTGTTATAGGTCAATTTGGGCATGATTCCCAATGACCTAGTTAACT
The DNA here is from genome assembly GCA_034641835.2 of Pinus albicaulis. Lineage (NCBI taxonomy): Eukaryota > Viridiplantae > Streptophyta > Pinopsida > Pinales > Pinaceae > Pinus > Pinus albicaulis. The sequence goes on along the minus strand of CM076575.1, from coordinate 924,802,024 downwards.
GGGCATCATCTCTAGGACCAATGACTAAGGGTCTATCATCCCCTATCATTTCAAGTTGCTACATGCCCCACGATAAAGAACAAGACAAATCATACATGACTTTCATCAAGCAAAGGTTTCCAAGGTTTGAAGTTTATAATATATCATATGAGAGCTCATCAACGCTGCCTCTAAAGGGACTAAGTGTGTTTCATATGCAGGTAGCCCCATGTAAGGCTGCTCTGCAAAGCACTTCCCGACATTCACAAGTGCGTTGGTCACATTGGAAGTGAAATTCTCATTGTTCCAAAATCTTCACTTGGCCAATGTCTTCTAGAAGAGTTCACATGTGTCAAGATTCAAATCCAAGTGTCCATTTGACATCTACAATATTGGGAACATGCCTTGCCTATTATTGGAAAGTCATTGATTGTAAAACTACCTTCAGCTCCTCTATAAATTGAGCACAGATATGAGTGCTTGGTAAGGAATAATTTGAATAGAGAAATGCTGGTGGATTTTCAATTGAGAGTTAGATTTGTGTAAAAGTTGTTGGAGAGATTTATACTGTGATGAGGTTAAGGAATGTTGTTGGAGATGGTCACTTCAAATTAGTCACTAGGTTGTAACCTCTCCTTCTATCATTAATAAAGAGTATAGCTTATTTTTCCCTATATGCATCTGTATTGGCTTTGATTTTCCATATTGCAAGATCTTAGTTAATGTATATGGTTTATTCTTTACTGATTTAGCAAACTAACTTGAATAGACATCTGTATTATTGCTATCTTTTGCTATTTAGTGTTCATTCTTGCAGGAAATATTTTGCACAGTCGGTTGGAATTTGAAGCTACAAAGGAAGCGACAGAAGGAATCATTTGGAAGCGCTTGGATTCCAAGTAAGCCTCTAATCCATTCTATGTGTCTGTTCTTAGTTAGGAAAAGTAGTCGTATAGTCTTTAATCTATTGTTCTAGATTAGCACCTGTCTAGGGAAGCATGTTTTATCCGTAATTCACAATTCTGTCCAATAAATTGGCGACTCCACTGGGGATAATTTCTCTTTTTTCTAGGTGTTTTAGCCTCTGATTTGCTCTCTTTATTCACCCAGTAGTTGTTATTCACAAAGATTAAACTTTTTTAAATCTTAATTTGCAAAATAAGTGTGTTAAGCTACTGTGTTTTTCCTTTTACACTGCGCCCAACGCACTCTTGGACAGGACATAGTGCTTTGCATAGCACTGTCTCCCCTTAGAGACTGTGTTGCCTCCTGAAACCATCCAAATTCCCTTGAATTTGTCTTTGAAAATTGATTCAATCTATTTTATGTTGTGTTTTGGAAAGTTTGAACCTCATATTGACCAGTGAATCTATCTACTTCTTCCTCCTTTGAAAGAAAATTTGTTCAATGTTTGTTTAAAACGTTTTTCTTTATCATTGAAAAATTTATTTCGAAGTATTTTTCTTGTCGCATTAAGTTCATTTGATTTTGAAATAGGAAATTGTCGTAAATTCTTCATTTCCTGATAGGAGAAATTGTTATTAAATTCCTTATTTTTCCTTCAAAAGAGAAATTGTTGTTTGTATTCCTAATTTCTCGAAAGTAAAAGGCATTTGATTTGTTGATTTAGTGCACTTAGTTTCTTTTCTGCATTAATAAAATTAAAGGAACTGAAAAGAAAAACTTGCATTTGCATGTAGAATTTTGTGTGTTTTGCAAAAGGAACAATTAGGAAATCTGCATTTAGTTTGTGCTCATTGATTTGCTTGCTCACAAATTGTTTGCTCTTTCCCTCTAGTGGCTAGGTTTTTCATTGAAGAAACTCAAAGTGAAAGATTGTTTATCATTCTTAGTTTGCATTTTAGGAATTTCCTACACATCATCACGGTGAACCTTTGAAAGGAAAATTATTAATCAAGTTCAACATAAAATTTATCTCAATTTACCTAACAAAGAATTGGAACCATAATGATAACATTTAGAAGGTCTAGGCTAGAGACGTGTTTCGGCGTCGTAAAACATAGAATCTATCGTTAACTTGTCTGCGATACATTCTGAGTGTGATACCTCACTCCACGTACGTAAGTATATCGTATCTTTTCCACGTATTCTTGGGTATATCGGGCGGTGTTACAGTACGATAAGTATAAAGGGGTGCTCTCACTGTGCGGTTTCGCATCAGACAACGCTAATACGGACTTGGGCCTCCACGTACCTTCGGGTATATTTGGGAGGACAAATTTTAGGTGCTATCCATCCATAGTGAACCGAGTCGGCTGCCTTGAAAATTGTGATACACCAAACACATCATTCGGGGAGATTGTAAGCACGTACTTCTTGGTTCGCCAGGAGGTATTCTGCAGTTCAAACTTTCTTGGTAAACCCTTTTGCCTAGCATTACCCTTTTATTTTGTGTTTTTTTTTTTTGGTTAAAATAAATCAATAATCATGGAATAACAAAATCCTTTTCCCATTCATTCGTGTAGATTAGCTTTAAAACCACCTTTACCACCAGAAGTTACTTCTGGTAGGCGAAGGCGATCACGATATGCCGAATCAAGTACAATCTGTACCTCTGGTGAAACATCATTTTCCCACAAACCAAAGTTAGCTCAAGTTGATTCTACACATCCTGGTTCATCTACTATTGTCAAAACGGAGTCTTCACAGCTACCCGTGGTCATGATCCATCCAATCAGTGAGACCATACCTCCTGGACCCGAAATTTTTCAACCACAAATTGATCCCGATCCTGTCTCTTCTTTGCCAGAACATCTGAATCTAGAATTCAAAAAACCAGAATTTGTTCCAACCTTGGTCATTCCACAAATTTCTGTAGCCATTGAAACTCCTATATCACACAGTCAACCACCTGAAATATACTTTGGGCCTGACAGTGAAATACTTCCACCTGGTTTAATTGTGATTGAAGAAATCCCACAAGACGATACACCTTTAACTCCAACCCATTTTGGGGAGGACCTTTACATGTACGAGTCTTTTTCCTCAATCGTTCCATCTGCTTTTATTGGTCCTGCTCCCTGTTAGTCATCAGTATTTTTCAATTTTTAGTGATGACTAGATCCATAGCTGAGTTTTCTAGAAGTTGTTTTCCATATGTCAATCTGTCATCTAGAAAATCCTCTTAAAACATTTTTTCGCCCTCCTACTTTTCAGTCCGCCCATGTCAAAGTTAAAACTCATTATCACTATCCTATCTAGCTTCAGCCCTATTGGTCTGCCCATCAGCTCTAAAAGGCAAATCCAAGTCTATTTCAAAAGCCTCCCCTAAGTTAGGAAGTGGCGCTTTAAGGCATTTTACCTTTGGCAAACATCAAAAAGCCAAAAACCTCCATCTGATACAGACCATTCATGACAGACCTCCCACTCTGCAAATGAAATTGATTACATCCCTAAGTCGCGCCACTTACACACCCCTAAGTCTCAGCACTGCATAGACCACAGTCTCAAGCTGATTATTAGGTGTTTTACAGTGTTTTATGGATTCTAAAAAGACAGGAAATATAACATCATCTCAGAAGAAATTTCTTGAATCTACATTTAGAAGAACAGCTGCTTCTCAATGTAAACATGAGCCTGAGATATATCTGCAAGACAGAGAGTTACTCATCAAGACCTTGCAGCTTCCTTTCAGCATGAAATCATAGTAAGAGAAAGACACCACTGTCACACAGACTGGTAATTTGTCATGGCCAAGAACCTCCTTCATCTACAAGCAGAGGGTTAACGTGCCTCCTTCATCTACAAGCAGAGGGCGCTGGCCAATATTGACTTTAAGGATTTCAAAAGCCCAGGTTTTCTTTTTACTAGACAGTAAAATAGTGACTCTAGGTTTCTGAGTATAAGTGATTATCATAACAGAGCTAGGATCTGAAATGTGCAAGAAAAGGAAAACATAGTTTTTTGTCTTGTAAAGGGAGTCATTTGAAGTTTTCAATCATATGAATTGTTAAAACCCTTGGAGAGACATATCATTAGTGAAAACAATTCTAATTATAAGCAGTCTGCTGTTTCAACAAGACCAAATTGAAGAAAAGTTGACAAGTCATGTCATTACACAGGCAGAAGAAAAGATGGTTGTTTTTCAAGGGTGCTAACCTCCCTACTCACAGAGATTATCTTTCAAATGACTTGTCATAAGTTGATCAAGGCAAATGGTGACATTTCATTTTCCCCTCAGCAAAGAGCAGTGCAATAAGACAGTGAAGACCTCCTTCATAGGAAACAAAAGGGCAGCCCTCCTTGTTTCATTTTCTAACTCTGATGTATCATCTTCTGTTTTGTCTTCTACCTACAGTCAAAGGAGAAAATTCAAAGACACCTAACAGTTGCATCTACAGTCAAGCAACACCTGTCACCTAATTATATTTACATTGCAAACAAGATTATAGTATAATACCCAGAGCAAAAATGCATTTGATCTAGTTTGTCTCTTACAAACAGGTATACAAGCTCATCAAGTACAAAAAGGAGCTTTGGCACAGTGCTTCAAGTTCTGGAAATCATCAAAGGCAAAATCTAAATGCCACTGCTCCAAAAAGAGACATTTCCTCCTCTAAGTAAGAACAGTCAAAGTTTCAAAGGACATCTTATCCACAAGTTATGATCTGAGTTTTGAAAACTTTGAAAAGCATGGAAAGAAAATCAGCTGGCAAGGGAAATTTGAGTTTTACTACCAAGAGACATCACCTTTGGAACTATTGTTCATCATAGGAAAAGGAGGTGTTTTGATAGACTGTCAGTGTTTTAGAAAGTTCAAGGCAAAAATAGGTTTTCATTATTCAATGGACAGAGATATTATATAATATGTTTTGAGCAGAGGAGTGTATTGAAAAAGGGCACCCTTCTTAATCAACGGGCCATGGCCAAATCCAAAGAAGGTCAGCAAATTTGGGCACCTGCAGTAGGAAAGAGGTTGAAGGAGCAATTGGAGACAGAAGCTGTCAAGGCAAGGTGAAAGATAAACCCTATCCTTTCAAATAACAAAGCAGTCTTCAAGATTTTTTTAACAGTTTTGGAGTAGGGTTTACATAATGAATATCATCATCAGGGATTAAAAAAGTGGCAGAGAATGGTCTATAAGTCAGCAGGGTATTATTCAAAGTTTGAATTTCGGTGTTAAATTGTCACCAAAAAGACAAAATTGACAGGAACCACCTCTCAGACCTATATTCCTAAATGGACAGAGTTCTGACCTTTTAAACTGTATTTTCTTTCTTTAAAAGGGTTGAAAACTCTATTGGAATTTTTTAAGGGCATAGATACTCTGTTGCCGAAATCATTTCAAAAAGAGTGAGCACCTCTCAAATGAAGTCAACATGTTTTCAAGTTTCAAAGGGTACACCAAGGCAGCATTACAAAGGCAAACCTTTAAAAAGGCCTTACAAAGGTGAAAACACGGAGCTGGATGTCAATTTTGCATTTCTAAATAACAAAAGCCCGTTGGGATTTACATCTTTTCAAAAAGGTTTAAGACCGTTGAACCTCCTTTTGACTCCCCAAGAAGTGTAAAGTTGATCCACTCTTGCCATTTCAGAGATTGAAGACGAATTCGCAGTTGTTTTTGTTGTCTGCAAGGTTTTTATAACAGCGCAACGCACCTGGAGTTTTGCGCGATGCGCTCAGGAGAAGATTTGCACAGGTGGTAGACCGTCGCACGACGCGCCTGTACACGGCGCCCGACCACGACCCGACAGGCCGCCCGGTTGGCTTTTTGCACGACGTTCTTCCTCTGCAGAGTGTCGCGCAAGGTTAAACCCTCCAACACACCTCCAGTTCACATGCAAAGCTACTCCAACTCTTTACAAGGCCCTCATCGAAGTTATAAAGGTATTTTTACATGCTCCCCCCCTTGGTTTCAAAATTGCTAAGTGCTGTAAGAGGTTTGAAAAACCACAGTTCAAGTTACAAAAAATGAGGTATTAATGTCGTGATGGGTTTAGAAGCAAAACACCAAAGGGTTGAATTAGCACTAGTATGAGTAACCATTGCAAATTTCCCTCAAAATTGGGATAAAACAAGGTCAAAAAATGTCATGTTATATGCATTATTTTGAAACAGTCAGAAGTTTGCCAAGGACATTTTGAGGGCGTGGGTCAAATAATGATGAGAAACAGTGATACAAAGGAAAGATAGTTGTCATATGAGAGGATTATTATATAGTTTGAATGCTAAATGTTGGCTGCCATATCATAAAAAAACATCAAAAAGCAGGGTTCTCCTACCCACAACACCGGAAAGTGCCATCACCGTGTTTTCTTTGACTTGACTGTGTATGACACTATGAGTAGTTGCTGATTGATATACAAGGGCAAGGAAGGGCGTGGTTTTGAAGGGACAGGGTTTCCATACTAAAATAATTTTGGTTTGAGTGAGAAGTTAAAACCCTGCAGCCTTATTTGAAACTTTGTTACCATACCTATAAACTGTGTTGTTTCTATGAGAATATCCATTGTTCAAAAGTTGTGCTGGAATGGTGAGCATACTGATAAAAGTGCTTACAGGGAAAGAGATATGCTGAACAAGGAGCTGTGTATTTTCACTTTTATTAATCAAAGGACAAAGGATCCTATACCTCCCAAACTTCAAAAGGAAAAGTTAACCCTATAAACCACAGAAGGGACAGTTTTTCACTAAGTATTCCACTTGACTGTCTTTGTTCTTCAAGCTTATTTTGATAAAGTTGATATTCAGATGGAGTAAAGGTTTTTTCTACAAAGGCAAGGGTTTCACGTTGATAAGGTTGCTTTAACTATTTGACAAGATAAACTCCTACAGGCTTTGTTGAACTTTTAAAGCATTCTTCAAAAAAACTCTGTCACCTTGTTCCATAACAGTGAGATTGACTGTATGCCCACACTGGAGGTTGACTATGTATGTGGTATGATTTTGTTTGATGGAGTGACATACCAATAGAGAACAGTGAAGTGTAATAAGAAAAAAGGGTTCTTGTTAAAGAGCAATTTATTGGTTGAAAGCTACAGGGCAAAGTTGATCCTACTTCTCACAGAAAAGACAATTTTCACTGTGTATTTTACATTGACTGTCTGATTACATTAAGGGTTGATTGCATAAGACCCAAACTTCACAAGAACAAGGTGATTTCTTAACACTTTACACAGAAATTTCACCTAACAGTTTGTCTACTTTTTCACTATGTGGTCTCTTATTGAAAAGTCTGTTGGCTGAGATATATTCAAGGTGGAAGGCCACTTTTTAAGGGAGCAGGGGTTCTTTATATTGTGAGGGAACAGTGTGCAGTCATCCAAAGACATTGTTCACTATCAAAATAGTGAATTGACACAGTTTGGCTCCAAAAAGGCAGTTTACACACAGTGAGGCAGTTTGTTTCTTCAAAAGCACATTTAGGTCAAAATGCCTCCAAGGCAAGACATCAGAAGTGGTTCGCACAAAAGATATGAGCCAATCTCTACAGAGGAGGTTAATGCTCATCCATCCATCCTTTTCAACTTTCATGAGGTAGGTTGTTTGGATTTCTGCCAGAAGATACAGGAGGTCAAAAGTTTCTCGCCCTTGACACACCTATGCACCCTGAGATTCTAAGAAAAACATTTCCAAGTGGCAGGTCTTGATTTCAAGATCTCTCCGAGGTATGTTTCCAAGACAACTAAAATTCCATATCATGGTGAGAAATGGTTCAAGTAGGCCCATCTAGATTTGAATGACTATAAGCCTTTCATCAAGCCTGAGCACAGAGATACATGCACTGCCATTTTTCCTTTCTCATATCTTTTGATAGCTATGATCCTCTAATGAAAGTCATAATGAAGTATTTTACTTGTGAAGGGATATTTGCTCGAGTTTATGCCTATCATGTCAGACTATTGATGCATTTCACTAGAACTAGGCAGCTCAATATCCCTTACTTTTTATGCAAAAGCATCAAGAAGATGGCATCCACAGTCCAGAAGAAGGATCTATCTCTGCAAATACCTTCCCTTTTCCATCATTCTCTGATAAAAATTATCATCCTACACCAGCTAGAGAAGAAGGAGGTTCCATGGGATGTTTTTATCAGCCACCCAGATTTCTCTACTGTTCCTCCTGTCCATATATCTCCCACCCAGCCTGTTCATCGCCCTGTACCTTTGTCCAGCAGGCCTACTCCTAGAAGGCTCAAGTTTCCTACAGAACAATCAGGACAGCAGGAAGAAGAAGAACATGAACAGGTAGAAGAGGAAGAGGATGAGCAAGAAGAAAATGATGAAAACCAGCAGACTGATGTTGGCAAACAGGGGCAGCAGTCTGAACAGCAGGAAGAGATGGGTGAAGAGCAGCAAATTGCAGATGAAGGGCAACAACAGGAGCAAGAAGAAAAAGGTACTGAACAGCATCATCTCGGTGAAAGTGAACAGCAGGGACAAGAGGAAGAACATCAGCTTGATGTTGAAGGTCATGAACAGCAGTTTGAGCAGGAATTTGAGCAGCTGCCTGAGCCACAAAATGAGCAGGAAATCCAGGCACAGCAGCAGCCTGATTTTGATGAAAAAGGGCAGCATGTTGAAACACAAATTGAACAAGGCATTGAAGTAGAACAGCTAATTGATGTTGGCGAACAGGGGCAACAAATTGAAGAGCAAGAAGAAGACACACAGCAGCCTCAAGGAAAGCAGCAGTTTCAAGAAGATGTCAAGGGTAAAGCAGTTGTGTCTCCTCCTCCCAAAAGAACAAAGCCCAGCACAGCAAGGAAGAAAGGGCCTAAGGCTGCCACTCCAAAAGTGACAAAAGTTGTCCCTAGCAAAAGAAAATTGCCCAAGAGGTCACCCACTAGCATGCCAAGGAGGAAAAGTGCAAGATTGGCCTTCAAAGGGAAAAGCAAGGTTGGAGAAAGTGAAAAACATGGAGGTGCATTGGCTGTCATTCCAATCCAAAGTGATGACAGCGATAATAAAGCCCACCTTCTTCAAAACCTCCTAATCCATAAAGAGGGGCAAATTGAGACATTGGAGAATAATCTTCAACGGGAAAGGAAATTAAAATTTTTCTTGGAAACCCAAAACAAACAAATGAGTGTTCACACAACTGTTCATGAAGCACGAGCAATCAAATACAAAAATGAAGCAGCTAAGGCACAAGCAAGGATAGAAGAACTCATTGGTGATTTTGATGAGGAAGAAGAGGGAGACCAGCCTAGGCGGAAGAGACCTAGGACCATAGGACTTAAAAGAGCCTTGGAAAAGCAGAAAGAAGAAGAACAAGCCCATCTCCAAGCCTTTCCTCTCACTGCACTCCTTCAGCAGGAAATTGAAGAAAACAAAGAGGCATGGCTTGAAAGAGCCAACAAACACTTGGAGATGAAACTTGAAAGAGAAAACAGAGATTTGGAGCTACAAAGGAAGAGGACACATCACTTTCAAAAGTTGAATCAGTTTGCCTGGCGCAAACTAAAGGCAGCCCAAGAAAAACTGAAGAAGGCAAAGGGGAAGCACCCGGCACGGAAAGAGGAGAAAGGTACATCAGCTCTTGATATTTTGGCCGCAGCTTCGGAGCATGTTGCTAGGGACCCCTGAGGGTCATGCATGCCAATTTTGGGCCTATTTCGACAACTTTTTTTTTTTGGCATTTTTTGAGTTTTTGGTCGAAAACTCATAAATTCGCCATTTCAGTTTGAGGATTTTTCAAGGGAGAAAGATGATACCAGTTGATGCCATAATTTCATGATCATGTCCTCAGCGATTTTCAGAGCATTTGGAGATCATTCGCCCCCTCAAAATGGCGAAAAATGCTCACTTTTTGCACATTCTGCCCGGCATATCAGCACTCTGCAATTTCCTGGCTTTTTACACACAGGTACAGATTTGGAAGACTTCTAGGCATCAGATTGAGATGATTTTAGTTGCGCCGGAAAGTAGACATATAGAGATTTCCAACGGGCTATCATGAGCCTCGTTTTGACACCAGGAAGGCTGCCAAATGTTTCCGGAAAGTCAGGGGACCTTTTCCTGATATAAATTTGAAATATTTTTGTAATTTTTGAACCTCAAAAATCTGCTTTTTCCAAATGTGCGTTTAGCTATTTTTGCACTTGGAAAATGTTGCAAAGTCAATTAAATTCCCTTTTTTAGCAATTTTTAGATATTTTATGAGATATTTTTGTGCCTTGGGCTTTGAAAAGCCTCAAGGACAAGTTTAGATATTTTGATTAGGCCAATGGGATAGCTAGTTGCACCATGAGGTTTTCCTCACTCAAGCCTATTTATTCCATGGGCTTCATTGTAAACAGAGGTTGGAATTTGAGAAGAGAAGCAATATATGATCATATGTGCTTTGGAGAAAATACTTGTGTTATGCTTTTGGATTGCCTCTTGAATGTTCTTGGATGGATGATGAAGGATTGTTGATGGATTCCATGACATGGTAGAATGGTATAGTGTTTCTTTCTTTGTTGTTGTCTTCTAGTTTTCATTCATGATACATGCTTCTTGCTTGCTATAGATCAGTAGAGATTAAGTTTGAGATATGCCCATGGAGGCACCTCAAAATTCCTGAATCTTCATAGCTCTTATGTTTTCTTCTTCCTTAGTTGCACTAAAGAATTCTTAACTGCTCTTTAGTAACTTAAGGATATTGTTGCTAGTTTCATTCATAAGTTCTATGCATGTTGAGTAGGATGTATGGTGTGCCCTGCTTACCTATGACTGTCCATAGTTCTGTCCATGAAACTATCTCTTTGACTGATTAGATTATCATCTTTGTTGAACCAAGGAGGCCTAGTCCCGATCTAGCCCTTTGCCTAAAACTATGAAAGCTTGTTTGTCAAAGTGCCCAATAACTTAAAGACTGTGTTTAGGCATTCCGGCATAGTATTTTGAGTTGTTAGTCTGTCTTATGTGTTTTCCCCAAAGTCTGATAGCCATTTCCCAAAGTTAGAGGGTCTTATACTTCTATGCATGGCTTGAGTGTTTTGTTTCGATGTGTTGATTAGTTTATAGTTACATTTTGCATGATTAAGGGTTTTCTTTACCATGTTTATGTTATCTATCAAACCAGTGATGCTTGAAACTCCTTGTTATTCACAAACTTGATGTCCATTTACTCCATTTTGCCCAAAGATCCTTTCTACCTTGAATCAAATCGGCCCTACAGCAGCCTTATATCATCATCTGATAGCTACCTTGACCTTTTTGACCCCATAGCCCAGTTGATCTGACTTCTTGTTACCTTTCTTATATCTTTGATCAGTTTTATCCCTCACAAACTTAAAAAAACCAAAAATAAAAAAACTCACTTCATAACTAGCCTAATATCAGAACACCATAAGCAAACACACCGACATCTTTTACACTTATAGAGAGAGCCCTCTCTGAGTCCAGGAAGGCTAGGTCCTTGGGCTCCAAAGCTTGGTTTGATGTTACATCGTCATTTGGCTCACCAATTGGCCAAATCACGGGACCCTAACATAATGGCGATCACGGTGGGACTCTGAGTATTAAACAAACTTAGTTTCCCTAATCTTTAGAGACTTTTGAGAATATTAGTTGGCTGACTTATCCCACCGCTCACTAACATAATGGCGATCACGGTGGGACTTATTGAGTACATGACAGTCTAGCAAACTATGATAGACTCTTTAGTCCTTCAACATTTAACTTAGACCATCAGCCTTTAGAATCATTCAGAGTAAACTCTCTGTTTCACCATCTTAGCAAAGTGATGAATCAGGTTCATAACACTCTTACATCCTAGGCTGCACATAAAACTCAGAAAAAACCACAAAAACACTCCCTTAGATTGGCTTTTGACATTACTGGTGGTGGACCATACACATATACCTCAAAACAATAGACATTCCACCTGGCGACTCCACTAACCTCTAGTAGGCCTTACTATTTTACCGAACTCTAGGTTACTATCCAACAGACCTATCCCATCACTCACTAACATAGCGGGAGATGGTGGGACACTGAGTACATGATAGTCTAGCAAACTCTTATAGACTCTTTGGTCCTTTAGATACCATAAACAAGCAAGCAGTCCATAGACCCATTTAGAGTAAGCTCTTTTTTTTCTCATCACCCTAGAAAAGTGTTGAAACAAGTCTAGAATACTTTAACAAACCATAGGCTGCACATAAAACTCAGAAAATCCAAAAAAATTTCTAGATTAGTTACTGGTGGTGGACCATAGCTATCTTCACAAAAACTACTCAGTTCCACCTGGCGACTCCACTAATCCATCCCTTTTATTTTTGACCATCCTTCACCTTAGTAGAACTTTAGAGAAACCACTCATCCAGAACATTCACCAATATCATTCTCTCTAAACTCTAGATCCAAAATCTGGCTTCACGAAGAATTAACACCAGATCCCATCCAGACCCAAACCCTCCTATCATAGTAGATGACCCAGAGAAGATTCTGTGGCAAGCTTCCGAAACTGATCATCTAGCTACTGGTAGATCCATCCGTAAAACAAGATCTGTACCTAAACATATCACTATCCTAACAGATTCACCTTTTGAATTAGAGTCATCACAAACTCTTCCCAGAATTAAATCATATAGTAAGATAAAATTTGACGATCTTGAACCCCTAAACCCACCACAGAGTCCTAGTAGAGAAGCTTCACCTACCACTCCTCCTGATTTCCAGCTTCTCTATCAGTTTGGCTCCTACCATCCCAGTTCTACTCAAAACCAGATCACTAGTCCAAGTTCATCCGCCACACCTGGTCAAACCACCACTTTTCAAACCACTTCATCTCAGCCTACTAGTCCTCATCTTGTACATCCACCATTAGCTCCAGTCATGGCAGCCTGGTACGCACCTTTGGTGTTGCCACCGGCCTTGGCTCCTCTCCCAAATAAATATCAAGACAAAATCCCACACTTTACTGGAGAAGACACCACTACACCTCAACAGCATATAAGTAGGATGACTGATGCTTATGAATACCTGGAGGTACAAGACGAGACCGTCAGAATGAGAATATTCGCCCAAAGTCTTGGTGGTGAACCCAAAACATGGTTCAAAAGCTTAACTCCAAACATCATCCACAATATCCCAGAATTACATCAAGTTTTCAGAAATAGGTGGGAAATCCGAAGAAACCCCATTCAAATCCTGTCAGAATATAACAACCTAAAACGGGAAAATGGGGAAAGTGTCCAAGCTTACTGCACTAGGTTCAACAGTGTATATAACTCCCTCCCACCTCATTTCAAACCACCACTTGGTTTAGCCTTGGAAAAATTCCCCGAGGGTTTCGATCCGGACATGACATATCATCTGAGAGACAAGTATCCCCCTACCTTAGAGAAAATGCAACAAATAGCCATAAAAGCAGATGCCAACTTAGCAGAAAAAAGGGCTAGGACTAGATCAGAAAGAAAGGTCACATATAAAGACGAGGTCTCCACTTCATCACCTTCCCTAGATCCTAGAATAGATGACTTAGTCAAAACTATGGCCAAAATGTGGGAAAGGATAAATGAAAAGCCTCCTGTTAGGGACAACCGACCAAACCCTCCAAACAGAAACTGGAACCAAAACTTTAGGAGGGAACAGCCCCAAAACAGACCAAGGGAAAATGACCAACAAATTAGGCCACCATTCAATGAAAACTATGTGAAAGAAGATGACAGGGATACAGAACCTCTTGATGAACATCATTTAAACCTCATAGGATCTGATAATGAGAGTGAGGTGTACCTCACAGAAGAAGAACACGCGTTCTTTTCTCCTAATCAGGATGAGACCAACTATGAAGATCTCGACAACCCTGCCATAGATTTTCAGAATGCCATTATAGAAGCTCATAGGCAATATGACCTTAGAAGCAAAAGAAACCAAGATAATTCCAAGAAAGGTAACTCAGATACTGCTAAAGCCCCTGATACCACCCTCAAGAAAGCAGTAAGCAGTGACAAAATCAAGGTCGAGAAAAGCGACCAAAACAAAGCTAAAGTTACCCAAACTAGTCCTAACTCAGCTATTCTGAGTACTTCCACAAAAGTTACCGAAGCAACTATGGCAAACAAAATCCCAAAACAAAGCCAACAAACTCAGAACATAGAGAAGGTCGTGGCTGAAAAAACTGAAACAAACATATCTAAACTTCAGCTGCCTTTCAGCTTTGAAGGCGAAATCGCCAAGATCAAGATCACCATGCCTCTTACTGAACTCATTGCCCAAAACTCTTATAAATCCCAAGTAGTAAAAGTCCTAAATCTAGGGAATGATGCAAACACTGTTAATCTGGCTGATGACACTCCTGAAGTGTTGTTTGGTCCAAGGATAGAGGGAAAATTCCAAGAAGGAACTACTCTTCCATTTTACATTAGCCTAAACATCCACGACCAAATCCTCCATAATGCCATGCTAGACTCCGGCGCCTCGCATAATCTTATGCCGAAGGTAGTAATGGAAAGACTAGGCCTGGAAATCACAAGACCATACAAAGACTTGTATTCATTTGATTCAAGTAGAGTCAAATGCCTGGGTTTGATCAAATACCTTTGTTTTAGTCTGGCCCAAATACCTGCGAAACATCTAATCATGGATATAGTGGTGGTAGACATCCCTCCTAACTACGGGATGCTTCTATCCAGATCCTGGGGAGCCAAACTCTAAGGGAATATTCAACTAGACATGTCATACGCCACCATTCCTGTGTTCGGCCAGACCAGAATACTCTACCGAGAATCACACATGAAATAAATGATTAGCAGTCAAGATAGGCCAGACAACATTCCAATGTGTTCCTTGCGTTCCGACCTGAACTCTTTCATTTTGCATATTGATGAAAACATGGAGGAAGAGTCAGAAGAAACTGAAATAGACTTAGATCCACCACATCAGCTATCCCTGGTGCCTTATGATGAACTAGAAACTCAAAACTACCATGATCATGAACAGCTGTGTCATGAAGAAAGTAAGTATGTCCCTTCTAAGGTGGGAACAGAGCAAGAAGCGCAAACCCTTATGTACTATCAAGCGAATTACTCTAACCCTAATCAAACACCAGCAGTAACCTGTGGAAATTTTTTCCGGGTAAAGGCTTTAGAAGACTTACACATCATAAACC
This sequence comes from Pinus albicaulis, assembly GCA_034641835.2. Lineage (NCBI taxonomy): Eukaryota > Viridiplantae > Streptophyta > Pinopsida > Pinales > Pinaceae > Pinus > Pinus albicaulis. The sequence goes on along the minus strand of CM076575.1, from coordinate 924,786,979 downwards.
TGTTTGGAACCCGGGAGCAAGGGAGTTTAATGTTTCTACCATACCTCAAAGATTTACCATCATATGGTTCATCCACTGCAAATGAAACTTTGACTATAGCCCCAGCAGCTCAAAATCTAGAAAAAATGCCTGATAAACTTATTATGAGCAAGAATGATAGTTGCAGTCCTAGCATACCTGAGCTACTGAAATTGGCTCATATTCTGTCTTTTCATGAAGAACTAAGAAATGCTAAAATCATAAATCTCATGCAGAATACCAATTTCTACAGAAAAAACAAAGGAAAATGTTGTGATACTTCTTCTCCCTCAAAGAATAACTTTGACAAAAGAAAACATAACAATCTGAACCAAACTGAAATAATCAGGGATAAAACAGCTGGTCATAGGTTCTGTGTCGATTTTAGAAATACTACTGCATATCTCTATAACAGAAATTCTGTTTTTTCTACCCAAAACCATGATATACCAATTAAAAGTGCTTTTAATCATGTGTTTTCGCAAGATGATGTTTCAGGTCATGTACAAAAGATTCCTTTGCAAAGTAGATAGCTTGAAGATTTTTTCCAGTTTGCGGGGGGTAGATCTAATTTCAAAATCAAAATTGCAAAACCACCCAATATCAGAAATCTGTTCATGAAGGCCATGTTCCCAGTTTTAAATTTCTGCATTTTTGCATACCTTGATGATGTCATTATCTATTTCAAGAATGACCAAGAGTACATGCATTACCTGAGGAAAATGTACAGTAAGAAAAGGAGTGGAAATCAGATATTCAAAGAGGTACAGTGAGAAGATACCGGGCTATTCAGAGATTCTTGCATGAATCCCTGTCATGTTAGAGAGAGAAAACTTCCCAAATTTTTCTTTTCAGGAGTTGAGTGGGCCAAGAGTGAGAGGAGATCCTTACGAGGATAAGATGCTTAAATTCCGTCATTTCCAAGATTTATGATTTTGAAACACTTTCATTCATTGTACATACCACTGTTTAAAAAATAGAAAATTCAAAAACAGTAAAAGATAGAAAAGTCAAAAACAGTAAAAGACAGAAAAGAGGGCGAGTGAAGATAGAACAAAACCCCATGTTCCAAAAAAATAGTCTTTCGGAAAGCGAGCAAGTCTAAATGCCGCTACTAGTACTTCAATGTCTTGTTCAGTTATCTAGCCTAATCATAGCTGAGCATGTTTAAATTTATTTGCTGATAAGTTAGTGAGTGCAAACATAGTCATCATTGTGTAATATTGACTTATCACAGAGTTTAGATTAGGGAGAGATTATGGTTCCACATGCCTAAAACAGAACCAAAGAGAGAAGCGAGAGATGGAAAACACCTTGTACATCTTAGCCTCGCTTGTCTAGTTTTCCTTTTGTTGCAAAATAATATTTGTGTGCAGCTTGTCTTTTATGCTACAAATGCATGACAAATCAAACTGCCTAATCCTGGTTTGATCATCTTTTAAATTTCCCTGTTTTAGATTAGAGAACAAAATCTTGTCAAACTGCTTAATCTTGACAGTTGATCTAGCATAGGTAGAGTAATGAAGGAGTTCATCAGTTTAATCTGAACTTCCGGCAAATATAAGAGTAGAAATAGATAGGTTCATTTTGTAAAAAGAACAATATACATTGTCAAAAGGCTGCTAGTTCAAATGTGCCAAAGAGAAGAAAAAATGTTAGGAAAGATAGTGGGGTAGGTAGAAGTATCATTGATGTTAACCATGCTGTCACTTTTCAGAAATAGCATCAAAGAAAGGTGAAATTTTGCGCCAATGGGTAAGGCACTGGTCTTCATAAGCCAAGAATCTGAATTCTGGACACCTCTTGACGAGGAGCTGCCCTCCCCAAATGGAGCCACTGTTAGTCATCAGTAATTTTCACTTGTTAGTGATGACCAGATCCATAGTTGAGTTTTCTAGAAGCTGTTTTCCATATGTCAATCTGTCATCTAGAAAATCCTCATAAATTTTTTTTTCGCCCTCCTACTTTTCAGTCCGCCCATGTCAAAGTTAAAACTCATTATCACTATCCTATCTAGCTTCAGCCCTACTGGTCTGCCCATCAGCTCTAAAAGGAAAATCCAAGTCTGTTTCAAAAGCCTCCCCTAAGTTAGGAAGTGGCTCTTTAAGGCATTTTACCTTTGGCAAACATCAAAAAGCCAAAAACCTCCATCTGATATAGACCATTCATGATAGACCTCCCACTCTGCAAATGAAATTGATTACAGCCCTAAGTCGCGCCACTTACACACCCCTAAGTCTCAGCACTGCATAGACCACAGTCTCAAGCTGATTATTAGGTGTTTTACAGTGTTTTATGGATTCTACAAAGACAGGAAATATAACATCATCTCAGAAGAAATTTCTTGAATCTACATTTAGAAGAACAGCTGCTTCTCCATGTAAACATGAGCCTGAGATATATCTGCAAGACAGAGAGTTACTCATCAAGACCTTGCAGCTTCCTTTCAGCATGAAATCACAGTAAAAGAAAGACACCACTGTCAAGAAAAATGGTAATTTGTCGTGGCCAAGAACCTCCTTCATCGACAAGCAGAGGGTTAAGGTGCCTCCTTCATCTGCAAGCAGAGGGCGCTGGCCAATATTGACTTTAAGGATTGAAAAAGCCTAGGTTTTCTTTTTACTGGACAGTAAAACAGTGACTCTAGGTTTCTGAGTATAAGTGATTATCATAACAGGGCTAGGATCTGAAATGTGCAAGAAAAAGGAAAACAGAGTTTTTGGTCTTGTAAAGGGAGTCATTTGAAGTTTTCAATCATATGAATTGTTAAACCCTTGAAGAGACATATCATTAGTGAAAACAATTCTAATTATAAGCAGCCTGCAGTTTCAACAAGACCAAATTGAAGAAAAGTTGACAAGTCATGTCATTACACAGGCAAAAGAAAAGGTGGTTTTTTTTCAAAGGGTGCTAACCTCCCTACTCACAGAGATTATCTTTCAAATAACTTGTCATAAGTTGACCGAGGCAAAGGGTGACATTTCAGTTTCCCATCAGCAAAGAGCAGTGCAATAAGACAGTGAAGACCTCCTTCACAGGAAAAAAAAAGGGCAGCTCTCTTTGTTTCACTTTCTAACTCTGATACATCATCCCCTGTTTTGTCTTCTACCCACAGTCAAAGAAGAAAGCTCAAAGACACCTAATAGTTGCATCTACAGTCAAGCAAAACCTGTCACCTGATTAGATTTACATTGCAGGTAAGATTATGGCATAATACCCAGAGAAAAAATGTATTTGATCTAGTTTGTCTCTTACAAACAGGTATACAAGCTCATTAAGCACAAAAAGAGCTTTGGCACAGTGTTTCAGGTTCTGGAAATCATCAAAGGCAAAATCTAAATGCCACTGCTCCAAAAAGAGACATTTCCTCCTCTAAGTAAGAACAATCAAAGTTTCAAGGGACATCTCATCCACAAGTTATGATCTGAGTTTTGAAAACTTTGAAAAGCATGGAAAGAAAATCAGCTGGCAAGGGAAATTTGAGTTTTACTACCAAGAGACATCACCTTTGGAACTATTGTTCATCATAGGCGAAGGAGGTGTTTTGATAGACTGTCAGTGTTTTAGAAAGTTCAAGGCAAAAATAGGTTTTCATTATTCAATGGACAGAGATATTATATAATATGTTTTGAGCAGAGGAGTGTATTGAAAAAGGGCGCCCTTCTTAATCAAAGGGCCATGGCCAAATCTAAAGAAGGTCAGCAAATTTGGGCACCTGCAGTGGGAAAGAGGTTGAAGGAGCAATTGGAAACAGAAGTTGTCAAAGCAAGGTGAAAGATAAACCCTATCCTTTCAAATAACAAAGCAGTCTTCAGGATTTTTTTTAACAGTTTTGGAGTGGGGTTTACATAATGAATATCATCATCAGGGATTAACAAAGTGGCAGAGAATGGTCTATAAGTCAGCAGGGTATTATTCAAAGTTTGAATTTCGGTGTTAAATTGTCACCAAAAAGACAAAATTGATAGGAACCACCTCTCAGACATATATGCCTAAATGGACAGAGTTCCGACCTTTCAAACTGTATTTTTTTTCTTTAAAAAGGGTTGAAAACTTTATTGGCATTTTTTAAGGGCATAGATACTCTGTTGCCAAAATCATTTCAAAAAAAAAATGAGCACCTCTCAAATGAAGTCAACATGTTTTCAAGTTTCAAAGGGTACACCAAGGCAGCATTACAAAGGCAAACCTTTAAAAAGGCCTTACAAAGGTTAAAACATGAAGCTGGATGTCAATTTTTCATTTCTAAATAACAAAAGCCCGTTGGCCTTTACATCTTTTCAAAAAGGTTTAAGACCGTTGAACCTCCTTTTGACTCCCCAAGAAGCGCAAAGTCGATCCACTCTTGCCATTTCAGAGTTTGAAGACGAGTTCGCAGTTGTTTTTGCTGTCTGCAAGGTTTTTATAACAGCGCGACGCGCCTGTAAGTCTGCGCGACGCGCTCAGGAGAAGTTTTTCACAGGCGATAGACTGTCGCACGACGCGCCTGTACGTGTGCGCGACGCGCCTGTACACGGCGCCCGACCACGACCCGACAGGCCGCCCGGTTGGCTTTTTGCGCGACGTTCTTCCTCTACAGAGTGCCGCGCAAGTTTAAACCCTCCAACACGCCTCCAGTTCATATGCAAAGCCACTCCAACTCTTTACAAGGCCCTCATCGAAGTTATAAAGGTATTTTTACGTGCTCCCCCCTTTGGTTTCAAAATTGCTAAGTGCTGTAAGAGGTTTGAAAAACCACAGTTCAAATTACAAAAAATGAGGTATTGATGTGGTGATGGAGTTAGAAGCAAAACACCAAAGGGTTGAATTAGCACTAGTATGAGTAACCATTGCAAATTGCCCTCAAAATTGGGATAAAACAAGGTCAAAAACTATCATGTTATATGCATTATTTTGAAACAGTCAGAAGTTTGCCAAGGACATTTTAAGGGCGTGTGGGTCAAATAATGATGAGAAACAGTGATACAAAGTAAAGATAGTTGTCATATGAGAGGATTCTCATATAGTTTGAATGATAAATGTTGGTTGCCATATCATAAAAACATCAAAAAGCAGGGTTCTATTACCACCAACACCGGAAAGTGCCATCACTGTGTTTTCTTTGACTTGACTGTGTATGACATTATGAGTAGTTGCTGATTGATATACAAGGGAAAGGAAGGGCATGGTTTTGAAGGGACGGGGTTTCCATACTAAAAGGATTTTGGTTTGTGTAAGAAGATAAAACCCTGCAGCCTTATTTGAAACTTTGTTACCATACCTATAAACTGTGTTGTTTCTGTGAGAATATCCATTGTTCAAAAGCCGTGCTGGAATGTTGAGCATGCTGATAAAAGTGCTTACATGGAAAGAGATATGCTGAACAAGGAGTTGTGTGTTTTCACCTTTATTAATCAAAGGAAAAAAGATCCTATACCTTCCAAACTCCAAAAGGCAAAGTTAACCCTATAAACCACAGAAGGGACAACTTTTCACTAAGTATTCCACTTGACTGTCTTTGTTCTCCAAGCTTATTTTGATAAAGTTGATATTCAGATGGAGTAAAGGTTTTTTCTACAAAGGCAAGGGTTTCAAATTGATAAGGTTTCTTTAACTATTTGACAAGATAAACTCCTACAGGCTTTGTTTAACTTAAAAAAAAAAAAAAAAAAAAAACATTCTTCAAAAACTCTGTCACCTTGTTCCATAACAGAGAGATTGACTATATGCCCACATTGGAGGTTGACTATGTATGAGGTATGATTTTGTTTGATGGAATGACATACCAATAGAGAATAGTGAAGTGTAATAAGAAAAAGGGTTTTGTTAAAGAGAATTTTAATGATTGGAAAGTCTACGGGGCAAAGTTGATCCTACTTCTCATGAAAAAGACAATTTTTCTTGTGTATTCATTGGTATGCAGTTACATTAGGGTTGATTGCATAGACCCAAACTTCACAAGAACAAGGTGATTTCTTGACACCTTACAGAAAGAAATTCACTATGCAATTTTGTCTGTCTGCTGTGTCGCAGAGAAAGGATGGGATATTTGTTGGCGAATACATTCAAGGTGGAAGGCCACTTTTTAAGGGAGCAGGGGTTCTTTGTATTGTAAGGAAACTTGTTGCAACCATCCAAATACATTGTTTCTCTATCAAAACAGTGAATTGACACAGTTTGGCTCCAAGAAGGCAGTTTATAGACAGTGAGGTTGTTTGGTTCTTCAAAAGCACATTTAGGTCAAAATGCCTCCTAGATAAGACAACAGGAGTGGTTCACATAAAAGATATGAGCCAATCTCTACAGAGGAGGTTAATGCTCATCCGTCCATCCTTTTCAACTTACATGAAGTGGGTTGTCTAGATTTCTGCCAGAAGATACAGGAGGTCAAAAGTTTTTCGCCATTGACACACCTATGCGCCCCGAGGTTCTAGAACAAGCATTTCCAGGTAGCAGACCTTGATTTCAAGTTTTCTCCAAGATCAGTGTCCAAAGCCACCAAGATTCCATATCATGGCGAGAAATGGTTCAAACAGACCCATCTTGACTTGGAAGATTACAAGCCTTTCATCAAGCCTGAGCATAGAGATACTTTCACTACTATTTTTCCTTTTTCTTATCTTCTTGACAGCTATGCTCCTCTAATGAAAGTCATAATGAAGTATTTTACTTGTGAAGGGAGGTTTGCTCGAGTTTATGCCTACCATGTCCGACTATTGATGCATTTCACTAGAACCAGGCAACTAAATCTCCCTTACTTTTTATACAAGAGCATCGAGAAGATGGCATCCACAGTCCAGAAGAAGGCTCCATCTCTGCAAATACCTTCCCTTTTCCATCATTCTCTGATCAAAATTATCATCCTACACCAGCTAGAGAAGGAGGTTCCATGGGATGTTTTTGTCAGCCACCCAGATTTCTCTACTGTTCCTCCTGTCCATATATCTCCCACCTAGCCTGTTCATCGCCCTGTACCTTTGTCCAGCAGGCCTACTCCTAGAAGGCTCAAGTTTCCTACAGAACAATCAGGACAGCAGGAAGAAGAAGAACATGAACAGGTAGAAGAGGAAGAGGATGAGCAAGAAGAAAATGATGAAAACCAGCAGACTAATGTTGGCAAACAGGGGCAGCAGTCTGAACAGCAGGAAGAGATGGGTGAAGAGCAGCAAATTGCAGATGAAGGGCAACAGCAGGAGCAAGAAGAAAAAGGTACTGAACAGCAGCATCTCAGTGAAAGTGAACAGCAGGGACAAGAGGAAGAACAGCAGCTTGATGTTGAAGGTCATGAACAGCAGTTTGAGCAGGAATTTGAGCAGCTGCCTGAGCCACAAAATGAGCAGGAAATCCAAGCACAGCAGCAGCTTGATTTTGATGAAAAAGGGTAGCAGGTTGAAACACAAATTGAACAAGGCATTGAAGTAGAACAACAAATTGAACAGCAAGAAGAAGACACACAGCAGCCTCAAGGAAAGAAGCAGTTTCAAGAAGATGTCAAGGGTAAAGTAGTTGTGTCTCCTCCTCCCAAAAGAACAAAGCCCAGCACAGCAAGGAAGAAAGGGCCTAAGGCTGCCACTCCAAAAGTGACAAAAGTTGTCCCTAGCAAAAGAAAATCGCCCAAGAGGTCTCCCACTAGCATGCCAAGAAGGAAGAGTGCAAGATTGGCTTTCAAAGGGAAAGACAAAATTGGAAAAGGTCAAGAACATGGAGGTGCATCGGCTGTCATTCCAATCCAAAGTGATGACAGCGATAATGAAGCCCGCATTCTTGAAAACCTCCTAATCCATAGAGAGGGGAAAATTGAGGCATTGGAGAATGATCTTCAACGGGCAAGGAACTTCAACTATTTCTTGGAAACCCAAAACAAACAGATGAGTGTTCACACAGCTGTTCATGAAGCACGGGCAATCAAATACAAGAATGAAGCAGCTAAGGCGCAAATGAGGATAGAGGAGCTCATCGGTGAGTTTGATGAGGAAGAAGAAGAGGAACAGCCTAGGCGGAAGAGGCCTAGAACCATAGGGCTTAAAAGAGCCCTGGAAAAGCAAAAAGAGGAAGAACAGGCCCATCTCCAAGCTTTTCCCCTCACTGCCCTACTTGAGCAAGAAATTGAAGAAAACAAAGAGGCATGGTTAGAAAGAGCCAAAAAACACTTGGAGATGAAACTTGAAAGAGCAAACAGAGATCTGGAACTGCAAAGGAAGAGGACACTTCACTTTCAAAAGTTGAATCAGTTTGCCCGGCGCAAGCTAAAGGCCACCCAAGAGAAATTAAAGGAAGCAAAGAGGAAGCGCCCGGCACGGAAAGAGAAGAAAGACATTTCGGCACTTGATATTTTGGCCTCAGTTTCGGAGCATGTTGGTAGGGACCCTTGAGGGCCATGCACAGCAATTTTGGGCCCGTTTCGACAACCTTTTGTTTTTTGGCAATTTTTGAGTTTTTGGTCGAAAACTCATTAATTCGCCATTTCATTTTAGGGATTTTTCAAGGGAGGAGGATGATACCAGTTGATGCCATAATTTCATGATTAGGTCCTCAGCGATTTTCAGAGAATTTGGAGATCATTCGCCCCATCATATTGGCGAAAAATGCTCACTTTTTGCACATTCTGCCCGGCATATCAGCACTCTATAATTTTCTGGCTTTTTACACACAGGTACAGATTTGGAAGACTTCCAGGCATCAGAACAGGTGATTTCAATTGCACCAGAAAGTAGACACTGAGAGATTTCCAACGGGCCATCATGAGCCTCGTTTCGACACCGGGAAGGCTGCCAAATGTTTCCGGCAAGTAAGGGGACCTTTTTCTGATATAAATTTGAAGTATTTTTGTAATTTTTGAACCTCAAAAATCTGCTTTTTCCAAATGTGCGTTTAGCTATTTTTGCACTTGGAAAATGTTGCAAAGTCAATTAAATTCCCTTTTTTAGCAATTTTTAGATATTTTATGGGATATTTTGTGCCTTGGGCTTTGCAAAGCCTCAAGGACAAGTTTATATATTTTGATTAGACCAATGGGATAGCTAGTTGCACCATGAGGTTTTCCTCACTTGAGCCTATTTATTCCACAAGGCTTCATTGTAAAACAAGGCTGAACTTGAGAGAAGAAGTAATATATTGGTCATATGAGCTTTGAAGAACATACTTGTGTTATGATTTTGGACTGCCTCTTGGATGCTTTTGATGAATGATGAGGGATTGTTGATGGATTCCATGACATGGTAGAATGGTATAGTGTTTCTTGCTTTGTTGTTGTCTTCTAGTTTTCATTCATGATACATGATTCTTGCTTGCTATAGATCAGTAGAGATTAAGTTTGAGATATGCCCATGGAGGCACCTCAAAATTCCTGAATCTTCATAGCTCTTATGTTTTCTTCTTCCTTAGTTGCACTAAAGAATTCTTAACTGCTCTTTAGTAACTTAAGGATATTGTTGCTAGTTTCATTCATAAGTTCTATGCATTTTGAGTAGGATGTATGGTGTGCCCTGCTTACCTATGACTGTCCATAGTTCTATCCATGAAACTATCTCTTTCACAGGTCTGGCTGCAAAATGGTACATTGAATTACCTAGAGCTTCTTTTGAAAATTTCACTGCCCTAGCTACTGTCTTTTTGACTCATTTCCAGTTACCTATCAGATATGAAACTGGAACGGAGCTCTTTACCAATTCCAAACAAACTAATGCTACTCATATCTCAGATCATATTCATGAGTGGTGTCATTGTCGTCGAATGGTTAAGAAATTTGTTCCGGATCAGCTCCTTGTTGAATGGTTCATTAAATCCTTGTTACCATATATAACTAAGGATGTGGCTAAGGGTGGCGTTGTCACAGAAGAGAAAGTTATCACTCGTGACCAATATTTAGACGTAATTTACACTCAGTCTGGCACGCTCTATGAAAAAATTCCTAACGCGCCGAGATCTAATTTCAATGTTCCTCCTCAATTAAAGGACTCTCATGCTGGAGACGGCTTGATAGGCACTGCAAGCACAACTACAGCATCTAATCCCGCTCCTACTTCCGAAATTAATGTCATGTTTTTTGGAAAAGGCAAAGGTGACAAGCAACCCAGAAGTAAGAAAAATGGGAAATCAAAGAAAAAGAAAACTTCTAACCCGCAGGAAAGATCATTTGATCAACTGTCTGGACCTCAGAAACCTCGTTATCCATGCATAATCTATAATGAGGAACACTTTTTTAGGGATTTTCCTCACCACTCTGAAGTCTCAAAAATCATCAAGACTTCCCATGCGTCAACTGTGTTGACAGACCCATTTCCAAATCTGGACACTAATTTGGTTGCTACGGATCCAGCTCCTAGTTTCCAAGTATTAATGTTATCTGCCATAAAACCTTCAACAGATATTTTGGTGTCAATGTGTGATAAATATTATGGTAGTCAAGCCACTGATCAACCAACTACCTCGACTACGAATCCGTCTACGAGATCAATACCGCCTACTGTTATTCCTGAATTGACAATCAAGCCACCGAAGGGAGTAATTCACAAATCGACGTATAATCCTCGAGCAAGAGTTGAACAGAATTATAATATAGTTAAATATTTGGCTCAATCCCCTTCAGATATTTCTACTCTTGAGGTATTACAAAGTTTTCCCTCCCAAAAACAGGCTTTATTTGTAATATTCATTTTTCAGGAATTTCTGCAATATGTTCAATGAGGACGTTGTATAAGAAAAACCATGCAACAAAAATGCACAACAGGACTTGGGTCCTCTTATATATGTTTTATGTATCTTAAATATGAAATGGCATCAGAAACAAATCAAAATAGCTACAATAAACATATCTCCCCAGCTCAAATATGCTCAAAAGCATGCCAATCCCATGACTTCACACAAGAGAATTTCTGAAGACTGCAACAACATGATTTTCATTAGGGTTTCTACAGAAAAATATGATTCAATATAGATCTGGAGCTTTCATTAATCATAGAATTAGAAATGGGAGGTTTGACCCCCTTCACATGGACATTACAACACCCCAGCAAGGGTTTCCAGCAAAATATCAATATAAAATGCAGTACTGCAGAAAATAACACAGTCCACTGCAAATTTGTATTACATAAGATTGAATATTATATAAAATAGATGCACAATATAGAAAATGGCCAAAGTCCCTCCTTCGGTGACTTCCCGGAGAGGAATAGACACCTCCTCCTCCAATATAAGCACAAAATCAAGGGGTTGATCCCTGCTATTGCTACACCTGCAAAAAAGACGCAGTTACTGGAAGTGACTGCATTGTAGGTGTTGGTGGATGAATGACCTCAAGTCAAGTGATGAGAAATTAGCCCCAGACCTTCGCTTTTGATCTCTTGAACAAGTTGAACTAAAGGCAAAGGTGGAATTCCCGCATGAGAATTCTTTGCACTAAACAATGCTACAACTACAGCTAAACAACTGAAGCTTGCAAGTAGTCAAGAAGACCAAACATAGATGAATACTGAATGCCTTCCTTGTTGCTATCTTCTTCTTCTTATCCTTGGTGAGCCTCCTCACCCCGGACCCCACTCATTGTTGAGGTGACTTCCTAGGAAAGATTCCTCTTTCAAAACTGCGCAGTCCTAGTTGGTTTCCCTCCTCTTGTAGCATTGTTGTTGACTTGGTCAACTAGATATGTCTCTCTTGCATTGTCCCTCTTTCACACCAAATTGGCTTTATTTGTCCTCCTAATCTAGTCCCTTTTCACACTGGGATTTTTTTTATTGTCCTTTTTTCTCTTCTACTTCAAAAATGGAGCAATTATAATAGTCCAAGTAGCAGTGGCTAATTGGGAATATTATGGTCCTCCCCGCTCAAAAGTTGCTTTCCCACAAGCAACAGTAAAGAAGGATGCTGCAAGATCTTCTCTCCCTCCCAAGTGGCATCCTCATCTGGTAGATTCCTCCATCGAATCAGATATTCCTTGATGACTCTGTTTCTTAGTTGCCTCTCCCTTGTGTCCAAGATTTCTTCTTGTTAGTATGAATCCTTTGTCAAAGTGTACGAAAAAATACCACTTTAGCTACGCATAACTAATAGCCCTAACATCAAAAGTGGTTGCCAATATCTTCATATCTGCAGTTAGTTAATCAAGACAAGAGCTACAAAAAACCAGATCTATGCATAGAAAGACATTAAGCAGTAAAAGGAAGGGTTTGCTCCATATATCCAATAGACAAGACAAGAACAATTTTTGAAAGAATTTTTTGTATTAAGGGCACCTGGGAGGAAAACAAGAAGATGTTTTCAATTCTCCTCAATGGGATGGGTTCTTGGAAGTCCTCAGCACTTCAGATCTAGAATCTCTCTCTCTTGTTGGTGTAGAAAACCCAGACAAAGATAGAACTCAAAGGGAGCTCACACAGCAAATAATGTAGAAAAATGTGACCAAGTGTATAGATCGAGAGTGATCTAATAGGCAACAAAAGGTGAAGAATGGTAGGAAAAACCCTCCTATTTATAACAAAATATTGGGTCATTCTAGATCTTGGTGCATGATTAAAATAACATTAATCAAATCTAGATCCACCTTTTATGGAATATTTTATTATATTTGTTGGAAGGAAAAGGTATTTGACTTGGGTCAAATCCCTTTATTTGTGAATAATAAATAAATAAATGATTTATTTATCATTTTAAGGAAGTGGTTGAAGGATAATCAAATAAATAATGATTTATTTAATTATTTATGGGTGATTTAGTCATATTTAATAGGGAATATTATTTAAATAAGATTTAAATAATTATTCCTAGAAAATAATAAGATAAATAAAGATTTATCTAATTAATTTCTTTGTTTTGGGTTAAACATGACCAGGAAAATCAAACAAATATAGGTTTTTTTAATATTTCCTTTTGGGGTTTTCTGTTTAGACCATAAACAACCTAATAAATGTGTTTTATTAAGTTATTTTACATAGTGAAGACAATTTTACTTAGGGTAAAATTGGTCTTACATGGTGTACTTGGGTCCATCTAATGATAGTAGGTTAGATGACCAAAAAATGGTGTAACAGATTGCCCCCCGACGTGCGAGTGTGAGGAGAAAATCGTATGACCGAAGTACGTTGTAAGAACTCAATCACCAGACATCAAAAGGGAAGTCGGAGAGAGAGATGTAAGGTAGACTAATGTGCTGAAGAACTAGACCCTGAGGAGACGAGACTTACAGGTGCAAAAAGTCTCTTTTTATGAGAGGGTACCTGTGCTAAAGGCGGCGGGGGAGGCATACCTATGCCCGCCGAGACAAAGTACAAAAAAATAGTGTGTCCAGTAAACAAGGGACCGAACCATAAAGTACAACCGGCATAAACATGAGCCAGATAGAAATACAATGAGGGATCCCATATACATGCTGTGCCTGGGATAACAGCCAGGACTTATACAATAATATCTGAGTACATGAGATACAAATACAACCCAAATGCCCCCTACAAGCGGGGAAGGGCTCACAAAATCTGATTGATACATGCAAATCAAAGAGGCGCTGCAAGCGGCTAAGGCCGACATCATCAAATATATGGAGCTGCATCAAAGGCTGCAATGAAGAGGTCATCCGGGCATGTGGGGGGCTACCTGCAGGGCCACCCCTTCATGACGGCTGAGACATCTCACACACACCCGGGCATCACCAATAGCTGCTGCTGCATCACTGGACCATCAAGCATACGGATCTTGATCACGCTGAAAGGAGCTGAAGTGGAGAAACAATCAAGTCAAAGGGGAAATGAGAGATCCCTTTGCCTGATCTGAGGCACCGAACAAGAGTGGAAGCTGGAACCAAGGTACACTGCTCTCTAGACTTGTCCTCTGGAATGAAGGAGCTGATGTCGACAGAAGGAGGTCTGTCGTAGGTGAGGCAATGAGAGATCCTCAACTAAGGCACGAGAGAAAATAGTAGAGCGACTGACAGACTAATACCAATGATGATGATGGAATGGAGGGGACTGAGTAGCAAATGGACGACTTCCCTTGCTAGAGCATAAAGGACATGAATGACATGGCAGCGACTGACACAATATCAGAAGGGATAGGGGACAGTGGGACTGAAGGTCATAATATGTGACACAAGAGAGATACCAAGCAATGAAGGATGGAAGACTATAGCGGGGTACAAAGGGACTCGGGATAGACTCCATGAATGTGATGATGACTCAACTTGGATGCTCTAAACAAGGGTGACTCGATGGTGCTACCACATAGTAAAGGTCCAAAGGGGGACCATGAAAACATGAGTACAAGGTGGTAACTCACGACGAACATCAACACGAGCATGGATAAGTATGGAGGCCAAATGGTGCCCCTAGTATGAGTGTTGCAAGTGAAGAAATTCGATTTTGAGGAGGGTTATGGTTGAGGGGCATAGGTGCCCCCAAGCATGGTTTGGTCATGCCAAAATGTATTTAGAAAAAGGGGAATCTAAACACATTTTAATGATGTGGTGTGCCATTTGTTTTCGTTATGGTTATGCAGTTTGAGAAAGGAAATAGAGGATTACCAATCTCTTTTAGTACTGCATATATGAAGCAAATGGACTTTAAGTTTTCGGGTTGGCATACCTGGTGTCACTATCCCAAAGAGAGGATTTGGAGATAATGAACTGATGCTTGCCTAGAAAACCCATAGGTTGGTCAACAACAATGTCTAAGAGATTGGGTTGTTGATGGAAGATGAGCGAACGATAAGGGGTATCATCCCTAGAGTGATCTGAAGTGATATGGGACTCTAGAGGTTCTTCTAAATGTGGAAGAATAATGGTACTAAATTCAACATGACCAGATACACTAGGAGATTTGTGGAGAATTGCTTCTCTAGGTCTTTCAAATGTGGGTGCCCTCTTACCCAAACATTGGGTTTCATTGTAATGGCCACAAGGTGTATGTGGTGTGAACACATGGGTTCGATGTAAGGGGGAATAGATAAATTCAGGGGTGGGGATTTTTTCCATAATGTCGTCATCGTGATAGAAGATGGGGTGACTGGTGGAAGAAATACCACCTGACGTGGCGGAGCGACCTGAATCATCATCATGAGAAGAGAGGTTCACATGCGTATCGTCACAAGGGGTGACAAAAGAGTAAGTAGATAAAGGATCTACCGATGTTGAGCCCAAGGTGATCGCTGAAGTAAGGTCAAGCGAAACAACAGGGGAGGGTTCAGAGGGAATGTTCCTTGAGGGTCTCATGGATGATGATTTGTAGAACATGCTGGACGAAGGCTCCATCATCTCGACATCAGGAGGGGGGATGTCAATGGGAGCAGTCATGTCTGGTAGTTTTTCCAAAGCAAAATGCACAAATATGGGAGAGGTGGACTCATTGCGCTTGGCCTCGAATTGGCGGACCACGGATAGAGAGGTGCGGAAGTCTGCGAGGCGGGGACAAAGGTGGGTGTAATGGCCATGGAGGTCACACAAAGCACAGGGGTGGTTGGTGTGAATAGTCTGGGGGTTTGTGGCCGCGGTCGCGAAAGGAACAAAGGCTTCCAGGACCGGGGACTCACGGAACGCGACATTAACCATGGGCTTGAGATGAAGCAATTTAGGACAGGTATGGGTGGTGTGACCGACAATATCACACAAAGCACACTGGATGGTATTCTTTGGAGGCCAAGGAGGGGTAGGGTTTTTCGGGGCAGCATTTTCCTTTGATGCCCCCTTGCGAGCTTTGCCCTTCTTACTCGAAGTGGTCGCAACGGGGAGGTTATTGATCTGAGGTGGCGGCCGAACAACTTCATTTGCGGCGGGAGAAATCACATGGGCCGGTTGAACCGAGGTCAAAGAAAGATAAGGGTTGGGTTGACCAGGCAAGGTTGGGGCTGGAGGATCAAGGTACCAGATGGGAATCCCAAGGGTAAGGTTAGGAAGAGAGAGGGTGGCCATGACAGGTACCGTGTACACTCCTGATGGGGAAGCTAGGAACGGTATCTGACCAGAGGGGTAATGGCCAGGTGGGATGGCTCCTAAAGGGCTAAGGCTTGGAGGAACTATTCCAGGAGGGTAAAGAGGCTCATGAATACCAGTTTCAGGTGAAGGGCGAGGAGCAGGTTGCGGAGAGCGCTGTTGCTGACTAGCCAAAGCAGGTTGCTTGAGAGCAGCCCGAGACGATTGCATCATGCAAACATTCGATGAGCTGGGGTCGGAGATAGGAGGAGAAGGAAGACCAGGGAAGGTGCCAAGCCCGGGGAAGGTTCCGAGCAAATAGGAGTCTTTGTAGATTCCGGGGGAGACACTGGTCAAGGAATCGACGGTTTTCTTGTTGGCTACAGAAGAGATGGTCGTCTCAGGTGAGGTCTGAGATTGTGGCTCATGATATGTCAATTGGTCAATGGTGACTATCTTTCCATTATGGGGGAAAGACATCTTGCAGAAAACCGCGGATGGGACAGCAGACATAGCATAGGTGTAGCTTCGCCCCAATAAAATGTTGTAATCTAACGGGGCGTCGATGACTTCGACGTCAACGCAAACAGTCTTACCGGCGAGGGTGATAGGACAATTACGAAATAGGCCAATGGGCTAGGAGGCATGGCCGTCCCACGCTCGAAGGGTGATCATGGAAGGGGCCAACTCAGGAGATCCGAGTTTCTTCCAAACCGAAGCGGACATCACGCAGGTGGATGCCCCCTCATCAATTATACACTGGGAAACGTTAGCGTTCCAGATTTTGACTGGGATTTGAAAGGCGACGGAAGCAGGAAGAGGAGGATGTTCTGATTGATGGGTGTTGAAAACAATCATTTGGTCATCAGCAGGATCTACAGCGCCCATGGAAGATAGTAGAGCCTTCTTTTGGGAAGGGCACGAATAGAGGAGTTCCAATGTGGAAATGGCAGCAGGAGACTGTGCCAAATCATCTACTATGCTATACGAATGAGCAGCTCGACCAGAAGCAGCATTTCGGCGTAATGGTCCCTTAGGAATCTTGGTATGAACCTCAAATTTTGGCTGAGGGATATGCAAGGGACCATTGGATGTCGAAAGAGGCTCTGTAGAACCTGAAGGAGGGTTCTCAGGGGCAGACTGAGCGGCAGGCGTGGGGTACTAGCGAGACCGAGTTTGAAGGTTAAGGTCGACGATTAGAGGTGGATCAGAGTTCATCATGAGGATCTGGTAATTGGAGGAGCCAGAAGGGGAAGGTTGAGTGGCCACCTGTCTGTCAGGTGGTTGGGTAGCCACGAATCCCTGCTGTGCATCCACCTGCGCTTGAGGGGGCGGTGACTGCTGTTGCAGGGGTTGAGAAGGCAAGGGAGGCGGAGGTGCTGATGCTGGAGGAGCTGGAGTACCAAATTTCGGATACGAATAATAAGGGGGTTGGGTAACATTATGGTGAACAGGAGGTTGGGCCAAAAGAGGAGGCATGTTGTATCCTGGATACGTGCTACCGGGAGGGGAACAAGTGCAGGAGGTGCTACCCCCTCCCCCAGGAAAACCATAACCCATGGGAGGTTGGGCATATGGATGAAAGAGAGCTCCAGCGATACTGTCGGCGGCATGAGGTGCCCCCGGTGTATTGACACGACTGGGTCTGGGGAGGTCAGGTAGAACGGTATAAACATAACCTGTCTGAGCATAGATCAAGTCATATTTTAACGCCAGTTGAAGGGTGGCTTCTTTGGTTTGGGGAAAATGTGATGCGACATCTTTCCCAATAGGAGGCAAGAGAGATCTAAGGAACCAGTCCATGTAGACACGGTCTTCGAAGGTAGGGGATTGACATAGGCTCTTTCTTCTCCGCCATTCCTGGACATGATCGGATAGGCGGGTTGCAGATGATTGACAGAAAGAAGTCAAAAGTTCAATACCAGTGTCATAACGAAGGGGAAGCTAGAAGTAAGATAAAAAAGCCCGGGCAAGAGTCGCAAAGGTGGTATGAGAGGAAGTGGGTTGATCAACATACCACTTAGAAGCCGTGCCTGTAAGCGTTCGTTGGAACAACCGAAGATGGACAGAGTCATCGGTAATGGAGGTAGATGAACACCACGTGTGGAAAGATCAAACATCATTTGATGGATCTTCTCTAGCAAGGCCTTCAAACTTTGGGATGTCGAAAGGGAGCTTTGTCGGCATAGCAGGCCAACTAGCGTCATGGTGTATAGGGTCGTTTATCAACCGGTCCAAATCGGGGAGGCTGAGGCCTACCATGAAGGGGAGCAAGGGCGTAGCCAAGGTAGTTCCTATGGTGGTTCTGCTAGTAGTAGTCCCAGCATTAGGGCTGGGATTCCCGCTAGCGTTAGGCCCTGGACCAGACATAGTGAAGGTGACAGGGGGAGAACCAGAAGTAAAAGGAGAACCCAATGAATCAGAAGGAGAGTCGAAGTGCGGACTCGGAGGAGGACTAACTCGACGACACCGGGACGGAGTAGGTCGACCGATCGGAAACTGAGGGTGAAGGCCAAGAAGTCTCCGGGAGGTGCGCCTTGGGGGCGCAATGATGACAACACAAACACGACACAAGGGGAAGAAGAACGACCAACAAGGGCAGGGAGGTGCAGAATCAAGAGAGTACAATGTCGAAACAAGGGCAGATAGGTGCAGTGTCAATTGATTTTAAAGTCTTTGCTTGGTGTTGTAAACCAGGCTCTTCTTCGCTTAGGGTGAGTGTGTGGCGTGCGTTAATTTTAATTTTTAAACCCTTTTCGTTTTGAGAGCAAGAGAAAAAGTGTGTTGCGTAACTGAAAATAATGCTGCAAAAACAGTATATAATGCGGAAATAATAGAAAATTAACAGCTACTAGTGCATCGATTCAACCCAACAAGACGGGTCCCTCAAAAATAATCTAAAAGAGGGAAAAAATCTAGTCAAAACACACTAAAAGGAGGCCAATAGATCTAGGGTCAAAAGGGACAGGGATCTAAAGGGAAGAGCTGCTGAAAAGAGGTGCAGATCACAGCCAAGAGGCAGAGGCAAGGTGGCTGGAAAAAAAAAGAGGAAATCAGCAAAAAGCAGAAGGGGCAAGGAGGAGGCCCTAAAAGCAGGTCCAAACAAAGCTACAAGAGGTGGTTTGAAAGGAAGAAGAGCTTATTTAAAGAGATCTGAGAATGAGGGATCAGATCTGAACAAAGGAAGGCTGAAACTCTGAAAAATCATACACCTGAAATAGCTAAAACTCTTCCACAAAAAGTGGAGGGTACTGAAGCCCTAGGGGGCTAGCTTCCCACTCAGATGAGCAAAGAAAATCAGAAACAGGTCGAAACGGGCTGAGACAGAGGCTGGAAAACCCTGACAGAAGCTTCAGAAAAACCCAGAAAAAATTTAGAAAAACAACAGAAAAATTGGCAGGTCGCAGGTTCTGACCTGTTTTCTGTGCTGGTCGCAGAAAATGGGCTGAAAAGTGCGACCTGGAGGTCCAGGTCGTAGTTTATGGGCTGAAAAGTGCGACCTCTACGACCTGAAGCTCCGGGTGTCCCGACGGCAGATCTCCGGAAAAGTTGTCGTCTCAGTTGCGGCTGATGTCTATCACCTGCGCAATAGGGCCAGAAACACATGGAAGTTAGAAATTTTAATGTTTTAGGGTTTTATAGGTGAAAAACAACATGAAAATAGGAAAAACAAAAAGTTGAAAAGAAACCCTAGGGTCTGAAGTAGCTGGATATGCAGGAATATGAAAAACGACAGCAGTCGTAATTGAAAACTCATGTGGAGTCGCCAATTGTTAGTATGAATCCTTTGTCGAAGTGTACGAAAAAATACCACTTTAGCTACGCATAACTAATAGCCCTAACATCAAAATTGGTTGCCAATATCTTCAAATCTGCAGTTAGTGAGCTGCAAAAAACCAGATCTATGCATAGAAAGACATTAAGCAGTAAAAGGAAGGGTTTGCTCCATATATCCAATAGACAAGACAAGAACAATTTTTGAAAGAATTTTTTGTATTAAGGGCACCTGGGAGGAAAACAAGAAGATGTTTCCAATTATCCTCAATGGGATGGGTTCTTGGAAGTCCTCAGCACTTCAGATCTAGAATCTCTCTCTCTTGTTGGTGTAGAAAACCCAGACAAAGATAGAACTCAAAGGGAGCTCACACAACAAATAATGTAGAAAAATGTGACCAAGTGTATAGATCCATAGTGATCTAATAGGCAACAAAAGGTGAAGAATGGTAGGAAAAACCCTCCTATTTATAACAAAATATTGGGTCATTCTAGATCTTGGTGCATGATTAAAATAGCATTAACCAAATCTAGATCCACCTTTTATGGAATATTTTATTATATTTGTTGGAGGGAAAAAGTATTTGACTTGGGTCAAATCCCTTTATTTGTGAATAATAAATAAATAAATGATTTATTTATCATTTTAAGGAAGTGGTTGGAAGATAATCAGATAAATAATGATTTATTTAATTATTTATGGGTGATTTAGTCATATTTAACAAGGAATATTATTTAAATGAGATTTAAATAATTATTCCTAGAAAATAATAAGATAAATAAAGATTTATCTAATTAATTTCTTTGTTTTGGGTTAAACATGACCAAGAAAATCAAACAAATATAGGTTTGTTTAATATTTCCTTTTGGGGTTTCCTGTTTAGACCATAAACAACCTAATAAATGTGTTTTATTAAGTTATTTTACATAGTGAAAGCAATTTTACTTAGGGTAAAATTGGTCTTACATGGTGTACTTGGGTCCATCTAATGATAGTAGATTAGATGACCAAAAAATGGTGTAACACTTCTGGTTGCAAAATTAGGTGGCCCTCATCATGAATGGGGGGAAGACCCATGTTGGCAACTACATTCCTCCCAATGGAATTTTTGAGGCAAGATACATGGAAGATATTGTGGATCTTGCTTCCCTTAGGAAGCTCTAGCTCATATGCTACCTTACCGACACACTTCATCACCTTGTATGGTCCATAGAAATGTGGTTTGAGCTTCTCAGCTCCCTTCTCCTGGAGTGTGGATTGTTTATAAGGTTGAAGACGCAGATAGACTAGATCTCCCACCTCAAACTGTCTCTCTATCCGACCATGGTCTGCATATATCTTTTGCTGGTTCTGGGCAGTAGCAATGTTGTCTTTGAGTGCTCTGAGTATGTCCTGATTCTCTTGAATCCATTCCTTTGCTCTTGGAGCCTTACTTGCCCCAAACATAACATCAGCAAATAAGAGTGCCTCATACCCATATAAGGCTCGAAATGGAGTCATGCCAATAGACATATGGTGAGTAGTGTTGTAACAATACTCTCCCAAGTGGAGCCAACGCAGCCAAGCCCTCTGCTGCCCTGCTACATAGTTCCTCAAGTAGCCTTCTAGCCACTTGTTCACTATCTCGATCTGTCCATCAGTTTGTGGGTGATAGCTAGTGCTTGGTGTCAAATCAGTCCCCACTAACCGTAAAAGTTCTTGCCAAAAGCCACCCATGAAGCGGTTGTCTCGATCACTCACTATGGTCCTTGGGAGACCATGGAGTCTAAATACATCTCTGAAGAAGAACTCAGCTACCTGTGAAGTAGTATAATGTGCAGAAATGGCAAAGAAATGAGAGAACTTTGTTGGTCTATCAACAACTACAAAGATACAATCCTTACCCTGTACTGTCGGTAGACCGGTGATGAAGTCCATAGAGATGCTTTCCCACTTCCCATCTGGAATAGATAGTGGCTGAAATAACCCAACAGGGTGGGTGTGTTCTCCCTTGTTCTGTTGAAAAATTGTGCACCCTTTGACATGTTGGAGCACATCCTCTTTGAGACCCTTCCATGAGAATCTCTCTCTTATGGCCCTATAAGTCTTCGTGAAACCTTGATGCCCTGCAAGTGGGGAATCATGTGATGCTAGTAAGATCTTCTCCTTGAGCCTGGAATTCTTAGCCAGGAAGATCTGGTCTCGGTAATAGATGATCTCATCCATCACCTTATAGCTCTCATCTGATACCACCCCATCAAGTATCTCACATGCAAAATCATCTTTGGAATACTCAACTAAAAGTTGAGCCTTCCAATCTGCGTCCATGCCCCTCAAAGACAACGTTGTAGGCCTCCTCAATAGAGCATCAACTACTACATTTCTCTTCCCCTTGACATAATATATGTCAGAATCATATTCTTGGACTTTTATCACCCACTTTTGTTGTCTCTCCTGGAGTTGTTTCTGTTCAAGGACGAATCGAAGACTGTTATGGTCAGTCTTCACCTTGAACTTATTTCCCACCAAGTATTGCCAGAATTTGGCTAATGCATGCATGATAGCCAACATTTATTTATCATATATGGGGTATGACCTCTCATGAGGAAGCATATTCCTACTCTCAAAGGCTATAGGATGCCCACCTTGCATCAAGACTGCTCCAATCCCTTCACATGATGCATCACATTCTAGAAAAAAAGGTTGAGAAAAACCAGGCAAAACCAAAACAGGACAACTACTCATTAACTCTTTGAGCTTATCAAAAGCCCTCTGTGCTGTAGGTGTCCAATGGAAAGCTCCCTTCTTTGTTAAGTCTGTGGGTGGTGCTTCTAGTTGTGAAAACCCTTTTACAAACTTCCGGTAATAAGTGCATATGCCCACAAACCCCCGGAGTTCTGTGACATTTATGGGCTCAGGCCAATCTCTAATAGCCTGGATCTTTTCCTCATGTACCTTCACTCCATCCACTCTTATGATGTGCCCCAAATACAACATCTCTTTGAGGCCAAATTCACATTTGGAGAGCTTGGCATAGAATTGCTGCTCCTTGAGGATATGTAAAACTATCTCAATATGCTGCAGGTGCTCCTCCCAAGTGAGGCTGTAGATAAGAATATCATCAAAGAAGACCAACACGAATTTTCTCAAATGACCACGGAAAATTTGGTTCATGCAAGATTGGAAAGTTGTTGGGGCATTGGTCAATCCAAAGGGCATCACTAGAAACTCAAAATGCCCATAGTGACATCTGAACGTTGTCTTGGGGATAATTTGCTCCCTCACCTTGATTTGATGATACCCGGATCTCAAATCAATCTTGGAGAAGTATTTAGAACCCCTCAACTCATCCATGATTTCATCAACCCTGGGTATAGGGTACCTATTCTTCATGGTCTTCTTTTTCAAGGCTCTATAATCAATGCACATCCTCAATGTGCCATCCTTCTTCTTTACCAAGACCACTGAAGAAGAAAAAGAACTAGTACTAGGCCGGATGTGTCCTAGAGCTAGTAGCTTGTACTGCTTGGATCCCTTGTTCAAACTCAATAGTGTGTTCAAAACCTCAGTCAGGAGGTCTCCCTTGTGGGATATCTCCAAATACTGTAGAATATCGATTCAGAAGAGACTGGACATCTAGATGCACTGGTGAATCCTTGCCCCTTACTTCCGATATATGCAGTTCCACTGCCCATTCAACATCCCCTCTGCGCAGAACTGCCTCCATCTTGTGTGTTGAAACAACCTGAGGGGTGTATGTTTTTATACCCTTGATATTTTGATATTGTCCATCCTTCCCTTCTATCCATTCCATCTCCAAAGTTCTCCAATTAGTGGTAACTCTCCTAAGATTAATCAACCACTGGAATCCCAATATGACATTTGTGTCTAAAATGTCTACCACAAAGAAGTGGTTTGTCAAGGTGTAGGTCCTCATGGTAATGGTTAGTGTCGAAACATACTTGGCACACTACAACGTCATAGCTCCTGGGACCAAAACTGAGAATCCCTCAAACTCCTCCATATGGATCCCTCTCATTTGTACCAGCTGTGCATCAATAAATTTATGAGTGGCCCCACTATCTATCAACACAGACACTCTTTGCCCCATAATAGTACCTCTCACCCTCAAAGTCAAATATTTTGGGACCCCTCTTAACGCTACAAAGGCTCCCCCTCTTGGAGCAAAGTCTCCTATGAATGGTACAGCACTGGCATCCTTCTTGGAGAAGGTCTTCACATGATGTGTCCTTCCTGCAACACATTCTCCCTCCAAATCATGAACATGGATTGTCTTCTTTCGTCCTAAGTAGGTCTCCTGCTGCAATAATGTTCTTCCCACACAGCGTAGAGAATTTTTAGACACTTGAATCTAAAATGGGCCTCCTAAGAAAAATGTACAACAAAAATAAACTTTATAACAACCAATAGGATTCAAGATGATGATGTCAACCATGGGGGATGATTTACCATTTTTTAAATAAAAGGGTAAAAATATTAAAAAATAATAAAATAATAAAACTACTTTTTCAACTCGTATTTTCAACTTATCTCCCAAAATTTTACTCAAATTTGGAGTGGGAGTACTCGTTGGATGCAAAATTTAATTCCTCATCCAAGGAGTACCCATGTTGCATACTTTCGATGAACTCTACTACACGAAAAATGAGAAATACATAAAAAATGTGATTGTAATCACGCCTTTTTATGTATTTCTCATTTTTTGTGTAGTAGGACCCATCGAAAGTATGCAACATGGGTACTCCTTGGATGAGAATATCAGGGGAAGTCCTTCGTATTAAAAACTTTGGGAGATAAGTGAAAAATATAGTGGACATTTTTCCCTCTAAAATTTGATGATGTCACCAAATCTTATTTGATTTTTTCCACTATTATTTTATAATTTTTTTAGGAGGCCCATTTTAGACCTCAAAATTCCCCTAATGGCAAGATGTGTTGTAAGTCTCTAGCTTTCTCCATAGCTTCAAGGAGTGTGGTTGCTTTAGTGGATTTGACCAACCCCTGCAATGGTTCAGCCACCCCATTAACAAACATGCATACCTTCCTGCTCATATTGAGGTTGGATACCATCACTCAAAGCTGCAAATATTCAGCAATATAATCCTCAAGATCCCCCTCCTGTTTGAGCTTGGTTAACTTGACAACGCGAGCTTCCGGATCTCTTGGATCAAATCTCTCCACTAGTCTCTTGGTGAAGACTGAGTATGAAGTGATGTGATGATGCCCAAGTGTGGTCAGTCCATGAAACCACCATTCTTTAGCCTCCCCTTCCAGGTGCAGCGCAGCTATCTTGATGGCTTCTATTTCAGAAACCTTGTCGAGCTGGAAGTATGTGTCCAACTTCTCCACCCAAGCCTTGGCTGTACACTTAGGTGTTCCATAAAATGTGGAAAGAAGAACCCTACCATACTGAGCTGTAGGTCTGATCTCTGCATCAATTTCTCCTCCCTTTGATGAGGATTAACCCTCCTTCCATCCTTGATCCGGAAAAACTCCTGAAAGCTCAAGTGCTCTTTGAACCCTTGAGACTGGGATTCATATTCTTCAAAATACTCTCCCAGGGTCCCCTCCTGATCTCCTCCAGATAGAAATGAAGGCATGGTAGAGCGTTGTGGTGCAGTTGAATGCTCCATGCCATCTGAAGTGTTGGTGCTTGCCTCATGGAAAAACCCTATAGAATCCCCTTCCTGCCTCATCTACTTGAGGTCCCTTGCAATGTTATGCAGTGTCTAAAGTAGGAAATTTAAAATATCTTCCTCCTCCATGTTGAAGATATATTATCCCCACAAGCTGAGCCAAGAGAAAAGCTCTGATACCACTGTAATATTCCTTTTTCAGGAATTTCTACAATATGTTCAATGAGGACGTTGTATAAGAAAAACCATGCAACAGAAATGCACAACAGGACTTGGATCCTCTTATATATGTTGTATGTAGCTTAAATATGAAATGGCATTAGAAACAAATCAAACTAGCTACACTAAACAGATCTCCCCAGCTCAAATATGCTCAAAAGCATGCCAATCCCATGACTTCACACAAGAGAATTTCTGAAGACTGCAATAGTGTGATTTTCATTAGGGTTTCTACAGAAAAATATGATTCAATACATATTTTGAGCTTTCATTAATCATAGAATCAGAAATGGGAGGTTTGACCCCCTTCACATGGACATTACAACACCCCAGCAAGGGTTTCCGGCAAAATATCAATATAAAATGCAGTACTGCAGAAAATAATGCAGTCCACTACAAATATGTATTACATAAGACTGAATATTATAGAAAATAGATGCACAATATAGAAAATGGCCAAAGGCCCTCCTTCATTGACTTCCCAGAGAAGAATAGACACCTCCTCCTCCAATACAAGCACAAAATCAAGGGGTTAACCCCTGCTACTGCTACACCTGAAGAAAAGACGCAATTACTGGAAGTGACTGTGCTGTAGGTGTTGGTGGATGAATGACCTCAAGTCAAGTGATGATAAATTAGCCTCGGACTTTCCCTTTTGATCTCTTGAACAAGCTGAACCAAAGGTGAAGGTGGAATTCCCGCATGAGAATTCTTTGCACTAAACGGTGTTGCAAATACAGCTAAACAGCTGAATCTTGCAAGTAGTCAAGAAGACCAAACATAGATGAATATTGAATGCCTTCATTTCTGCTATCTCCTTCTTCTTATCCTTGGTGAGCCTCCTCACGCCGGACCCCACTCATTGTTGAGGTGACTTCCTAGTAAATATTCCTATTTCAGAACTGTGCAGTCCTAGTTGGTTTCCCTCCTCTTCTAGCAGCGCTGTTGACTTGGTCAACTAGATATAGCTCTCTTGAATTGTTCCTCTTTCACACCAAAGTGGCTTTATTTTTCCTCCTAACCTAGTCCCTTTTCACACTGGGATTTGTTTTATTTTCCTTTTTTCTCTTCTACTTCAAAAATGGAGCAATTATAATATTCCAAGTAGCAGTGGCTAATTTGGAATATTACATTATTGTCAGCTATTGGTGGAATTGATCCGACTGATTCTAATCTTGTCGTCTTTAATCATACGGGCTATGTGCCGCAACTACCAGCGGAATTGGCATTCTCCATACAAGTAAATGTTCTCAATCACCTTGTTCATTGCACTATAATTGATGAGGGAGCATCTACTTGTAGAAATTAGATTTGAATAAATCACTTATTCAATGAAGATTAACCCGATTACACATCAATTTCGAATTGCATGCATAACACATAATCTCATCTACAATTAATTGTCACATGCGGAAAATATAGAAGCAATCGCACATCAAATCAATCACACATTAACTCAGTATGTATGGGGAAAGCCTATAGCTGAAAACCCCGCGGCTATTGTGTATATTATAATGGAGAAATCATGTAACAATCATAGTACAAAAACTCTTCACAAGCTCTCATGCACTACCTCCCATGCTACACACTATCAAGATAGATCTAGCAAATCACTTGCTCCAATCCTTAGCCACTTGATAGCCAACCTTGATTGCGTATTTCAAAGCTATGGGATGGCCTCTTTATATAGATAAACCACCAGCCTTGTCTTTGCAATACTCATAGCTTACTCCACCTATCTATGTGTTGCAAATAGCAACAGTATAGTCACAACTGATAGCTTTACTCACCCTTTCATCTATCTCTTTCAGTGGTCTCCACTGAACTGATCATGCACTGTAGTGAACTGAAGTGTTCTTGAGTTGACTAATGAGTTAATATTTAGTAAATTAAATATTATTTAATTTACTCCACTCATATCTAGTTGATTAGTTAGTTAACTAATCCCAACTAGTTCAACTAAAACAAACAGAACACAACTCCACCACTTGTCCCGTTAACTCCTCCAAAACTCCTGCCACTGAAGTCTAACTGAAGCCAACCATGCAAGATGCCATCAAACCCTAGGAACCACGTGATTCCTTGTGTCGGTTGCATGAGCCACCTCCATGACTCAAACTGAAGTGCGCCAAGAGAGTAAACTGCTGTTTATAGTCAAAATATTATTAAGGGTAAATAATATTTGACTTCCATATTTTTAGGAGATCACTCTAAAAATAGCCCGGGTCCTAAAAATAAGGGTCTCATCTATTTTTACTGACATGTCGCATACTTTAAGAATCTCCAAGTAGAATTCCCAAATTATGCTCAGTATGTCTAAAAATAGACATAGTCTAAAAATAGACTTTGCGCCAGAATTTGCCTGCGGGCCCACTTAGTGAAGGCGACTTCATTTCACTAAGCTCCATCATCTTTGCTGCATTCTCAACATCTACATGCATTGTGTCTCTAAATTGTTGGAATTCACTTGGCTCGCCATGCTTATCACAATCATCAACGATGTTGAAGGCTTTCGATGGACGTACATATAAGCTTTGTGGTATTATTAATAATCTGCATGTTGAACTAGGGGGGAAAACAGTGAATGTTGATGTCGAGGTTGTTGACGGACCCCTTGACTATACTATTTTACTTGGAAGGCCATGGGTATATGTGATGACTGCAATTGTTTCTACATATTTTAGAATGATCATCTTTCCACATAAAGGTACTATCACAGTCATTAATCAACTATCCTTCTTTGTTTCTGCTTCGCAGGTAACTAGAAGCATTCCGTTTGATCGCATACCCCAACTAGAACTTCATAACATTGGTGTAGGACTCTTAAAGGATTCCACTCTCATGGGAACCTTTGCATTACCGCCGCCTGCGACATCGGCAGAAATTGCAAGAATAGAGACCTGCTACATGATCTCCTCCACTCCATCTAGCTTAAGGGAGAGTACGGGTGATTTTGAAATTGTTATGTTGGATGATTTTTTCCACCCAACCCTATTGAACTGGCATAGCAATCAATCTATTTGGCTTGGGCAGAAAATCCAAAATCAGCATCGTCGAGTGTTTGGGTTAATCGTTCCTTAGATTTTGGTACTCCATCTGATCCATTTTCCTCAATGTTTTTGACAGGTGAGAATATTTTGGAAGCCATGATGTCAGAAGGAGAACCATGTGAAGATTATCATCATCATTCCCATCTTCGTGATTATGAAGAAAACTATCTTAGTGAACTATATCACCCATCGTCAAAGCTTCTTTTTGAATTAATTACCAATGTCTGATTGATTTTAGAGAAATGTTTGTCAAATATTGAAGAAACCATTTCTAATGATATTTCAACCAAACCTGGCATTGTAGAAAATATTCATGTTGGTGTATCTTGTTCTCCATTAGAACTCGAATCATATTGCTCTTCTTTCGTGAATTTCGTGATGTATTTGCTTGTTCTTACGAAGAAATTCCAGGCATAGATACTAGTATAGTTGAACACAATATTAATATGTATCATGATTTCAAATTTGTGCGTCAACGGCTTCATCCTGTTCATCCAAAGAAAGCCGCTGCCATCAAAGCAAAAGTTGAAAAAAATTTGCGTGCTGGTTTCATTTACCATGTAAAGTTGACTGAGTGGGTTTCCAATATCGTCCCTGTCATGAAAAAACAAGGAACCATTAGAGTGTGTGTCTATTATCGGGACATTAATCATGATTGTCCAAAAGACAACTATCATACTCCCTTTATCGACTAGATTATTGTCGATTGTGCTGGATGCGAAATCTTTTCGTTTATGAATGGATTTTCCGGCTACAATCAAATCAATATCCACCCAGATGATCAACATAAGGCATCATTTATTTTTCCTTGGGGCACATTCACTTATAGAAAACTTCCATTTGGTTTAAAGAACGCTGGGGAAAATTTTCAGAGAGCAATGGATTATGCTTTCAATGACATCAAGCACATTGTTCAACCCTATCTAGATGATTTAGCAGCGCATTCACGAAATCGGACTGATCACCCGATGCATTTGAGAGTCATTTTATTACACTGCCGACACTAAAAAATGCGCCTCAATCCACATAAATGTGTGTTTTGTGTTGGTTATGGCCGTCTGCTTGGATTCATATTCTCAAAAGAAGGAATTTGAATATACCCATTGAAGATTCAAGCCATTCTTGATTTGCCTGTGCCATCAAATTTACTTCAAATACAGAAACTTTAAGGAAAGGCTAACCTCCTAAGAACCTTCATTCCAAACTATGTTGAAATGGCTAAAGGATTTACTTGACTCTTGAAAAAGGGGGTTCCCTTCCATTGGGACCAAGTTGCGCAAGCTTCTTTTGATGTTGTCAAGGATACTCTTGTCCGAGCATCATTAATGTATCCCCCTAATTATCAAAATGATTATTTCCTATATATCGTCATGGCTGAAATGACTATTTCTATGGTATTATTCCAATTAGAATATGGAATTGAACATCTGATCTATTATTTGAGTCGTAATCTCAATTATACGGAAGTTAAGTACTCATACGTAGAAAATCTTGCCTTGGAAGTTGTTCAAGTTGTCCAAAGATTTCGCCATTATATCCTGCTCTGAAAAACCACTATAGTTTCGGATTGAAACCCCATGACTTATATCTTATCACGTCAATTGATAGGGGGGAAATATTCAAAATGGATTTTCATTTTGCAAGAATTTGATTTGGAATTCATCAAATCCAAGTCAAAGAAGTCTTTATTTTTGGCTGAGCTTCTTTGTGACCCTCCCTCTTACAGTAATTCAACTACATCGAAACCATCAATTCCTGACGAGTCTCTATTTCTGATCGGATCATCTGATCCTTGGTATGGAGATTTCATCATTTATCTCCAAACCCAAACTTTTTGACCTGATACCTCTCGCTCTGAACAGTGATGTATTCGACACCAAGCCAAATATTATCTGATCGTCGGCGATACACTTTATCATCATGGTGTCGATACCATTTTAAGGAGGTGGCTCACTCATGAGGAGGCTGAAAAAGTGTTAAATGATTGTCATGCTGGGGCTTGTGGTGGAAATTTATCTGGATATGCTACCGCGCAGAAGATACTCTGCGCCAGTTACTTTTGGCCTACTATTTTTTGAGATTGCATCCTCGCGGTCAGAAGTTGTCATGCGTGCCATATTTTTTATCGTAAAATCCACAAACCGTCAGTGCCAATGCATCCTGTTGTCTCTGTGGGACCATTTTTGAAATGGGGTATTGACTTCATGACCTGTAACCCTCGTTTGTCTAGGGGGCATGCTTATATTATTATCGCAGTCGACTATTTTACCAAATGGGCCGAAGTGATGCCTACATTCAACAACACAGGAAAGACATCTGCATTATTTTTCTTTAATCATGCTATTGCACTGTTTGGGGTCCCACAGGCTATAGTTACAGATCATGGGAAGCATCAGGGAAAATTTTAAGAACCCCCCTAAATTAATATATGTAATAAATAGGTGAATCCCCATGATACATAGGAAGAATGGAAGGCGATTTTATTAATAATATAATATGTATATATAATTTTTTGGCGAATCTCTCACGAGATTATATTATCCTGTAAAATCATGGCGAATCACCAGTACAAATGGCGAATCACTACTACAAAATGGTGAATCGTTGTCTAGTGGAGTTTGGGGTGTTGGTTCCAATGAAGATATGGTAATTGAACCAGGAGTAGAAGGAAGAGAACCACCGAGACCAAGCATGGCACATGGTGACTCGTGAGGGAAGTAGTTTTCGTGTAGTTTGGAAAACGCATTCTTCTAGTTCTGCTAAGCGTAGTGTTGTTTCTCATGCTACTACTAGAACTGATATTGAGGTTGGAGAGGAGTTTGAGGAAGAATGGAACGTAGAAGTGGTGGAGAATTACAAAGAGTACCCCATGATGGACTCCATATTTCCCTTTGTTATTTGTGCCTGCAAGACCTTCTGTCCATTGAACCAACATTTAGCCGTTCAACCAACAATCAACTTGAGGTACGAGTCAACTTAGACTAATCTTCAAAACTATGCTTTGCACTATCCCATATTTATCCCAACGGAAATTTGTGACCTACTATCGGATTCAGGGATTCAGCCCTGGAGGATGCACACAAGTTGTTTAAACCCTTTATTAGCCCTGCCCAAACAGTTCGTTCTTTCGACTTATTTAGGGAAGCCATCTGTTAGCTTTCACCACTAAGACTTCCATTCCACTCCACAAGTGCAGAACAACTATAGTTAGACATCAACAATGGTACAAACAAACAAATTCTAAAATGATAAAACCCATGAGTGTAGATCCATTGCTTTTTGTGTTGTTTAGTCTTCATCGGGTCATTTTTTCAAACCTCATAGAGAGGGATTGAGGATGGGAAGCCCTTCTAAGGAATAAAAACTTTCCATGGGCATCTAGACTTGACTAAAACTTGTACAATCCTATGACAGCATCTCATAGGTGAGCAAATCATTCTTCCATTCAGTATTGATGCTAACCCAGCCTAGGCTCCATCTATTCGTTAAAAATAAATTTGTAAAATACTAAAATTATAACTGAGCTCTAATGTGACCTGATCACCATACAAGAAAGAAAAAAATAATATACTGCAATCAATTTGGATGTCAATGTAAGATCTCTCTGCTGACTTTGCTAATCACTATTTAAATAGTGATGATTGATATGTTCCCATAGGAGATTATCTTCTGGAAATCATCTTGATTTATTTAGGAAAACATTTTTTTATAACAGACCTCCCAAACCATGGTCTGAAGGGGCCAGAACAGACCATCCAAGCCACAGTGAGAATGTAGAAACTGAATAAGCATGGAGTTATGTTTTAACACTGAGCTTCGCTTGCTAAAAATTACAAATCATGTATATTTGTGTTTAGCTTCGACATGAAATCTATGAAAGTTCAATGAAATAAAGAGGGTACAAGAAAAACCAGCTTAGTCCATAAATTGAAGACAATTTTTTTTGCCCATCATTTATTTTTCTTCCACCTGATTTCTGTACATTTAAGGAGGCAAGTTTTCTTTGCCCTGTGAACAATATACAACCTCGTTACATAGAACTCTCTCATTTCATCTATGTTTAAACTAAAAGGAAACTGATCAAGGCAGTGAGGCACCTACATATGATGCTATTTTATCTTTCCCATTTACTGATAGGAGAATAACTTTGTAAGGTTTGGTTAAAACTATCAACTGCTTGGTTGGACATAAATGCTTAGTGCTCCAAATTTCCCTCATCGGGTTCCTTGCACATTCTTTCATATTCCTTTTGTCAGAGGGAAATAATGAAAAGTTTCATGAAGCCCTTCATATCCACAAATACTTCCGATGTACTAGCCGAATACCATTCTCACATTCATTGCCTCAGGGAAAAAAACTACCTTCTTCATTCTTGTAGTATCTAATTCCTCTTGCAGCTTCTTGGAACATGATCAAGAACTTACTTTCAAGGGATCTGTGAGTTTTCACATAAACCAGAATTAGGCACCAAAGACAATGAACGACTTCTGGGTAATGCAGATCTTTTGCCACTTGACATGTTGAAACTGGACAGGGAGGACTTTAAGGCATATTCAGATCCTGCTTTAGAACAATTTGAACCTTTAGTAAATTCCTCCCTTGATGCACCAGGATGCTGAACTACCACCACCATTGGTCTGTTAACATCCTCACATCCAGACTGTGAATTACGCTGCAAAAAGCACTTTATCTGTATTAGCCAAGCAATAAAATAGAACCCAAATTTCAATGTGCATGCAATTGACACTATGAAACTTGAGAATGCAAGTTTGGTTGGCAGCATGGAAGATGGGAAAGTATCATTCTCAGAAAAAGCAAGCAAAACATTTCGTTAGGTAATTCAATAAACAAAAAAATAGATCAGTTGGTACACAAAACCCTTCACAGTCTAAAAGCAAACATGGGAAACCATGTGCAGGACTGGGTGTTTACTCAGGCCCAAGAGATGCCAAATATAGTTCATCCTTATATACAAGAATGGAACTTTTTAGACTGTGTTTATCCTCAATAGGGGGCACTTGCCACACCATTGCAGAAAAAAACTGAATGAGAACAGCAAATCATGCGAAGCAATCCACAGCAGACTAAAAGCAATACTTCATGGTACTATACTATTTCAACCAATCTAAGAAGTAAAAGATTTGATAAAACAAAATTTGTTAGCAATAAGATATTAATGCAGGTAGCTTTATCTTAGCCATTTCAATTGAAAAAGTGAACAAACAACATGATTGAAACAGTTAACCAACAACAATATTGATGAAAAGACAAAACTAATCCTAAAAAGGTAAACCACTGTTTTCATAAGGACAGGATTAAAACACAAATAAATTGAGACTGGGCATTCCTTAGTCAATAAGAAATTGTAATCTGGTGTTTACCAAATGTAGCAAGTTGACTCAAAGACCGAGGATTAGATATAAGATAGAGGAATAAAGATAACAACCTACATATATAATAAATGCCAAGGGAAGGTTTTGCTTTAGAGAATTCCACTTGGTATGAATGCTACCAAACAAGTTATATAAATTTGAGGCCTTGGCCATAAAAATCACAACACATGCACACACACAACCATGTGAGACAGAAGGCAGGAACAATCACAGAAAATACTAATCACCAAGTGTTTATAATGGCTATATAGATCCATCATTAACATTAACAATAGAAAAGATATATTGGAGAAAGGAGGAAAACCTAAAGATATAAGGACAAGATGTGTTAAGGATTTAAAAGGAATTTAGACTTCTTAAAGAAATTATATTCATGCTCATGCCATATTTTGCACATCCAATGTTTTTCTTTTCCATTTCTCGACTTTCTTGTGCATTTCTCATAACTAGTGAAATAGACTTGCAGAGAAAATCAAGCTGAGTGGAAAACAGACTAAAATAGGTCAAGGATAGATTCTAGATGTACTTGATAATGGAATCTCCCTTTCTATTCGAGAGTACTATAGGAAATTGTTGACTTCAAGTAAACACCATGAAAAAACACCACAGATTTATTCATCTGAGTTGAAAAAAAATATGGGAGAAAAAATTTAAAAAAAAGCATTTTAGCTTTTTATTTTCCTTATGTTTTTTCATTTCCCTGTTCTCTAATGTGGCCAAAATGGCAAACCTTCAAAGGTTTTTGCATTTCAGCTGTGTATGGGGAAAAGTGAAAATTACAGGTACCATAAATTGAATGAGCTATCAAAAAGAAATATTGATCATAGGACAACCAAACAAACTATTAACAGAATATAAGAACTTTTCATGATATTCATAGATTCATCAAGATTGAATAAGAAAAATCCTAGATTAGTATAACTTGGTCAATAGAAAAACTCAAATCATTCCACTTACCACTCCAATATGCCATTCTCTGAAATTCAAGTTATTGAAATCACTCATTCATTTCCTGCATGAAAACCCAAAGTGCATTTGAACGATCAGTTTTGAAAAAGACTATTCATTTAGTTCAATATATGCTCTCCTTGTACACATGTGACAACATTCTATGCTCGTGTAGCCGAAAATGCATTTGCTACTTCCCATCACAGATAATATGCTATACCAGATCTCACAACAATTATGATAAAAAGATAAAGGCAATTCTGAAGGAACAAAGGCTAGTGACATACAACAGATTTTCAAAATGGCATATGAAGATCAAATGTTCCAAGAATAAGTAGCTAGTGGCAACAAGACAACCACAGTAGGAAGTTAGCAATCAACAAGAGGAAGAAGAATGAACAGCCAGCACGGAGTTTAAATTGTCAAATTTAAACCAGTCACTTCCCATTCACAAGAGAGCCTATGAAGCTCAAAATAAGGATATGGTCAAACAAAATGCATACTTAGCTATGGTTTTTTGTAAAAACAAAAGATTAACTATGGTTATTTTGTAGAAGTAATAAAATAGAATAATAATTGATGGAAACAAATGGAATGTATGAAATATAGCCCTCCTCACTGTTCGTAGGCCTCAAACATGGCTCTGTAAATGAAGGAACGCTAAACAAAGTCATAAAAACATGATGCATTTAGAGTTGTCAAGCATCACAAAAGAGAAATATCCTCCATAGAAGAGAATTTATAATTTCTATATTAGGAATCTCAAATAACACACCAAGATAAGAACTATGTAAATGAAATTAGGTGTTAAAGAGCATTAACAGTAAAAAAAAATAGAAGAGACTAAAGACTAAGGTCTCTGATGTATGTAACATCTATGAATTATGAAAGTGATAAAAGACAGGGGATGCAAGGAGGCATAGGGTAAATTATCATAATGCAATGCACACAAGAAGGACGTGCAAGTTAAGCCTTATATTTCTACTCTCCGAAAATAAAGGAATTTGACAACTACACAATTGCAAGATCTAACCTCTGAATAAGAGTTCATATCAATCTGACTATCAATTTTGTACTCGCTGACAAGTTTCTATATAACTAGGATTGTAAAGAAAGCACCCAAAAATTTTAATGCTAGATGTTCCCATGGCAATACAATATGAGGTTCTACAGAAGCATTTATTTTTTCTTATATTTGTCGAATTAAAAATTTCACGTGTTTTAATATCAGGAAAAGAGTTAACTTCCAAATATGAATACAAAGAAAAGATGTAAATAATAACACTTAGAAGTAAGCAATTTCAAAGTAACAGGAAGAAACAGTCGAGAGTTAACATACAATACTAAAAATAGGTGGCAATGTTCTTTGTCTTGTAGAATTATGAGTTGGGATAGCTGTGAAAAATGGGGACAACTCTCGAGATCTGAAAGTCCATCTGATTTAAACAGAAAAGAGATAGTATTCGTAATTATCATCACCGCCGCTGGATTGCTTCTTCTAACTAAAAAAGGATGCCTAAAGAAAAAGTGTTTGTAAGTGCATTTCAAAAAGAAACAAAAAATTGTTTTTATATGTGTAGTGGAAGGATAGCACAGAAGCAGCCACTGAAATAAGCAAATGTTCCACAAATAAACAAGTTTTCCATCCGGGTGAAATGTCTATCACCCAAGCAATCCTTTAGCCTTGAAAGAAATCTCATTGCTAACAGTAACTACTAATGCATGGATGTAATTATGAATGTCGTATACTGGGGATAAGCAGGCCACAGGACAGGTCAGAGGACTACATCTCAAACCTAGAAATGGGCCCCCAGTATTAGATAATGAAATATCTGTGGGGCACAAAAGAAGATCAACTCGGCTATTTATCATTTTAGATTTTTATTGCGTTGGACTGAAATTATAATCCCACAAAAAGCAAAGCACCTAGTACTCTTCCTTTGATGGAAAATGCAATTTTAGGGAAATGTTGAATATTCATGGAACTCTAGAAGTACGAAATAAAAAACAGAGGGATGAGTTATCCAAATTATTTAATAATATAACTTGAGATTCCATACAATACTTGAACATATTTCTCCATTTTTGTACTGATTCCAACAATCATTATATCTTAAAAGTTAAAGTTCTAGACATTGGAACTCAATAAAGTTAACTTGCTCCATCCACAGATGACAGAATCTAGAACCAAAGTCAGTGAGAATAGCTGAAGAAAGAAAAATAATATGATCTCTTTAGCCAGTCTACTTTAGCAGGCATGCCTCAGGTGATATCATTGTAAAGATGTCATATATGATGCTACTACAAATCAGAAAATGATAAGAGCAACATATCAAATACCAAATGTGGTAAAATTGCTGCTACATTTGTATTCAAGAGCAAGTGAAGGGCCACTTCAAGTAGAATCTTGGAATTCAAATACTCTTGGGTTTGGTAAGAGAATTCACTAAGAGATATAGTATAACAGAATCATTTGAGTTCATACAGATAGTATAACAGAATCATTTGACTTCATAGAATACATGTGTTGTAGGTCCTTCTTTATTTTGTGTAGCTTGGCAAATTTATTTTGGTGAAAAAAAAAGATGCAGGTAGTCTAGGCATTTAATTTAGCATTCAATAAATTCAATAGCAGAATCTATTGATACATGGTTTAAGCTTCTGGCATCGTAAGCTTGAACATCACTATATACAGAATTAAAGGCTAGTAGCCTAGTACTAAGATTTGGCATTGCCCGTGTACAAGGAGCAGAAGGATAGCACAATCCTGTCTCTTTGTTCATAAGATTTCCTGTTATAATCTCCACATAAGAATACAACACAAATAAAATGATCCTCCCTTTGGAGTCTAGATAGGCAACTAACCACAATTTAGGCCAGCCCCCCTACTACAAAGGAACAAAACATTAATATGCACCAAAACATCCTAAACAGTGCAGATAATAGATAGGCTCTATGTTAGGTCACACCTATTAAATAGGAAACTAACTTAAGGTTATTGTAATTTTTAAGAAATATTCAGGCAAACCTTCTGTTTTCAGCAATTGATCTATTGATCTAGTTGAGCACATTTCCAAGAGACGATTCATAATTTCTCTGCAAACCATTAACTAAACAATAGATGCGACAAATATCTAACCCACAATTTAATATGCAAGAAGTCTGACTAAAAACAACTTCAAACCCAAAGAAGTCACAGGAAACGAAATTAAGAAAGATCAGGAACCAATTTCTTCTCACATTATATATCCCTCTGAGCAGAATGGTGATTATACAATAATGAAAAACTGAAAACCTCTACAGATAAGCTTGGAAACAGCACTTCCAACTGGATAATTGAATTAGACTTTGATACATTCTAGAACTGTAAAATAAAATTGACTAAGGGAACGGACATAAAAAATTGCCAGTTGTACAATTTAACCTTTTTAAAAGAAAGTAACCAAGACTGACCAACCAGACTTCAGAAATTAATCACATTTATCTGCTATGTCTGTTCCTCCTCGATCACTCTTTATCTCTGTTGGTGTCAAGGTTAACATGTATTGATTCCATCCTTGCAATCTTTGGTCAAGTTATTAAAGGTCTCCACACGAGTCTTTTCCCTGAAGGAAACTTCTGTGTCTACTTCCACTCTCATGTAACCATCAAAATCAACAGGTTGGCCTTTGTTGAGAAGAGTAGTCTCATTGTACCACTCACTATTCTTCGCCCATAAATCTTTATAATCATCCAGGAGAGAGACCTTGAAACAGGATCTCAACTTGTCAAAATAGTGGTAATCTGGCTCGTTGGTAGCAATATACAATTTCCTCTAATATTGAATTAAATTGGTGAGCTTGCTCAAAATTGCATCAGGTGAGGTATCTCTATGTAGATTGGGCCAGAGTTCCTTGTCCTCGACTTTTTCACCTCTAACAATGTGGACTGCATCATAATCCCAGTCAAGGCTTCCACTGATTGTTGAGACAATGTTCATCAGCCGTTTATACTTCCACAGCAGATGTCAGGGCCTCTCAATATACTTCTCCGCTGACCCTTCACAGACACGATACCAATAATTTTCAGGCTCTGGTTGATCAAAATCCCTCCAAATGATTGTACTTTTGTCTCTTTTCAATCGCATGGGACTGACTTTGTAGTCAGTTACTTTCCTGACAGGGATTTGATCCTTTTTTATGATCCCTATTCCATTTCTTCCATTCTTGTAGAAATTTCCCCTCCTCAACGACAGAGGTGCTCTCTTTCAAATGCTCGAAGTCATAGTAGTATCGAAAGTCCTTCCCCTCCTCATCCTTGTTGCTTGGAGTGTACCTAGAAGAAAGGCAAGGTCGTACAATTGAAGTCAGTGAATGGCTCTACTGATTTTCAGAGGTTGAACAAAGGTGGAAAGCTCAGACACTTTGTGGTGCATATGACACTAAAAATGAATCTGAATGGTGCAATAAATTAATTAATCGGTTTGAGAAATTGTGATTTTGCCAAAACAACAAACAACACTGGTAGAATAGTAGGAGCTCAACTCCATCTGATTACCGAGTATAAAATAATTAACTGCAACCTTGGACCCTCAGGTAAGGAATTTTTGTAAGCTAAATGCAGTTGGAACACCAGATTTGAAGTTTGTTATCTAATAAATTTCGTCTTTCTTTTAGCAAAAAGAGTGACAATATTATTAAATCCACGTAAAAACTGAAATGGACATTGCTTCAAAGTTCATACAAACTTATAGACAAGGTGCTAACAAATAGATTAAAAAAGATTCCAAACAATTTTATCACAGGGGCAAATCTTGGATGGTAATAACACTGCCCAAGAAACCATCACCTCCCTTTAAATAGACAAAAAGAGAGACATGCTAATTAAATACATGTCCAGAGCTTATGATAGGTTGAACAAGACCTTCCGGCAGAAAATGATAAAACAAGTTGGGTTCATTTAAGATTGGAGAGAATGGGTTCTAGGCTGTGTTACTCGAGCATCTTATTTTTTCCTAGTAAATGGAGCACCAACAATGGTTCCTCTCCTTCAAGAGGTCTTTGCCAAGGGGATCCCATTCCCCTTTATCTATTTTTCATTGTAGCTGGGTATCAAATTTCAATAGATTGATAAACAAGTTGAAAAAATTCAGGGATGAAAGGAGCTAAAATCTCAGGGACCGAAGATAGAGCATCCTAATTACAATTTGTTCATGGTACTCTTAGCAGGTTAAAATCATTAAAGCTGGAACAGCTGCTAGGAATACACTTAAAGAACTCAACAGGGGAGATTGATGACGAAAAATCCAGGATATGCAAGCAAATATATGTAGAATATTAAATTGCAAAAGAGCCTTTCCCTGCAAAACATTTGGGATTGTCCTTGATTCATAGTTCAGCAAAACTTTTCAAATAGGAGGATATCGCTTCAAATATAGGAGTTAGACTAGACAATACAACATTCAAAAACTTTCCCTATACAACTTATCAAGATCATCCAGCAAGTTATTCCAGCCTACATCTTTTCAGCCTTGGTAACCCCAGAAATTGTGTTTGAAGAAACTACCGCAGATCCAAAGACAAAATTGCCAAATGCTACAAAGCGAGACAGAAGATGATCTCTTGTGGTGTGTAAAACAATCTGCAAACCAAAATCTTCAGAAGGTCTGAGTCAAAAAAGGAAATATTTCAATATAGCTCTGGACAAAATTATTTGGAGATATTACAATAGGAAAGAGGGATAATGGGCAATAATTTGAAAGAATAATATGTCAACGCCCTTCAAATTGAAGAAAATATCAGTAGAATCCCAAACTGTAAAAGAGCCTCTCTCCCTGCAGAACAATTGGGATATTGCTTCAAAAATCAGATTTACACTGGACAATTCCACATTCAAAAGGTAGGATCACTCTTATCAAGATGATCCAGCAAGCTATTCCAACCTCACTGGACAATTCCACATTCAAAAGGGTAGGATCACTCTTATCAATATGGTCCAGCAAGCTATTCCAACATCCATGTTTTTAGTCTTGGGAACCCCAGAAATTGTTTTTGAAGGAACTAGAAAAAATCCAAAGACACAATTGGCGAATGCTACAAACAAGACAGAAAGTGAACTCCTGTGGTGTGCAAAACAATCTGCAAATCAAAATATTCAGAGGGTCTGACTAAGAAGTGGAAATATTTCAATATAACTCTCAGAGGACAAGATTATGTGGAGATGTTACAATAAGAAAGGGGCATAATGGGCTAGAATTTTAAAGAATAAATATACAGTCGACTTTAGTGAGAATTATTACTTCTCTGAAAGGATCTTCAATTTGCAATGGGTATCCAACAAGGTAGGAACCTAGGCTCTAGCTCAAACATACAGCACTGGAGAAGTGAACAATTGGAAAAATGGTCTTGTTTTGTGAGTCTTCAAGTGCACCAACTGAGCTTTTGGTCAAACGGGAAAACCTGGCAGAAACCAAATAGGCATTTGAAATAAGCAATTGGCTAGGAATAGCAGATTATATGGAAACATCAGAAGTTTCTTTAGCCAATCTACCCTCACAGAAAGGAAATGGAAGCCACTCTCATGGCTGGACAATCTAAACTATGAATTAAAAGAGGCCTTGGAAACTTATCCAAAAGATAAGATTCCCCTTCTTGGAGGAAGAAGATATAGTGAGTTTTCAGTTCAACAAGCTTATAAGTTATTTTCTGTAAATCCAAGAAGATGAGGATATTAAGGTGCCTATCCACTGGATCGATGAAGCAATAAAGAATTCTACCATTCAACAGGATTGGAGGAGCTAAAATGCCAGTGCCAAGAGAGTTCCCCCACAACTTGAATGAAGGAAGACAACATGTATAATCGCAGCTCAAAGGCCGAAACAAGAGGCATTGACGAGGACAGAGATGGGGGAAACAAGGACGGGAGTGGAAAAAGACATTTACCAGATAAAATTTGGACAAAAAATGTGGAAAAAAGGTTCTTGCACTATAAAATTGCAGATCTTATCCAAAACAAAACCGAATACTAATCGATGAAAATATGAAATAATGATGTTTCCTTGGCCAATCACTGTACTACAAATTGCAGCACGAAAAGGGGAAAAAGCCACATATTTTCTAGCCAACTGCATAAACGACATTGGCATGATGGGGCAACCTGAAGGTAACAACAAGAAAGTAGAGAAGGAAATGCAAAACAGAATTCATTCCGCTTTTAGAAGGTGGGCCGAGTAAATACAAATCCAAAATCCTAAACATGTTACGGGATATCTTATATTTAATAATTTGGAACATATGAAATAAACGAAATCATGGGATCTTCAGGGAAAGGGAAACTTCAGGACTTTTATGTGGTAAAGAACATTACAACGAACTTGCTTGAAACAATCAAAGCTCTGCAAACACTAGCAACAAGATCCAAGAAAATCCAAAAACTGATACTCGTTTATCAATACACAGACACAAACATCAAGATTCAAGAAAATCCAAAAGAATTAATATATCCACTTATGGGAGAAGATTGAGGCCAGCGGGCATATCCACCAACGCCTGGAGCTATAGGGACCTCACTGGGTGTCTTGAAAGAAGAAAATGCTGCCAAGACATAAAAGAAAAGGGTCAATAACATAATTCCAATCAACGGCCAACAAGCTAAAGAATGAGACTTCTTCCTGTACCTAAACTCTAACAAATCCAACACTATAAGATAATATATTCTGATCAGAATGCAGTTGAAAGTAAAAAAAATAAATAAATAAATAAAATAAAATAAAAATAAAAATAAAAAATAAAATAAAATAAAATAAAAATAAAAATAAAAAATCTAAAAGTAATGGATATGTGTTCGAGTTTACCGTCCGTTATTATTATGTTTATCCGTTTCATTGCAAACCAACAAACTTAAGTATTAAAGAAAAAAATGAAGAAATGTAGAAGGGGAAACATCTTAGCTTGGGCTACAAGGAGACTTAAAGAGCAGATCAGCTCATCCAAGCTTATCTTGAGCCCAAAATAATACAATACACTTAAAAATTAAATCAGTGTATATACACCACAAACATGAATATACCCAAAACAGAAATCCCAAAC
The DNA here is from genome assembly GCA_034641835.2 of Pinus albicaulis. Lineage (NCBI taxonomy): Eukaryota > Viridiplantae > Streptophyta > Pinopsida > Pinales > Pinaceae > Pinus > Pinus albicaulis. The sequence goes on along the minus strand of CM076575.1, from coordinate 924,744,006 downwards.
CCCACAAAAAAGCCCCTGGCACAACCCCAATATCCCCCCTCACCTTTAGTATTATTGTTAGCAGTAGCTGAAGAAGGACTATCTGCGTTTGTTTTGCTATAGGCCGAATATGTCAAGGTAAAAACATCATGAACCTTTGCAAAGCAACTCCCTGTGGCATTTTTAGCCACCGGTTCCACTTCAGAAACCATGTCCTGCTACACAATTTCCACCTGCAAAACCTGTAATAACCAAAAGCTCTCCTTACGAGGCCTTGGCCTCTCCTGCCTTTAAGCGCAGGATACCTTAAGCTCGCACGTCCTTAAACTCATGGATTCCTTATTGAAAACATCTATTAATAGCAAAATCGTATTCTAGCCAAAATACCCCTTGTGCGACCGAATCCATTTAGGTGAACAATTGGGCAATCACTGAACTCACAAACCCCTACCATCAACACTCGGCCCGACCCTAACGGACCATGATGGGATTCCTATGACTGTGTTTTTCCAACTCGGCCTCGCTCAGCCAGCAAGAACCTCTCCGAACCACTGAAAAAATGGGGCGAATGCCATGGAAATCTGGAAAATTGGTTGAAAAAATGGGGCGAATGCCATGGAAATCTGGAAAATCGGGGGCGAATTTCATGTTTCCAGTTTTGTGCGCCCTTTTTTTGTGGGCTAATATTAAATAATTAATTATTTTTAAAATATTTTTTGGGCTAACTTTATTAAACTATAAAAAATGGGTTTTATATAAAAAATTCACCTTTGGGCTAAAATTTGCCCCTAAAATTTTCCCTGGGAAGCATTTTCAAAACCACATGATGTCTGAATTGACTGCCAAGTTAGGATTGTCACATGATAATTCTACTCCTTACTATCCACAATCAAATGGACAAGTTGAGGCTATCAAAAAAATTCTTAAAAGTATGCTTCAACGAATGATAGGAGTTCGTAAAAGAAACTGGAATTTGATCCTATACTCTTCCTTGTGGGCGTATCTAACCTCGGTGAGTAACACAACTGGATTCACTCCTTTTCAATTGGTGTATGGCCTAGAAGTTATCTTTCCTATCCAATGTGAAATACCATCGTTAAAACTCGCAATAGACTTGTTACCTGACACCTCAGAAGAAGAAGCACGTCTCCTTAACCTCATCCATCTTGATGAAACGCGTCGTGAAGCCCGATTTGCCAATGAAGCGCATAAGTGACCTATAAAGGCATAATACGATAAAAAATTACAGCCTCGCATTTTCTCAGAGGGCTACTTGGTCCTTCTTTATGATCAAGAAGTTGATGTAATAGGTACAGGGAAATTTGAACCATTATGGCATGGCCCCTATATTGTCAAAATATTTCTTGCTAATGGTGCCTATGAGTTGGTTTATTACGATGGAATTCTATTGGCGTAGCCTAGAAATGGGTTGTATTTGAACGTTACTATGCTTAATCATGTGCGTAGTAATTTTTTGTATTACACTGCATATATATGTTGTTGATTTGCATTCACTATCTTAATTTTTTTTAGAGTTTTCTTGACATTAGTAATCCACTTTACATTTCATCGCAGATGTCTGAATCTTCGGAACCATTTGTTGGATATGTTGATGGTGCTAGTCGTAGTACGTAGAATCTATCCTCTGCAGCGTGGGCCATTTTCGCTCCGAACGGTGAGTTAGTGAGTTTTCAAGGGATTTGTATTGTTAGATCGACAAACAATATCGTTGATTATAGTGCGTTGATCAAACTTCTCTCTGATGCCATTTCATTTGGTATTAAGGTTAGACTCACAACTTGTGGTAGTACAACTTACTAGTGTTTATAATGTTAGAAATCCAACACTGCATAGATTGTTCCTAAGAGTTCGACTTTTGGAAAGACATTTTAATTTTATTCAATATCAACAAAATTCTAGAAATTTTAACACATTGACTGATTCATTAGCTAATCAAGTTTTAGACAAGAATTTGCAACATATGTATAGAAAACATTCACATCATTGAATAGGAATGCACAATAAACATAAGAAAAAATCTCAAATCATATAGATAGATAGTTATAGGTTTTTACAAAATTTGTGCCGAAGACACATTGGTCATCTGACCTCAAAATGTATGAAAAATGTCACAAGTAAACTAGTCGTGCTCGTGGTAACATGCTATAGATCTAGGTATCCTACGGAGTAACCGCATCCAGCGGTTAGGAAACCCAATAGTGTGTCACTACAGTCGCATGGGTAACTCTTCGATTCGGAAATCTGGAATCCCGAAGGTCAACCCCTCTATGTGTTTCCGAAGCTTAGCAGAGTTTCAGCCATATCAAGATCCTGGAGGACTACTCTCCCGATAGCCCTCTCTGCTGGTGCATCTGCTTCGTGCTCTGGTTCCTCTACTAGTTGAACACGACCAACATCTGCATTACATTAAACATTTAGTTTAGTCTTGGGAAAACATCAAAAATACAAAAAAATTGTATAAACCTTAGGAAAATAAAAAACATGGTCAAAACATTCTTACCCATTGCACCCCACTGAGCGCCTTCTGGTAATGCTAAATCTGGATCTCCTCGGAAATCAACGCCCGTGTATGCATACTCGTCGATGGCGATGATATTTCATCAAAATCAAGCGAAGAATGCAGTAAAGAACACAATAGTCGATTGGCCTGCATTCCAACTCATGAGTTCTACCCATCTCTACATCCTAGGATCTCTAGGACTAGCTATATCCAGCATCACATGTTGTGTTTGCATCAGTGGAATCTGTTCTAAAGCAAAGGATATAAGGATTGAACCATAACTAAAATTCTTCTTACTTCCTCCCTTTGCTTTGTTCATTTGTTCCTTTATCTGAGAAAGAACAGCTTCAGACCAGTTGAAATTGTTGGCTCTAAGCACTCTAGCACGTACTGCATATACGATCTATTCACTACATGTAGTGTAACGGTGCCAACAAGTTTAGCGATCATGAAAAGGATAGTTCTCAAAGGCAAATCTCTAACATCTCAGATGTTTATCTTTCCATCTTTGCTTGGCTCTGCCCCTGGATAGGAATGCTGCAGAATATAATCTCTCACAGTCTTCCCTCCAACAACAGACCCTGAGAGTGAAATAGGCAAGCCTCTCCTCGACAAACCTTTGAGAAAATATACATCCTTGACTGTTATGGGAACCACTTGGTTCTTAATATGAAATGCCTCAATAGCTGGATCCCATGCTCGAACTAAGAACTCCAAGTGTTCTATTTGTTGCCTCATCCTTGACAACCTGAAGTACTTAAGAAGTCCACAATCTCTTAGGGCTCTTAATGTACCCGGATCATTTATGGAAATCATTCCTGTTCTTCATATTCTCTTTCTCTCCATGTAATCATCATTGCAATCCGATGGAAACCTGAAATACAACCATAAGATCCATTAGATTCCATTCATTGCAAAAAACTAGGCAAATTTTGGACATAATATGAAAATAAAAAACTTAGATTGCGCCCAACGCACTCCCTAACAAGAGACAGTGTGTTGCATGTGTAAGTACCCTTCACTGTACTTGCTATGCAATGCAGGTTTCGACATTCAGGGGTGTGTTGCCCTCTTTTTGGGAAGAATTTACCCTAGGGGCCTTAAAACCCTGAAAATTTGCAAAAATTGGAAATGAAATGAATACTAAAGGAAAGAGGAGGTTCATGGCACTAATCTGGATCAAACGACAGTGAAATCCGTCCACAGAAACGATCGCAATCAATAGTTGAAGTTTGGGGGAAAAATCAGGTTCAGAGCTCCAAAGTGCAAATGGTAACTATGGAATGGTAAAAATGAATAGTGAAACTACTTTTAATAATAATTTAATTATTTGCAAGTTAAATTTATTGCTATGACTATAGTTTTATTATGTTTTTATCATGAAACAGGTATTTTTAATCCATTTGATGTTGTTTTGAACAGGATATACAACTGATGAACAGATTAGTCGTGCATATTTATTTCAAAGAATGACTTGACCACAAAGCATACTTTTTCTCCTTATTTTTTGAGCTTTGTTAAAAATGAAAAAGGATTTGAAGCGCACTTTTATCTCCTTTTCAAGCTTCGATAACAACAAAAAAGGAACCCCTAGAGTCTTCTTTCAGCGATTTTCGGACTCTGATAATGTGAAAAGATTTCCGATCACTTGTCTTTTCGAGCTCGTAAAAGTAAATGAATGGATATCTACTCAGTATAAGTTTAACCCTTTTCCGGACTGAGATAGATTATTTACGAAAAAGGAATACCTTGGTTAAACATGACCAAAGAGGTTCTCTCAAATATTATTTTACACTTTTTCGGATCTAAGTGACAAATATATGAAAAAGTACTTATGGATTTTTTTTTCGTCCTCTTTTTCAAACTCTATAAATATGAAAAAGGATCGGGCTATCACTGTCGTTAAGCTCGTTAAAACATAAAATAGTGACGGGCTTGTCGATCATGGCAAGAATCGAGTTTCATTGATTAGTAGACTCGTTAAATTATTAAATAGTGATACTTTATTCGACCGAAGGGTTGAATTATAGATCAATAAAATGTTATCCTCCTCAAGCTTGTTAAAAAATAAAGAGGTACTGGTCGACAAATGACCGGGGAAAATTTGGGAAAAATGAGCAAGAATTATTTATGGTAGCAAGTCGCTCTTGAACATGACACTTCCTTCACTCCATGTCCGTGACTATTTGGGTTGGGTAATCTTCTTGACGGTTCATTCATATCTATGGTTCATCATACCTTCACTTCAGTTTTGGGTCAATGCTACCAACTCATCTCAGTGTCGTCGATATGTTCAAGAGAAGTCATCCAGTGAATACTCATCCTTCTGCAATACTCATAAACCTTCATTCTCATGACCGTCATCCCTGAAAATTGCTATATCAAGTCATACCTTTGTCTCTGAAATCAGTAACTCTCGTTTCTCAATAAGGTGACTTTCTGTCGACGACAATTCAACATCCGGGAAGTTCACTTAGAAACATCAAATTCCAATACCATGAGGCTTGTTACAGCATCGACAAGATCCTCGCTTCCAGACTTTTGACTGAAATATTTTGTTTGGCGTTCAACATAAAATCATCTATTCACGCCTTATGAAATGTACTACAGTAACTTGAGGGCCATTGACATTAATGGTGGTTCTCTCGTGTTTGTTAACAGCTCACTTCATTGGTGGTAATCAAATGATGTCTTTCCACGTTTGACTACAAATCATATATTCGCATGGCTAGACTTGTACCCGAATGATCGAGTGAACGAGATAAGAAGACCTCGAATCTAGTTTCAGCCATCTGGGCTGCAATTTCAGGATTGTTGTACACATCATTTGTACAGTGACCTGATATACAGATTGCCATCCAAACATGGGCCTATATCTGTAGGCATGTCTGCATTTGGGCAACATTCCAATGAAGACGACTTTCTAAATTGTGTACATGTTATTAGATTGTTTATGTGTTGAATATGGGAATGCCTACCCTCAGCAATTATGATCAAATAGGATATATCATGATGTAATGTATTGTAATATTGATGCAAGTGACCACTCCGCTTCATCTCCAGACCATCACAGTGTAAATCATCTCAATCAAATGTTTTTATTATTATTTTGACTTCATGCTTTAGGGGGAAATTTGTTATAGGTCAATTTGGGCATCATTCCCAATGACTTGGTTAACTAGGCATCATCTCTAGGACCAATAACTAAGGGTCTATCATCCCCTGTCATTTCAAGTTGCTACATGTCCTAAGATAAAGAACAAGACAAATCATACATGACTTTCATCAAGAAAAGGTTTCCAAGGTTTGAAGTTTATAATATATCATATGAGAGCTCATCATCGCTACCTCTAAAGGGACTAAGTGTGTTGCATATGCAGGTAACCCCATGCAAGGCTGCTCTGCAAAGCACTTCCCGAAATTCACAGGTGTGTTGGTCACATTGGGAGCGAAATTCTCATTGTTCCGGAATCTCCACTTGGCCAGTGCCTTCTAGAAGAGTTCACATGTGTCAAGCTTCGAATATAAGTTTCCATTTGACATCTACAATATTGGGAACATGTCTTGCCTATTATTGGAAAGCCATTGATTGTAAAACTACCTTCAGCTTCTCTATAAATTGAGCATAGATCTGAGTGCTTGGTAAGGAAGAATTTGAATAAAGAAATGTTAGTGGATTTTCAATTGAGAGTTAGATTTTTGTAAAAGCTACTGGAGAGATTTATACTACGATGAGGTTAAGGAATGTTGTTGGAGATGGTCACTTCAAATCAGTCACTAGGTTGTAACCTCTCCTTCTATCATTAATAAAGAGTACAACTTATTTTTCCCTATATGCATCTGTATTGGATTTGATTTTCTATATTGCAAGATCTTCGTTGATGTATAAGGTTTATGCTTTACTGATTTAGCAAACTAAATTGAATAGACATCTGTATTATTGTTATCTTCTATTGTTTAGTGTTCATTCTTGCAGGAAATATTTCACACAGCCGGCTAGAATTTGAAGCTACAACAGAAGCGACAGAAGGAATCATTTGGAACCTCTTGGATTCCAAGTAAGCCTCTAATCCATTTTGTGTGTCTGTTCTTAGTTAGGAAAAGTAGTTGTATACTCTTTAATCTATTGTTCTATATTAGCACCTATATAGGGAAGCATGTTTTATCCGTAATTCACAATTATGTCCAACAGCGTCAATCATCACTTCTGGGGCTTGCACCCGGTAACCAAGACTTCCCAGGAGGTCACCCATCCCAGAACTCCTCTGGCTCAAGCTTGTTTAACTATGGATTTTTCCCCATAATAAAGCCCACTTAGCTTGCTACTGTTGGGCAGATTAATCAATCTTGCGGACAAGACCGATCTCCCTAGTACCAAAAGGTAATCTAGCAACAAACAGCGAAATAAACCTATCTTTCTCTAAACATATACGATTTACAAAAAGCACTATAGAGGTGTCAAAGACTTACCGTAGGTCCAATTCTTTTTCGAAGTAGTTGTTGTCCCTCGTGCACTTGAAGGAGTTATCTTCGTAAACCTACAGTCACAAACAAGCAAACATTAAATAGCACCTGTATAGTAAACATCATAAATCATGTTTATCATCTTGATCAAGGAATCCATGAAATAAACAGTTAACTAACAGCTTATTGAGAAAAATGAATTCATTTGTATTAACTTTGAAAGAAGGAAAACCTTACAACCTTAGCCTTGATGTTGAACAGGCCTTCCCGGGGTCCGAAGTAGGAATCTCCTCTACTCTGACAAGCCTTGCACTCTTCCAACCGAGACAGATAGAGGTATGTGATCTTTCCTCACAAAATCTCAGTTAAATGAGTCTGAATCCCAACAGCACTTTACCTCAAACAATTCTAAAGCTTGAACCCATCAATTATTCCATTGTAACCCTTTGAGGCTACCCAAGGCCTCTTTTTATAGTGCAAAAGAGGAGGTTTCAGCTCCATACAAGAAGGGATAAAATCCTCCTTCAAAGGGATAAGCTCCTCACATCAAGGGGTTAGCTCCATAAGGTATGGGATACATGAACCTCAAAAGAGCGGACTTGCCACCGTAAGATTCCTTCCAGAAGCTTCTAGAAATGATTGAAAGTGAACTTTTTAGAGTTTACTTGCACCTTTTTAACTTTTACAGGGGTCCGCACCCTTAACATAGAGATAGCGCGGTCAGGTACGCAGGAGACATGACCATTAGGTGCAAGACCACAAGTAAGACAAAAAGAAAGTGCAATACCAGAGTTTTAGAGACTTTGAGAGCTTTCTCTTATTTTTAAGGCTTGAAATGAGGAACTGATGTGTTAGACTTGCAAAGGAGGAAAGTATGAGTGATAATGAGCTCATACAGACAACGAAATGTCAAGGTGACAATTTTCAGTGTAACAGCTACCCCATTTGCAAAACCTTAGCAAGTATTGTGCCTCATGAACCATTCAAGTAGAGATCCATTTACTCTTTTTATTTTAAGTATGAGGGGTTTCCGCAGTGCATTATATTAGATATCAATTTTGGGATTCAACTGTGTTAAGTAAGTCATTCATATATGACCATTTCCATGAGAGGTAGTCGTAACTGACTAATTTCTCATGATTTTTTAATATTCCACTTAGCACTCATTGCATCGGGTGATGCTCACAGGGGTGAATAAGTGGAATTGAAACTAGTGAAATGAATCACATAGCGTCAATCATCACTTCTGGGGCTTGCACCCAGTAACCAGGACCTCCCGGGAGGTCACCCATCCCAAAACTCCTTTGGCTCAAGCGCACTTAACTGTGGAGTTTGCCCCACAATAAAGCCCACTTAGCTTGCTACCCCATTTGCAAAACATTAGCAAGTATCAATTTTTGGATTCAACTGTGTTAAGTAAGTCATTCATCTATGACCATTTCCATGAGAAGTAGTTGTAACTGACTAATTTCTCATGATTTTTTAATATTCCACTTAGCACTCATTGCATCGGGTGATGCTCACAGGGGTGAAGAAGTGGGATTGAAACTAGTGAAATGAATCACATAGCGTCAATCATCACTTCTGGGGCTTGCACCCAGTAACCAGGACTTCCCGGGAGGTCACCCATCCTAGAACTTTTTTGGGTCAAGAGAACTTAACTGTGGATTTTTCCCCACACTAAAGCCCACTTAGATTGCTACCCCATTTGCAAAACCTTAGCAAGTATTGTGCCTCATGAACCATTCAAGTAGAGATCCCTTTACTCTTTGTATTTTAAGTATGAGGGATTTCCGTAGTGCATTATATTAGATATCAATTTTTGGATTCAACTGCGTTAAGTAAGTCATTCATCTATGACCATTTCCATGAGAGGTATTCGTAACTAACTAATTTCTCATGATTTTTGAATAGCGTTAAGTAAGTCATTCATCTATGACAATTTCCATGAGAGGTATTCGTAACTGACTAATTTCTCATGATTTTTGAATAGTCCATTTAGCACTCATTGCATCGGGTGATGCTCACAGGGGTGAAGAAGTGGGATTGAAAATAGTGAAATGAATCACATAATGTCAATAATCACTTCCGAGGCTTGCACCCGGTAACCAGGACTTCCCGGGAGGTCACCCATCCCAGAACTCCTCTAGCTCAAGCGCGCTTAACTGTGGAGTTTTCCCCACAATAATCCCACTTAGCTTTCTACCCCATTTGCAAAACCTTAGCAAGTATTGTGCCTCATGAACCATTCAAGTAGAGATCCCTTAACTCTTTGTATTTTAAGTATGAGGGGTTTCCGCAGTGCATTATATTAGATATCAATTTTGGGATTCAATTGCATTAAGTAAGTCATTCATCTATGACCATTTCCATGAGAGGTAGTCGTAACTGACTAATTTCTCATGATTTGTGAATATTCCACTTAGCACTCATTGCATCGAGTGATGCTCACATGGGTGAAGAAGTGGGATTGAAACTAGTGAAATGAATCACATAGCTTCAGTCATCACTTCCAGGGCTTGCACACGGTAACCAAGACTTCCCGGGAGGTCACCCATCCCAGAACTCCTTTGGCTCAAACACGCTTAACTGTGGAGTTTTCCCCACAATAAAGTCCACTTAGCTTGCTACCCCATTTGCAAAACCTTAGCAAGTATTGTGCCTCATGAACCATTCAATTAGAGATCCCTTTACTCTTTATATTTTAAGTATGAGGGGTTTCCGCAGTGCATTATATTAGATATCAATTTTGGGATTCAATTGTGTTAAGTAAGTCATTCATCTCTGACCATTTCCATGAGAGGTAGTCATAACTGACTAATTTCTCATACTTTTTAATAGTCCACTTATCACTCATTTCATCAGGTGATGCTTACAGGGGTGAAGAAGTGGGATTGAAACTAGTGAAACGAATCACATAGCGTCAATCATCACTTCCGGGGCTTGCACCGGGTAACCAACACTTCCCGGGAGGTCACCCATCCCAAAACTCCTCTGGCTCGAGTGCACTTAATTGTGAATTTTTCCCCACAATATATCCCACTTAGCTTGCTACCCCATTTGCAAAACCTTAGCAAGTAGTGAGCCTCATGAACCATTCAAGTAGAGATCCCTTTACTCTTTATATTTTAAGTATGAGGGGTTTCCGCAGTGCATTATATTAGATATCAATTGATCCCTTTACTCTTTATATTTTAAGTATGAGGGGTTTTCGCAGTGCATTATATTAGATATCAATTTTGGGATTCAACTGCGTTAAGTAAGTCATTAATCTATGATCATTTCCATGAGAGGTAGTCATAACTGATTCATTTCTCATGATTTTTGAATAGTCCACTTAGCACTCATTACATCGGGTGATGCTCATAGGGGTGAAGAAGTGGGATTGAAACTAGTGAAATGAATCACATAGCATCAATCATCGCTTCCAGGGCTTGCACCTGGTAACCAGGACTTCCCGGGAGGCCACCCATCCCAGAACTCCTCTAGCTCAAGCACGCTTAACTGTGGATTTTTCCCCACAATAAAGCCCACTTAGCTTGCTACCCCATTTTCAAAACCTTAGCAAGTATTGTGCCTCATGAACCATTTAAGTGGAGATCCCTTTACTCTTTGTATTTTAAGTATGAGGGGTTTCCGCAGTTCATTATATTAGATATCAATTTTTGGATTCAACTGTGTTAAGTAAGTCATTCATCTATGGCCATTTCCATGAGAGGTAGTCGCAAATGACTAATTTCTCATGATTTTTGAATAGTCCACTTAGCACTCATTGCATCCGGTGATGCTCACAGGGGTGAAGAAGTGGGATTGAAACTAATGAAATGAATCACCTAGCGCCAATCATCACTTATGGGGCTTGCACCCGGTAATGAGGACTTCCCAGGAGGTCACCCATCCCAGACCTCCTCTGGATCAAGTGCGCTTAACTATGGAGTTTTCCCCACAATAAAGCCCATTTAGCTTACCACCCCATTTTCAAAACCTTAGCAAGTGTTAGTCATCAATAAATTTTTTATTTATCCAAAGATGACTAAGTTGAAAAATTCAGATTTCTAGAAACAAAATTTGCAGAAACATTGTGAGTTCTAGAAATCTCACAGCCTTCATTATCCTAAGTCTATCAGTCTCTCATAAAAACTTCACTCAAAGCTTCAAAATAACCCTGTTGGTTCAAAAGAAGACTGTTCCAAATTCCTCATTTCGTTCATTTTCTCCTTCACCACAAGTGTTCCTTTCTTCCCCCTGAGCTTGGCTATTGGTGAAGTATTCTAATCTGTTAATGTTTTTCCTTTTCTCCATTATGTTTCATCATTTCTTACTACTGTAGAGTAAAAGGTTTAGGCTAAGAAATGTCTCCTAGAAGCACCTTAGACCCGTTTACTCTTCACTGTTTTATGTTTTCCTCTGCTGAGGCACCTTAGAGAATTCTTAATTTCTCTCTTGAACCCTTATGCTTGTTTATTTCAGAAATAGTTCAATATAGCTGGCCTCAAGAATGATTTATGGTTTTCCCTGCTTACTTACTGCTACTTAAAAATTGTTTCTGAAGTCTCCCTTAAAAGTACCATTGTCCAAATTTTGCAAAAGAGGTCTGTTTTGATCATACCCTTTGTACTTACTCAAATAATTGTTTTGAAGGCCTTTATAGCTGTAATCGAAGATTTATAGGAGTTCCCTCTTCTATGAATGTAGTTATTTGTGAATCTTAAATGTTTTCTTATCCTTGAAAGTAAAATCTTTGGATGAAATAGAGCGTTCCTTAACTCCTATATTTTATTTGAAAAGTTTGTCTTGGAATTATTATTTGTTGAAGTGTGGTTTCTAGAATTTATGGTTAGCCCTGTCTATGGAATGCCTCTTCATTCTCAAATGATATTTTAAGTCCCTTTATTAAGAAGTACATATAATTAAGGATTCTTAATTGACCTTAGTTCTACTTTTCATTCTAAACCTTTAATGTTCATTTCATTTCACCTGAAACACTTTGAAGATCCAATAGCCAAGTTAGATTTTCCCCTTGATATCCCTGATTCATCTACAAACTTGTTACAATTTCCACTTGACTCCATTTCCCAATGACTTAGATATTTCCCTTTCCTATCTATGTTTCCTAGATCATCATGTCCCACCAAACAATCAAACAAACTCATGCTTAATAACTAGCCTAAAATCAACCTTTTACAAGCCAACAAGTCATATATTTGCAAACAATTGAGAGATCCCTCTCTGAGACTAGGAAGGCTAGACCTAGAGCTCTAAAGACTAGTTTATATGTTTCCTTGTCATTTGGTTTACCAATCGGCCAAATCACAAGACCCCAACATTTTGGCGATCACGGTGGGACCTTTTTTGAGTAAAAGTCCCTAAACAAGACACTCAGTATCCATTCAAGTGAATTATAGCTTTCTTCAAGCACTACCAGCATAATGGTAATCATGATAGGATATGTCTGAATCAATGGCAATCTAAGTAACCCTTAGGATTCTAAGAGACCCTTATCAAACCTTGGAGAAATCAGTTGATAAGCCATAGAGTAGACTATGTTTGTTTCACCACCTTAGCTAAGTGTTGAATCAGGTATAGGACACTCTCACAACCATAGAACTACAAAAAACTTAGAAAAACCCAAAACATTTCAAATTGGTTTTCAAATAAACCATTGGTGGTGGACAATAAAACATTTTACCTTCAAAAAAGCTAAAAATTTCCACCTGGCCACTCCACTAGCCCCAGTAGGCCTATTACCTCACTAGTACTCCATATTTCCTTAGGACTAGGCCTATTACCTCACTAGTACTCCAGATTTCCTTAGGACTGTGTTAACCAGCCCTGAGAAAGTTTAGAAACCTAGTTCCCTATTATAGAAATCACTGCGAGAGGAAAAATATTGAAAAAAGTCCTAAAAACTTCAAACCTCTCTAAATTTTGGAAACTGAAATCTGGCTTCACATAGGATTAACACTAGATCCCATCCAGATACTAATCCCCCTACCATAGTTGACAATCCAGAAAGGATTTTGTGGCAGACTTCTAGACCTGGAAAACTAACTACTGATAATACCATCCCAAGAACAAGATCTGTCCCTGAAAATCTTACAGTCTTGAACGATCCTCACTGACTTACCTTACATAAAGAATCTATTCAGAAATAAGTCTCAAAGTGATTTAAATCAAGCTGACTTTGAAACTACAGATTTGTAACAGAGCTTTAGCAGAGAAGCTTCACCTTCTACTCCACTTGATTTTCAGCTTCTCCATCATTTCAGCTCCTTCCATAACAAATCCGCTCATCATCAATTTGTTGGCCCAAGCATTTCTTCCACTCCTGTACACACATACATTGTTCAAAACACTCCAACTCCACCCACTTTCCCTCTTGTAAATCCCCCATTATTTCCTTTCATGGCAACATGGTATGCTCCTCTAGTCCTTCCTTTACCTTTAGTCAATTTTCCACAGGACTATCAGTCCAAGATTCCATTACATGATGCTAGTAGTTCTACTACTGCTTTACAACATGTGGAAAAGATGAATGACTATTTTGATAGAAATGAGATAGGTGATGAAACCATTAAACTCAGATTGTTTGCTCAAAGTTTAGGGGGAGAAGCAAGAAAATGGTTCAAAAAATTAACCCCTAATAGTATTAATGAACCCCAAGCTTTTCATTAATTATTCACAAACAAATGGGAAATCAGAAAAAACCCTCTCCAAATACTTTTAGATTACAACAACCTCAAGAGAAACACTGGGGAAAGTGTTCAAAACTATTTCACTAGATTCAATAGTGTTTATAACGCACTACCCCATATTTGAAACCTCCACAAGGCTCAGCTTTGGCCAAATTCCCTAAAGGATTTGATCCCGAGATGGCCTATCAGCTAAGAGAAAGGGATCCCTTAACTTTAGAAGACATGCAGAAGGGAGCTCTTAGTGTAGAAGAAAATATGATGGAGAAAAGAGCTAGGATGAGGAACGAAAAGAAAGTATCATTTAGGGATGAAGCTGCACCTTCCACATCTAACTCAAAAATGGAAAGAATGATGGAGACAATGATGGAGAGGATGAGCATATATGAAAGAGCTCAATATAGAGAAAATAAAACCAACCCCCAAAACAGAAATAGAAATCCAAATCCCAGAAGAGATCCTAATCAAGATAGGCAAAGAGACAATGACCAACAAATTAGGCCTCCCTTTCAACAAAACTATGTCGATCAAGAAGAAGAAAGGGAGATTAAAAGATTGGAAGAAGGACATGTAAACTTGATAGGATCTGACAGTGGGGATGATGTCTTCCTCACGGAAGAAGAACAAGATTTCTTTTCCTCGGGACAAACTGAATACAATAATGAATATTCTGAAGATTACAGATTGGGGTTTGAAAATGCAATCCTGGAGGTACACAAACAATATAATCTTATAAGCAAAGGGAGCCCAGATATTTCTAGTGACAAAAAAACTAGTACTGCTGTTAGGAAAACTTCAGAAAATCAGCCTAAGAAGACAGCAAGTAACACCAACACTATAGCCAAGAGAATTGATCAAAATAAATACAAAAACAGTCAGCAAAGTATTGAACAAAGCTACCCTAGTACTTCTACTAGTGGCCCCAATAAATTTGTCCCAAATGACAGTCCAAATAAGGTTCAGCAAATCAGAATTGTTGAAAGAGTTGTAAATGATAAAACTGATGTAAATATGTCAAGAACAATAGTTCCTTTCAGCCTTGAAGGGGAAATTTCCAAGATAAAAATCACCATACCCTTAGCTGAACTAGTAACTCAGGATGTATATAAAAATCAAGTTTTGAAAGCTTTGAATATAGGCAGTGACACTGATACTTTAAACTTGACAGATGATAAACCAGAATTATTGTTTGGTCCTGAAGTTGAAGGTAAATACGAAGAAGGGGTTGTCCCTCCCTTCTATGTCAGCCTGAATATACATGATAAAATCTTGCACAATGCCATTTTGGACTCAGGTGCTTCTCACAATCTTATGCCCAAAGTAATGGAAAGCCTAGGCTTAGAAATTACTAAACCATATAAAGACCTGTATTCCTTTGAATCAAGCAGGGTCAAATGCTTAGGCCTAATTAAATATTTGTGTGTTAACTTGTCTCAAATTCCTGCTAAGAGTCTAGTAATAGACATAGTGGTAGCTGACATTCCCCCTAAGTATGGCATGCTTTTATCAAGATCATCGGGAGCCAAACTTCAGGGAAGCCTTCAAATGGATATGTCATATGCCACCATCCTAGTGTTTAATCAAACCAGAAGACTATACAGGGAATCCCACATAAAATACATGGTGAGCAACATAGATAGACCAAACAATTCTACTATCTACTCCATACATTCAAATTTGGATTCCTTTATATTATATAATGAAGATGAAATCAACCAAGAAGAAAAGGAAAACAAAGAAGAATTTAGTCTACCAGAACAGTCAAATCTGCCATCAACTCAAGAAAAGAATAGTTCGGACTTTAGCAACCTTGAACAGCAGAAAGAAAATGAAAATGAGATTGAAATACCTTGGAAAATAAAATTCGATGGCTCTTGTAGCAAATTAAGTTCAGGGGCTGGTGTATGGATAAAAAACACAAACACAGGATATTCCTATAAGCTAGATTTTCCATGCACAAATAACAGTGCTGAATATGAAGCCCTCCTCATTGACCTACATCTGCTCAAGGATTTAGGAGCTAAGAAAATATCATTCCAAGGAGATTCTGAGCTAATCATTAGACAAATTAAAGGGGAATATTCAGCTAAGAACCCAAAACTCAGAGAATATAGAAATTTTGCCCTTGATCTCCTAAATTTTTTTGAAAATATGAACTCATTTTCATCCCAAGTGCTCAAAATCATCAAGCAAATGAACTTGCCTTTGCTGCTAGTAATTGCCAAATACCACAGATAAATGAACAATTTGATATAAAGGTAAAAAACAGACTCGCAATACCTGACAATGAAGATTATTGGCAAGTGTTCGAAGGAGACAAACACATAGATGATTTTCTGCAATCAAAAAATGACTTTGCCATACTAGCATCTTCTTCAAGCTGTGAAGAGAATTGTTTAAAAGAAGAACAAATCCCTGAAACAGAGATGTCCTTTTCTGCTAATATAAACTATTTTGAACATCCTTTAAGAGCAAAAATAGTTGACAATACAAATAAAAAAGACTTGGAAATTTTACAATGTAAAAATGATACAATTCCAAGAGGTCTTGCACCATTAGAACAGTTGTTTGACTTCAATGATGTAGCCAAAGAACCAAGAATGGAGCCTACAGAAACAAACATAGTGGAACATAACATAGGCAGCCTAGCAGAACCCAAAATGATTAAGTTATCCAACACTCTCCCAGCTCATATCACGCCGCAATACATAGAACTTTTCATAGAATTTAGAGATGTGTTTGCATGGGGATACAAGGATCTAAAATCATATGATACTAGCATCATTCAACACAAAATTCCTCTTAAGGAAAATCAAAAACCTTTCAAACAAAAACTCAGACGGATAAACCATGTTTTATTGCCTTTAGTTGAGAAAGAGATTAAGAAAATGTATGATGCTGGGATCATAGTTCCCCTCAGATATTCAGAATGGGTTTCCAACCTAGTATCTGTTAGGAAAAAGACTGGGGAAATCAGGCTTTGCATTGACTTCAGAAATTTGAATAGAACCTGCCTAAAAGATAACTACCCCTTGCCAAAAATGGATCATATACTTCAAAGGGTGGTTGGATCTAAAAGAATTTCACTGTTGGATGGGTTCTCAGGTTACAATCAGGTGTTAGTACTCCCAAGTGATCAACATAAAACTACTTTTACTACACCTTGGGGTACATTCATGTATGTCAAAATTCCATTTGGTTTAATGAATGCAGGGGCCACCTTCCAAAGGGCCATGGACATAGCCTTCTCAGAAGACATAGGCTATTTTATAATCATCTACCTTGATGACATTACTGTTTTCTCTAAAACTGATGAAGAACACTTGATTCATTTAAGAAACGTTATTGAGAAATGTAGGAAATATGGCTTATCTTTGAATCCCAAAAAGACACTCTTTGGTCTCCAAGAAGGAAAGCTTCTTGGCCACATAATTTCTGAAGAGGGAATCAAAGTATACCCTAAAAGGATTGATGGCATATTGAAAATCAGCCATCCTAGAAACCTCAAAGAATTATAATCTTTCATTAGGAAGATAATTTTTTAAGGAGATTCATCCCCAACCTTGCTGAGCTATTAAGAAATATCACAAACATGCTGAAGAAAGAAATAGTTGTTAAATGGACAATACAAGATAAACAATCATTTGAACTAGTGAAACAAGCTCTTACTCAAACACCGGTTCTCATAAGTCCTGATTTCACCAAATATTTCTATATATTTTCCTTTGCATCTGAACATACAATAGCTGCAGTGTTACTGCAAAAGAATGACATGGGGCATGAACAACCAATATCCTTTTTTATTAGGGCCTTAAGAGATGCTCCACTCAAGTATAACATCATGGAGAAACAAGCCTTAGCCTTGGTAAAAGCATTGAAAGAATTCAGAGTCTACATCTTGCATTCTCACATCATTGCTTTTGTCCCACATACTGTTGTCAAGGATATTCTAAGTCAAGACCCTGATGGTAAAAGGAGAAAATGGATTTTTGTTATTTTAGAATATGACTTAGAAATCAGGCCTACCAAACTAATCAAAGGACAGGGATTAGAAAAACTCATGGCTGAGTCTAACTTCCAAGCACTAGATATGAATATGGTTGATGTTTTGGAATAAACAGAAGAATTCATAGCTCAATTTATTGAAGAAAATTTTGTGAATTCACCTTGGTATGTTGATATCATATATTTGCTGCTTTATCTGAATATCCCTCCTTCTCTGTCTAAAACTAAAGCTAGATTTTTGAAGCAGAAAGCTTTAAATTATTGCATATTAGATAGGTTTTTATATTGGAAAAATATTGTTGGTATATTGCTTAAATTTTTGCTTGAGATTGATGCAGAAAGAATCATGCATGAGCTGCATGAGGGAGAATGTGGAGGACATCTTTATTGGAAGACTACAGCAAACAAAATCCTCAGATCTAGTTACTATTGGCCCACCCTTTTCCCAGACACTCAGAAACTTGTCATGTCTTTCCATAAGTGTCAAATTTTTGATGGCAAGAGAAAACTCCTTCCTTTACCTTTACATCCCATTAGTGTTGAGGCTCCCTTTCAACAATGGGGCTTGGACTTCATTGGGGAAATCCACCCATCTTCTTCAGCCCAACATAAGTGGATCCTCACTGCCACTGATTACTTTACCAAGTGGATAGAAGCCATACCTTCTAGTAATGCTACTAACTCTGTCATTATCAAGTTCCTTGAAACCAACATACTATCCAGATTTGGTTGTCCTAGAAAAATTATCACAGATAATGTTGTTCTTTCAAGTCTAAATGAATGGTTGACTTCTGCCATAAATACCATATCACCTTGGGTCATTCCACTGCCTACTATCCTCAAGGAAATGGATTATCTAAATCCTCCAACAAAAGCCTTGTCAATATTATCAAAAAATTGTTGGAGCATAATCAGAAATCATGGCATAGTAAGCTTATTCATGCTTTATGGGCTGATAGATTAACCACCAAAAAGTCAATAAATATGTCCCCCTATTAGCTAGTTTATGGCATGGATGCACTCTTCCCAACATCTTTATGAGTTCCAGTCATGAAACTCCTTCAAGAAGTACAAACTGAAGAGAAGGATAAATCAAACTATTCATTTACAACAGTGAAGAAAGGAAGTGTACAAGAGAACACAAACAGTCCAAAAGAGTATCAATAAGTTATTTGACAAGAGGACTAAAGAAAATTATTTCCAAGTTGGAAATGTAGTTCTAAAGTGGAATTCTAGAAGGGAAGAAAAGGGAAAACATGGCAAGTTTGAAAATCTGTGGAAAGGTCCCTACATTATTCATTCTATCAGGGTTCATAATGCATTCCTTCTGCAAGAGCTGAATGGAGAAGATTTATTTGGAGGTCCTGTCAATGGCAGGATGCTCAAGCACTATTTCTACCAAGAGTCCTAAATTTCAAAGCTTTTATTTTTCACTGTATATAACATTTCTTCTCAATTTGAAAAAATAAAAACACAAAAACAATAGAAAAAGAAAAGAGGGCAGATTCAAAAAGGCACAGCCCCATACCCAAAAAAGAGAATTTTCTGAAAGTGAGCAAATCTAAGTGCCACTGCTGATTAAAAAATGATATATTGATCAGTCATCTAGCCCAATCATGGTTGAACATACTTTGAATTTATGTTGATAAGATAGTCGAAGCACAGATTGATAAGATTTTTTTCAAACTTGGCTTATCAGTAGAATAGATTAGGATAGAAAGGAAATGGTTCTAACAAGCTAAAAATCTAAACCAAGATAAGGAAAAGATGGCTCTAAATAGATCAAAACCAGAGCTGGAAAAAGAATAGAAGGATGTTTATAAATTTTCAGATCTTAAGCCTTCGCAATTTTGTTTTAATTTTCTGCAAATAAAGTCTATGTGCAGCTTGTTTTTATGCCATAGTCTTACAGCAAATCAGATAGCTTAATCCTGGTTTGTATGTATTTAAATTTCTGTTTTAGAAAATAGAGAACAAGATCTGTTAGAGAGCTTAATCCTGACAGATAGTAGCTTAGGTAGAGAAACAATGAGTTAAACTGTTTAATCTGAACTCATGGAAGAAATAAGAGTAGATTTAGATTAGTTTCCTACTTTCAAAAAAAAAAATGTCAAAGGAGTTTTCTAGTTCAAATGCACTCAAAAGAAGAAAAAATGCTAGGACAAGTAGGAATGGGTAGGTAGAGATGTTGTCTTAAAGTGTTTTCATGTTGCAGGTCATTGAAGAAATACAAAGAAAATCAGCAAGAGAACAAAGAAATTATGCCCAATGGATAAGGCACTGGTCTGCTAAAAACCAGGAGATTGATAATCTGAGGTTCTGGACACCTAGAAAGACAATTTTCCTCCCCAAGTGGAGCCACTGTTAGTCATCAATAATTTTTTATTTTATCCAAAGATGACTAAGTTGAAAAATTCAGATTTCTATAAACAAAATTTGTAGAAACATTGTGAGGTTTAGAAATCTCACAGCCTTCATTATCCTAAGTCTATCAGTCTCTCATAAAAACTTCACTCAAAGCTTCAAAATAACCCTATTGGTTTAAAAGAAGACTGTTCCAAATTCCTCATTTCGTTCATTTTCTCCTTCAACACAAGTGTTCTTTCTTCCCCCTTAAAAATCCCATTTTTCCTTTTACCTCATCCTCCATTTCCTAAAAATCCCCCTTAAACCTTGTAAATCTCTTTTACAAAGTTTAAAACCCCTTTTATTTCCTCTATCGGAACCTCAAAAAGGCTCAAAAACCCACTTTTTTGGCCTTTTTTCTAACTTTTTCATAAAAAAGGCCTTAAGCCCCTTTTGCTTAAGCCCGATCCCATTTTTCCACAATAAAACCATGCCATGCGACCAAAGCGCTAAGCCCATCAGCATTTCATCCTTTTTCCTTTCCCCGTGAAATTTTTCCTTTGTAAAATGTTTTATGCTGATGCGAAGCCCCGATCGTTCCATCGCATCGGGCATCGCATATCGGCATTCCCCGTTCCTTTGTTCTCGGACCCTTTCTCCGCTGATATGAGATCCCGCGATGAAATCTCCACCATCGATCAAGTCTGATCGGACGATCTGCATTCTTTCACACTATTGTCTTCACTTCCGCCTGTCCATCCTCTGCGATCAAATCTCCACCGTTGATCTGACTCCCTCAGATCCAACGGTCATCACTATCTCACAATTTCGCTTTCCTCCAACCATTCCCCTCTACCCACCTTTTTCTGATACAATCTGGACCGTTGATCCTCCCAATCCAACGGCCATCACTCTTTCGCATTCCACCCCTCCCCTTGCACCATCATGCCTTTCTGTGATTCCACGATGCGTTCTCCGTCGTTGATTTTCTCAATCCGACGGCCCGCTTTACTTATGCCTTTCAAACCTCACCCTTCTCATTCTCCCCCATCAACAGATCTCGCCCATCGATCCTCATGATTCAACGGCTCTCATTGCTTCCCCTTTCTTCCGCCCCACCAGCTTTATACACCTTCCTATTTGATCTGAGTCGTCGATCAAATCTGATCAGACGGTCCTCACTTCATCACCTTTTCGCCATTCCTCCACCCTGCTCACTCATGTTTGCCTTTCTGCGATCAAATTCTGACCGTCCATCTCCCAATCCAATGGCTCCCATTCAACCTCCCACTTCCACTTCCTTCCCTTTATATAATCGCTCCACCGTGATTATAACCCTTTATCACTGAAATCCAACGGCACACATGGTTTTTACCCAAACTCAAGCCCCCCCACTACGCGACAAAAGGGCCCACGTCAGCTCAGCCCCACCATATATTTCCTCTGCACATATTTTATATTTTCCGCGCTTGCTTGCAATTGTAGATCTGCCTCCCCCCCAAATCGGACGGTCTAAAATCATTTTTGCGTTCATTTCACAAATAAAATTGATTGCCCGTTTTCAACGCGAAATAGGTGGTTTTCACCTGGACACGTGTCATCCAGAGAACTGTATCGCATCCATTTCACACAAAACCATTTACTTCTCGAGCCCTACGTGAAAACCACCTACGATTTTCTGCAAAACCTCCTTTCCACTCTCGTGCCCAAATCAAATTTGAAACCCTGGTTTCTTATTGTTTTGCCAAGAAATCCTTTCTGCGCATTCATCTCCTCTGTGGTTGCTCTTCCACCTTCGCCATCGCCTCTGAAGCAGTTTTAACCCACCACGCAAGTTTTTATAATGTTTTTAAATGTTTATGTGCAGGTTTAATGGCACCCCAAGCCCAAGGGGGCATCCCACAGTCAAGATAAATATTGAGGCCTCAGGATGACAATCCGAGGGCCTGAAACAAAAGGGGATGGGGTATTTAATTCCGAGGGGTCTTATTGATGATTCATGGTCATCTAATTTGATCAAAGGAAACCCCTGCACACAACAAAATGAAAGGAACAGTGAATATTAGTAAAGAGTATCAGATATTTAAAGATAAAGGATTAAAAGTCAAAACCTGAAGATCAAAGGACTTAATCCTGCAGATTAATGGTTAAAGCGCAGTTTAAAGACAGATAATTAAAGCTAAATCAGTCTGCACAATCAATAAAGATGACATAATGGATTATGTAGGCCTAAAGCATCATCAGGCCTAAACACAGTTAATTGATGAAATGAAGGAATCTTAGGCCAGAACAGGCCTCGAATACATCAACAGGAGGCAGTTATTTCCCCAAAAGATCTAATTGCCACCTATTGCCTACCTTCTGTCCCAAAGGGAAAATTAGCAGTTATTACAAGAAAGGAGATATTTTAAGCTGTCAAGACAGTTAATGTAAAGATAAAGATAGGACTCAAAGTCAAACTTTTCATCTATTTTATCCTTAGAAAGTTAAGACAAAGTTATTAAACAGAGAAATAGTTGCACACATGTTCCCACCTTATGCCTTGCATGGTTTTCAAGGTCAGGGATGCATTTACTCTGTAATTAATAACACTTGGACCCTAGATCAATTCCACCTCCTCATTTGCAGCATAAATACTGCATTCGAACTCATTGTATGTTGGGCATTTGATAACTCTTTGAAGTAATACATAGTTCTACTGAAGTTGAAAGAAATTTGATGTTCTGGAACCTGTGGATGTTTTGACCTGTTTGTTGATGGAGAAATCTCTGTCATTGGATCCCTGAGTTTGGTTGTTGGTGAAGTATTCTAATCTGTTAATTTTGTTCCTTTTTTCCATTTTGTTTCATCATTTCTTACTACAGTAGAGTAAAAAGTTTAGGCTAAGAAATGTCTCCTAGAAGCACCTTAGACCTGTTTACTCTTCACTGTTTTATGTTTTCCTCTGCTGAGGCACTCTAGAGAATTATTAATTGCTCTCTTGAACCCTTATGCTTGTTTATTTTATAAATAGTTCAATATAGCTGGCCTCAAAAATGGTTTATGGTTTTCCCTGCCTACTTGCTGCTACTTAAAAACTATTTCTGAAGTCTCCCTTAAAAGTACCATTGTCCAAAGTTCGCCAAAGAGGTATGTTTTGATCATACCCTTTGTACTTACTCAAATAATTGTTTTGAAGGTCTTTATAGCTGTAATCAAATATGTCTAGGAGTTCCCTCTTCTATGAATGTAGTTATTTGTGAATCTTAAATGTTTTCTTATCCTTGAAAGTAAAATCTTTGGATGAAATAGAGTGTTCCTCGACTCCTAGATTTTATTTGAAAAGTTTGTCTTGGAATTATTATTTGCTGAAGTGCGGTTTCTAGAATTTATGGTTAGCCCTGTCTATGGAATGCCTCTTCATGCTCAAATGATATTTTAAGTCCCTTTGTTGAGAAGTACATATAATTAAGGATTCCTAATTGCCCTTAGTTATACTTTTCATTCTAAACCTTTAATGTTCATTTCATTTCACCTGAAAGACTTTGAAGATCCAATAGCCAAGTTAGATTTTCCCTTTGATATCCCTGATTCATCTACAAACTTGATACAATTTCCACTTAAATCCATTGCCCAATGACTTAGAGGTTTCCCTTTCCTATCCATGTTGCCTAGATCATCATGTCCCACCAAACAATCAAACAAACTCATGCTTAATAACTAGCCTAAAATCAACCTTTTACAAGCCAACAAGTCATATATTTGCAAACAATTGAGAGATCCCTCTCTGAGACTAGGAGGGCTAGATCCTAGAGCTCTAAAGACTGGTTTATATGTTGCCTTGTCATTTGGTTTACCAATCGGCCAAATCACAGGACCCCAACAGCAAGTATTGTGCCTCATGAACCATTCAAGTAGAGATCCCTTTACTCTTTGTATTTTAAGTATGAGGGGTTTCCGCAGTGCACTATATTAGATATCAATTTTGGGATTCAACTGCGTTAATTAAGTGATTCATCTATGACCATTTCCATGAGAGGTAGTCTTAACTAACTAATTTCTCATGATTTTTGAATAGTCCACTTAGCACTCATTGCATCGGGCGATGCTCATAGGGGTGAAGAAGTGGGATTGAAACTAGTGAAATGAATCACATAGCGTCAATCATCACTTCCGGGGCTTGCACCTGTTAACCAGGACTTCCCGGGAGGTCAAAATATGGAGGTTTTTGTAGAAGCGACAACACATCCCTACGAATTTATTTCAACAAGAAGCAATAACAAATATCTTCTTGTGACAATGGTGTGAGTTCTTTATTAGAATTTGAACTATCAGATACATGTGATCCTTTTGTAACCCCCGACCCATCAAGAGCATGAATCTCTAATGAGATGTCTCCCATCAGGATTTTGACTACACTTTTGGACCTTTCTGCAGTACCCTATTTTGCACAATTTCCTTTTTGTGTCTATAAATTAACTTCTGTCTGGATTGGTTGATGTTGGGTAATTTAATTGATGGTTAAATTACTTATATTAAATTATCAAACCAAGACTCAAATTCTGATGAAGCACACTTGCATTATATATGATAGGAAACTAACTTTCAATGATGTAACAACCCCGGGTTTATTTTCTATGTAAATAAAATAAAACCAAGGTCATAGGACACATATTCCAAGTTGAATGGTGGGAAAACATTATATTTGGCATCACTTGTGGTTTATTAGTGGTGGAAATTTACAAAGGAATTGGAAAAGGAAAAGAGGCAATAAATGGCATTTAACTATGAGAAATAAGGAAAATAGGAGAAAAGGAAGGTGAAGACACACAAATGTGCATGCAAGGGAAATTAGAGAGAAAATGAGACCTTAATGATAAAAAGGCATAAGAAAAATAGTTCACATCTTTTGGTCATTACATCTTTTGTCAATTCATTTTTGGCTCTCTCCTTACACACTCTTACACTCTCATACACCCTTGCACACTTAGAGCATTATTGGAGCATTCTAGCATTCCCTTGAACTTGGAGAAAGAAAGAAAAGGACAAGCAAGGAATTGGTGGGTTGGGGAAAATAAGGTTGGATCAGTAACTATAGCAGGAATACATTGCAGGTAACAAGTTGCATGTGTGATTTCCTTACTAGTTTTTGGATGTGTGATACAAGCATGTGGTTCTATGGTTATTTGTTGTTATTGGCATGGATATTTTCCTAGATTGACAGCGGTTTCAGCCTTGCTTTTCCATTTCTAGGATAAGTATGGTGTAGAGGGTTCCCCATTTGGATTTTTTATTGGTTCTCAGGTTCCCCATGTTTTTGGGTTGGGATAGAACCTTTGGAGCCCTATAATAAATTGGGTCCCTGGAGGTTGTGCATTGAGATAGGAGTCCCTGGAACCTTGGACAACTTGGGAAGAGAGCAATCTGGTTGATTTTAGTGATTTCTAGACACGTTAGGTGAAATTATTTTGGTTGAGGATTGAGGTGGTTTTGCATCTAGAAGCATTGGTTGGTTCTATTTTAGCTTAATCCTTATGATCCCACATTCATGCTTAGAATATGTCGCGGGTGTGATTGGCTAAAAGAGAGATTTGGTTCAGCCCAATCTATGGTTGGGTGGTATGTGGAAGTCCCTGACTTGGTTGGCATTGCATATGATAATATGATAATTTTCCTGTTGTGATGTATGAGCACTTGTATAGATTATTATGGTGATATTATGGTTGATTTTTCATGGTTTCTATTATGGTTATATGCTTGGTTCTATGATGCGCTCTTGCTATGGATCATGTTCATGATTGAATAAGTTATCAAATGTTTGATGAAGGCATGTGCTAACAAGTGTTGTTGCATCTTGCTAGACAGGGCATATAGCCTTCTTGGTGATTCTTGGATGAATATTAGAAGTCTATGATCATATATGCATTCATGACCTGTAGCTTCTTTTTTTACCATCTTCTTGACAAAATGTTCATTATGTATTAGGCATGTCTTGGTCAAGATTTTGATTGATTATTGATTGTTTATTTTTTTCATCATCTTATTCATGTTTCTGGAAATATTTAGGCACATATGGGCAGTGGCCTGAAGGCCATCCTTGAAAAGTAACATAAATATCGGAAAATTTAGCACAAAACAAGGGTTTTTGGGCCATAATCGCATGGAGATAGGCTTACGGGTGTGGTTGTAGCCTCCTAACTGCATGTATGTTGTGTTATGGGTGCAGTTGTGGAGTCAAATTGGTGAAAAATAGCTCCATCTTAAGGAATTATCACTTTTGGTGGCTTCATAATCTTATGTGATCTGTATTCTTTGAGGGATGGGAGGATTTTTCCAGCTAGTCGACCCCACTTCCATAACAAAAACTTAGATGTTAGGTCATATCATGGTGAAACTCACCTCATGTTTACCCTAGAGAGCTTGTAAAAATGGGTAAATGTGGGGAGGTTCATTACATGGTGGTATCAGATTGGCTCTATTTCTCTTTGGGTGATATTTGATACCACAGGGTGCTATCAGAGCTTCAGGTTCAAAAAATTGGACTGGATGGGCTAAATTCATATTGGTATGCATGCATGTCAGTTTTTTATGTGTTTTGTCATGAGTGCATGTAGTTTGCTTCTTGTTATGGTCATGATATTTATTCATGAGTTGGTATGCTTGTGATATATATGTATCATGCTAATTGGACTTATTTGTGAATATGCGATAGCCTCCCCTGAGATACACTGAGGTATGATTTTGATTATGTTTATATTTGGTTTGTATAACATGGTATGCTTGTAGGAAATTGAATAACATAGATGAAGAGAAAAATCATGGACTACAGTTCACAAGACTCCCCTTATAGGCCTGATGTGAATTCAATGGAATGGGAAAGGTAAGTTGAGCAGGAAGGAGAAGAGTATTCTCTTGATCTAGTAGATACACTGAGGATTCTAAGGGCGGAGATTAGAAGTTTCAAAGCATATAACAAGTTGATTGAGGCACAGGAAACACTTGCAAGGGTTCAATAAAATCAAGCAGAAGTTAATGAAATCATCCTTTAGAGTCTTTCAGATTTACAGAAGCAAGGACAGATGAGGATTAGTTGTAGATAAGAGGAGAATACTAATGGGGCATATGGAAGCAAGTCTCATAGAGGACACAAGCTCAACAAAGATGACACAGTCAGAGGTGGTATATCTTTGGATACACTTGACAGGAGGGGTAGTACTTATGGATTCCATTCTAGTTATGATTTTGAGAGATATCATTCCCATCATCGCCATCATCCTTATATGAGGAGTGAGAGGGGATATTTTCCAGAGGAATTCAAGAAATCCAAGCCTCCTACATTTGATATAGATATGAAGATATCATAATATGTAGAAGTGTGGTTGCTTGGAATGAAGAATTTCTTCAGAGAACATGAAAGCCAAAATAGCTACCTCCTATATCAAAGGAAAAGCAGACATTTGGTGGAAATATGTGAAGAATTTCAGAAGAATTATAGAAGAGGGGTTTCTTTGGGATGAGTTTGAGAGACTCTTTAGAAATAATTACCTATCCAAAAGATATTATGATGACAGGGCCAAGGAGTTCTATGAGTTGAAGATGGGTTCTATGGCAGAAGATGAGTACAATGGAAGATTCCTGAAGTTGTTGAGGTATGTACCTTATCTCAAGGATGAGAAAGAAAATATGCAAAGGCTCATTAGTGAGTTTCTAGTAGCAATAAAATACTGGATTAAGTTTGATGAGCCTCGGTCATTGGAAGAATTCATTAGAAAATTGAAGCATTGTTACGAGCAGGAAAAGTGCAAGCCTGAGCTTAAGAAATATTGGAAAGGAAATGAGAAGACTAAATTAAAATGACCTCAAAAGTGAGGAAGACCTCCAATGTAGGTGATAAGGAGAATGTGGCACCTTAAAATAATTTTAATTCATTTTAGAGAGGACATGGGTCTTGACCTAAGGAGCAGAATAAGGGAAACGATAGAAATCCTTTAAGGTGTTGTACTTGTGGTGGAGAGAATCGCAAGAATGAATTCCTATTGTACCAAGCTGGAAGGCCTCATATTTATAGTGCTCAAGAGGCACAGATAGTTAGATATGTTAGTCAGATCATTCCTCAGATTTATGCAGTAGTGGATAATAGGCGGGATGACCATAAGGCATCCATCATTGAGATGGAAAGTAAAATTTGTGATCAAGTTTTTTTATTTGATTGATCATGGATCGAATTACAGCTATATCATTCTTGTCATGGTGGATAAGTGTTTCTTTAATAAACAAGCGCATGTAGAATCTTGGGTGTAGTTGGCTACAGGGACCAAGAGAAGATTCCATCATTGGGTGAGATCTTGTGCATTTGAGTTGAATGGTATGCCTACATCAGTACATCTAAATGTGCTTCCTTTGGGTTCATATACCATGCTTTTGGGCATGGATTGATTTTTCATTCGCAGGACTAAAGTGGATTACTATGACAAGTTTATTGAGTGCCTAGATGGTGATGGAGAAAGGATAATCTTACAGAGAACGAATAATCCTACATCAATGAGGATGGTTATAGTTATGCAAGCTAAGTGTAGCCATAAGAAAGGATGTTTTTTATTTGCAATGCATATTTCCAATGATAAAGGGAAGGATGTCAAGGAAGAGGAATTCCTAAAGAAGTATATTTTTTTACAAAAATTTCAGGATATGTTTCCTACAGAGATCCCAGATTTATCGCCTCATAGGGAAGTGGACTTCTTTATTGAGTTGATTCAAGGAGAAACACCAGCATCTAAGGCACCTTACAGGATGAGCACTCCAGAGTTGGTGGAACTAAAGTTGAAGCTTAAGGATAAGGAATACATAAGGCCAAGTGTATCACCTTGGGGTGTGTCAATGTTGTTTTTAAGGAAGAAGGACGGTACTCTCATATTGTGCATTAATTATAGGTAATTGAACAAGGTGACCATCGAGAATATGTACCTGTTTCCAAGTATTGATGACTTGTCTGATTAGCTGAAGACGGAAGCATGATCTAAGATCAAGATATCAGTAGGTGTGCATCAAAGAAGAATACATCTACAAGACTGCATTTCGCACAAGGAATGGGAATCATGAGTTTGTGGTGGTTCCTTTTGGCCCAGCCACTTTCATGTGTTTGATAAACATTGTGTTGCATCCTTATCTATATAAGTTTGTGATAGTATTTGTTGATGATGCATTTTTATATTAAAATAATGAGGAATACCATGCAATTCACTTGGCAGCAATTTTGAGATTGTTGAGAGAGCATCAGTACGGTATGCCACGCTCAGCAAGTGCGTCTTATTTTAGTATTAGATTGATTACCTGGGACATGTTGTTTCCAAGGAAGGGATAGTAGTGGATCCAAAAAATATCAAATCTATCATGGGGTGGCCAACTCCTAGGAATTCGGATGACGTCAAATCATTTATGGGATTGGCGGGTTATTACAAGAAGTTCATCAAGAAATCCTAGAAGATTAGTTATCCTATTAAATCTTTGTAGAGAAAAGGAAAGAAGTTTGAATGGATTGAGGAGTGTGCAACAATTTTTGAGAAGTTGAAGCATTTGCTTACAAAGGCTATGGTATTGAATATTGCATATCAAAATAAGGAGTTTATGGTTTGTACATATGCTTGCAAGGAGGAAATTTGTGGAGTCTTGATGTAGGAAGGATAGGTGGTATGTTATGAATCAAGGAAGTTGATTGAGCGCGAGAAACACTATGTGACTCAAGATCTTGAGTCAGTCGCTATCCTTCATTCATGGAATATGTGAAGGCATTATCTCCTTGGTAGGAGGTTCACTTTGATGAGTGATCAAATTGGGCTTAGGTACTTGTTTTACCAGCCTAATGATCTAGATTATCTCATCTACCGGAATTAAAAAATATATATTTTAATTCTGTGATGTTAGCAGAATTTCATGTGAAAGAGTATGAAGAAACCACATGTGCATAATTTTTAGAAGAGGAAACATAAAAACATCCATCAAATCAAAGAACACACACAACTTGATAACATACCTCATCCAATGTGGACTACGTCTCTGGGACAGGTGTCAAGGGTGGGGAGGTCGCTTCATTAGGTGCTACAAGAAGATGATGAGCACATGATGCAATATTTGTCAAAACAAGGAAGAACTTCATTAACTAGAATGGCATGTCTCTCTCCCAAGACTTTATTCTATAAAGACTCTCACTCATAAAATATATTCTTCAGCATGACAAAATAGCAATCTCTCACACAAAGTGGCATACACATATCCTCTCATAACGTGGCATACATAGATCTCAAAATCAAAACATGGTCTCAACAAAACTAAATAAAGACATAGAAATAATGCACCTTATACCTCCAAGTCTAGGGAAGACCTGAAAATTGGCTACTTGGATGAAAGAACTACCTGCACCATTCCATTCCTTGCGAAAAATCATGAAATCTGACTATAAACTTGACCCCTTTTTGACTCGGTCAAATCTTGGCTCTTGGGGAATATTTTAGATTCCTCACAAGATTCTCTTTTGGACAAATGAAAAAAAAAATCTGCTCGGATGAATAAATGGATTGCACCATCAGACTCTTGGCGAAAAACCAGTTCAAATGAGTCTAAACTCGACATATTTCGAACACCTTCAAAATTATGCCACTAGGGAATCTTAAAGATTCCTCATAGAGAATATTTTTTGAAATATTCCCTAACATATCCTCTAACAATATTCCTAGAATATTCTTGATACTCATGTCTCCATTGGCCTTCCTATGCCCTCATATCTCATGTCTTCTCCATGGTTTCCTTTGAACCATTTGAATAACATTTTATAAAAAAAGTTTGAGGGTGAACAAGATGAAGTGTGTGGTTGGCACAATGGTTGGCATAGTCATATTAAGTTACATTTTTTTAGGGAGGTTTTGTGCTCAAAACTACTCTTAGACTCCTAATTTTGGTTTTAATATGGTTTTAAAGCCCAATTTTGGTTTTAATATAGTTTTCAAACCATATAATATATGGAAATTGTATGTCCATATTGTAACGACTCCCAAAATCATGAGAATAAGACATAACCATGATAATAAGACAAAAATGAGGTTGCACCATACCAAGGCCACTTGGGCCTAATTTTAGATTCTATGTGGCACCATGTGATTGGGCCATGTGGTAGGATTTCATTGATCCACATCATATGCCACCTACTTTCCACGTGTCGACTTGTGATGTTGTCACATCACCTGCTTGTGGGTCCACCTGGTTTGTTGATTGGGCTTCCACATTAGATATGTGGGTCCCACTAGGCATGCTGACTTTGCTTCCATGTGTCGTGTGCACATCCTACCACGTGGAAAAATTTTGACTTTGACTTTGACTTTTTCTCAATTTGACTGAAACTTTAACTCATCATAACTTTCACATATGAACTTGGATTGAGGTATCGTTTGCGTTGTTGGAATCAGGAAGACGAGCTCTATGCTTTGGTCCTAGTTTTGATGAAATCTGAAGACTTCTCTTTTCTAGCCTTCTAGAGGCACCTAGATCACTTGATATGAACATCATGCAAGCTAGATGGTTGGTTACCCTCAGTGAGTTTGACTTTGAGATCAAATTCATCAAAGGCAAGGAGAACAGGGTTGCAGATGCTCTTAGTATGAGAGTGCAGCTGAATCAAATGTTAATTGTGATTTAATATGGGACATATTTATAGGATAATATCTTGCATGTAGGAAAACATGATGAGAAGTATCAATAGTTGAAGCATATATTGCGGCAGCAGGGTGAAGGTGATAAGGATGATGAGTATCACCTCATGGCGAATGGCTTTGTCAAATTCAAAAGAAGTATTTATGTCCCGGATAACAGTGAGTTGAAGAAGCTTATTTTGATGGATTTTAATGTCAAGCCATATTTAAGCCACCTAGGATATCATAAGACTTTTACAGGTATTAAAAAGTTTTATTATTGGACGAACCTAGAGAAGGAAGTAGTTGAGTTTGTTATAAGATGTTTGGATCATCAACAGGTAAAAGATGAGTGTAAGCATCCAGTTGGTTTATTGCATCCTATTCATATTCTAGAATGGAAATGGGAGTTCATTTCCATGGAATTCATTACCAGATTATTAAGAAAATCAACAACATGATTCCATCATGGTTGTGGTTGATAGGGTGAGAAAGTTAGCTCAATTCATTGCAGTGAATCTACTAATTCAACTAGTGAGGTAGCTTAGATATTCATCAAGGAGATAGTGAGGTTGCATGGTGTTCCCAAGAATATCATATCAGATAGATATGCCAAATTTACTTCCAAGTTTTGGAAGGAGTTGTTTGCAGGATTAGGGACAAATTTAGCCTTAAGTACAGTTGATCACTCTTAAGCATATGTACATACAAATAGAATTAATAGGATTCTTGAGGATATGTTGAGGATGTATGTCATGCATCAGTAGAGGAAGTGGGAGGAGTATCTTCCACTAGTGGATTTTTCTTATAATAATGGGTATCGGGAATCCTTGAGGATGAGTCCATGTGAGGATCTTTATGGGTGGAGTTCTAATAATCCTATCAGCTCGAGTGATCCAGTGAACATGGTATTGATTGGACCAAATATGTTGGCTGAAATGAGGTAGGATATGTAGTTTATCAAGAGGAATTTAAAGGAAACACAGGACATCGAGAAGAGTTATGCAAATCAGAATAGAACATTCAAGGATTTTTAGGTTAGGTATCATGTGTACTTGCACATCAATCCCAAGAGGATCTCATTGAGGATTGGATAATGTGCCAAGATAGCACCTCTATATTGTAGGCCTTTTGAGATCCTTGAGAGGATTGAAGTAGTGGCCTATAGACTTGCACTATCGCCGATAGTGAAATTCCATGATTTTTTCCATGTTTCATTGGTTAAGATATATGTCCATGATGTTGATCATGTGATTGATTGGTCTGTATTGCAGGTGGAGACATAGGGATAGTTCTAGCTAGAACCTCGGGGCATTTTGCGACGGAAATAGCTCATGCTCTGGAACTGAGCAATAAATCAATTTAAAGTGTAGTGGAAGCACTTCAGACCTAATGAAGCTATATGGGAGATTGTTGATCAGATGTGGGCCTTATATCCTTCCTTATTTTTTGGTTGAGTAGATGTATTTGGTACATGTGTTTTGGTTCTCTCTCTCTCTCTCTCTCTCTCTCTCTCTCTCTCTCTCTCTCCCATATATGCATTTGTATAGTAAATGCTACAATGATTTGTGTTATAAAACTCCAATAATAAGTATGTTGTAAATATTGCAACGAGTTGTATTATAAATCCCCAATAAGCAGTATGATGATCATGATTTTTTAGTTGTTTGGATGTTATAAATGTTGCATCAAGCTATGATATAAAACTCCATGGGAAACATGTTTTTTTGGTTATAAGCATCATAGAATGCTAAGGATAGTGTTCCCCAAGAGGGAGTGGTTTGTAACAAACCCTGGCTAATTTTCTATGTAAAAAAAATAAAACCAAGGTCATGGGAAACCTATTCCAACTTGAATGGTGGAAAAACACTATAGTGGGCACCAATTGTGGTTTATTAATGGCTATGGAAATTTGAAAAGGAAAATACGCAATAAATGTAATTTAATTATAATAAATAAGGAAAATAGGTGAAAAATAAGGTGAAGAGAAACAAATATGCATGTGTTATCACCCAAAAAAATGAAGCATCATTTTGACAAGCTTAAATAGGTCCATGTGTCCAAAATAGGGTTGTAAGATTCATTTTTAAGTTTGGTCAAGGAAAACATTAAATTTTTATTGTTTAAGTTTACCCTAAGGTCTAAACCCACTCATTTTAAAACTCCCTCATGTCACATCATTCATCATTTTCTGACTTGTTTCAATTTCCAAGTTTTTTGTACCAAAAGTGTCAAATTAGCCAAGAAACCACAGTTTCGTAGCGAAATACACTGTAAAAATTCACTTTCCGCTACGAAAATGTTGATATTTTCGTAGCGAAAACAATCAAATTAACACTAAAAACGTTAAGAAAGCGTGGTTTTCTATCTGTCTTGTCAGTATAGCTGTTAGGTGTCAGAAAATCGTTGGGAATGAGTAGGCTAGATGTCATTCGAGTCATGGAGGGATAAATCCAAGGTACATGCCTAGGTCTGCAGTCATGATGATCAGTTTAGGTAAGTATGAGTCATCATTGAGTCATGAGAAGACATCAAAACTTCAAATCCTTTCCTAATTTAGTAATTCTCATTTCTCATTCCTCCTTGCGTAATATTTGAGCTCTGGAGAGCTATTATACTAAGCCAAAGTTGTGGTTGGTTCTTTTCAAATGTTTACTTTGAACATCATCAAGCAAGGCTGCAAATTCATCAAGTAAGGTTGAACATTATCAAGTGAGGCTGTGCAAATCTTAGAGAAACCATGGCCGAGAAAAGAAGAACTAACAAGGGTGGCCAGTGCCTGAGATATGAACATGCTGACATGAATTTGATCAATGAAGACCCAACAATAGTAGAAGCCTTCACAAGATCAGGTTGCCTATAGTTTTGTGAGAAATTACAGGGTTGTCATACACAGGTTTCCAAGGATTTTTTTTTAAATTTCAATGGAACAGCCACTAAGGTGGGAATGCTAAATTTTTCCATCACACCAGAGGTTATTGTTGCTGCTACAGAGATTCCAAGAGGTCAGGAGAACTGTTTTAAAGGTTTCAAGTTTAACATGGAGCAGTGCAAAGAGTTCATGAAGCCTGAGCATACTGAAATGGACCTCACCAATGCTATTCCAAGAAGTTACATAAAAGACAACTATCAAAAATTGTTGTTCATCATCCAAAAGTACTTTACTTGTGAAGGGAGGTACCACAAAGTCTATTCATATTATTTCAAAATACTTTTTCACTTTACTGGTAACATTTTCATTGATCTGCCTTTCTATTTGCATATAAGTTTGTCAAAAATGGCAGATAAGGTCCAAACAAAGTCTGAGGGGAGTGAGACTTATTTATTTCATCATGTTTTAATATAATTATTGGTCTTAGATGAACTTCAAAGGTTAGGCAGAGATTGGTCCTCATTCTTGTTTGTCAGTGGTTTTGAGTTGGATGCTCTTACTCCTTCAAGAACTCCTAAACCTAGGAGAATTCCATCACCATTTAGCAGCAGAACAGAGCCAACCATTGGTAGCAAAGCCAAGTGAACCTGCAAGAGCAGAATCAAGTAAAAAAATTATGAAGGAGCCAGAGAAAATGGAGATTCTTGATACACCAAGTGTCTCACCTACAAAATAGAAGTTAAAAGTGGTCAAACCTGCAAAACAAAAACAAACTATTAGTAAACAAGGAACCAAGAGGATGACAAGGAGCCAAACAGTGGTTGTAGAAAATAGAGCAGAACCTAAGGGAAATCTAGAGGATATTTTACATTCCATTGACATAGAGGAAACTCCTATTTTCCAAGCTGATTTTATAGAGGAAGGTGGGCAGAAGTTAAAGAAGGCTAAATCTGCAAAGAAATTAGAATTTTAGGGAGAAGATGCAGGTTTCATGTTCCAAGCAAGAAATCATATGAAAAGGCATGCTAGGAAGCTATTAGAGAGCAGTAAATAAGTTCAACCACTCACTGGCACAACTCAGCCACCTCAAGAGGTTATTGACCTATCATCACCTCCAAAGAAATATACAGTCAGCAAATCAAAGAAGGGAAAAGAGAAGGTGATGGAAAAAAAAGAATTGCAGCTCCTTGAAGAAAAATTGAAAGTGGATAATCATGAAATTTCTATTATGAAAAAGGAATCAAGGAAACACAGTGTAGAGAAGATTCAATTTGAAAAAAGAAAGGCAATTTGGGAAGAATGGGTTGACATTGTCTCTAAGACTTTGGAAAACACACAAAAACTCATCAAATGGACAATTCCAACAAGGAAAGAGGCCAAACATCTCAGGAAGATGAACACACAGTTGAAAGCCACCAATAGAAAATTGAAAGACTGGGTTAAATACCTTCAAGAGCAACTTGAACTAATTCATGAAGAGTTATAGAAAAAAGGTCTCAAAATGATAGTGCTTGAAGAGCTAATAGCTCAACAAATTGTAAATGAGGAAGAAATGCCTCAAGGATCATAAGATGAGTTTTTTTATGGTTGTTTAAGGCTAATGACATGTTAGATAAAATATTTTGGCACTTACAGGGTTCATTTTTCAAAAATTACACAAAAATCTGCATTTTCAACACTTTTCAGCAGTTTCGTAGCGTGCCTGGTCTTAAAGGGCAGCAAAACGCTACAAAACTACTATAGCTACTCTTTTTACTTTTTGAACCAGTTCTGGATGCTATCAAGAGTTGGAATTGGTGTGGGAGATGTGTTTAATGATGATGAACACTATGCCAAAGGAAAGGATCAAGAATTTTGAGGTTAAATGGCATGTTTTGCAGCGCTACGAAACTGCCTTACTTTCATAGCGTACTATATTTCAGCCTTTTTAGCAGGTTTTGAAGCATATTTGTACATTTGGAGATTATTGAAGGTTTAATGACCATGACAATCAATTATTCAGCACTCAAGTACCACAAATTGAATATAAACTAACAGCCAAATTATTCATGGAAGAAGAAGACTATTTGCCTAAAAAACAGGGTTTTGTTTCTTAGTTTTGAGGAGGTCAGTTAAGTGGTCATAAAGTGATGAATCCCATCATCTCAATTCAAACATGTAAAAGCATACTTTTCAAATATGTAGAAATTTGCTGAATAATAAATAATTATCCACCGAGACTATCCTGGTCACATACTATTTGAGCTTCATACATAACACATAATCTCTTCCACTCAATCAACTCAGATCAATTCAGATCATCACACATGCGGAAATAAAATCAAGCGATAACACATCAAATCATCATACACATTAACACAGTATGTATGGGGAAAGCTTATAGCTGAAAACCCCGTAGGTATTGTGTATATTATAATGGAGAAATCAAGTAACTAACTTAGTACAATACTCCTCACAAGTACTCAGTACTTTCTCATGCAGTTACTCACAATCTAGCTCAGTTTTGAACAGGTTACTGGTTCAAAACTCACCGCCAATTGCCTTGCCTCTATTGCTTGTTTCAATGCTATGGGATGGCCTCTTTATATAGATAAACCACCAGCCTGAACTGCGCAATCCTCATGGGCTTACTCCACCTATCCGTGTGTTGCAAATAGCAACAGTATAGTCACAACTGATAGATAACTCCACCCTTTCATCTACCTCTTTCACTGGTCTCCACTGAACTGATCATGCACTGTAGTGAACTGATGTGTTCTTGAGTTGAATAATGAGTTACTAATTAATGAATTAAATAATATTTAATTCACTCCACTCACAACTAATTGATTAGCTAGTTAAACTAATCTCAATCAGTTCAACTAAAATAAACAGAACACAACTCCACTATCTGTCTCATTAACTCCTCCAAACTTCTGCCACTGAAGTCCAACCGAAGTCAACCATGCATGATGCCATCAAACCCTTGGGAACCACGTGATTCCTCTGTCAGATGCATGAGCCACTTCTGTAGCTCGAACTGAAGTGCTCCAAGAGAGTAAACTGCTGTTTATAGTCTAAATATTATTAAGGGTAAATAATATTTGACTTCCCCGTTTTAAGGAGAGGCAGTCTAAAAATAGACTTCGACCTCTTTGACCTCAAAAATAGAGTCTCATCTATTTTTACCAACATGACACATACTTCAAGAATCTCAACCTGGAATCCCCGAACCATGCTCCATATGTCTAAAAATAGACATAGTCTAAAAATAGATTTTGCGCCAGAATTTGCCTGCGGGCCCACTTAGTGAAGGCGAATTCATTTCACTAAGCTCCATCATCTTGCTGCATTTTCAACACTCCCTCTCAGCAAGATATGGATTATCTGCAACCCCTATCCTGCCTCTGTGGAATTCGAACTTGCTCCTGGTGAGCGCCTTCGTCAGGATGTCGGCATCCTGATCCTCCGTGGGAACATATGAAAGCATCATGATTCTCCGCCGAACACAATCTCTGATATGATGGTACCTGATGTCGATGTGTTTGGACCTATCATGAAATACTGGATTAGCCGAGAGTTTAATGCAACTCTGGTTATCACAGTAGATCACTGTAGGCTCCAAATGCAACCTGAACAATCCCGCGAGGATCTTCCTCATCCAAATAGCCTCGCATGCAGCCAAGCTAGCTGCCATGTATTCGGCCTCTACTGAATTGAGTGCCACGGATCTCTGCTTCCTGCTGTACCAGGAAACTGCTGTCGACCCTGTTGTGGATCAGTATCTACATATCCTTTTTTATGTTTCATTTTTGAAATTTTGGAAAGAAAATTTAAAAACAAAAGTATATAAGGATCTGAAAATATGCTATAGTATAAGGCTTTTATACTTTAGCATAAAACAAAAAGAGGGAATGCAATATATTTCCATTAATATTTTGATACATGGAGCGAGCTGACCTTAGGTTGATATATTTGTATTGAGGATAAAGCTCGCGCAACTTCCGGAGCGGAAGTCACGATCATGAAAAGAAGCATTTGGATGTGCAATTGCGGGGGGTCAATTAGCCCGTCGGTTATCAAAACCCGACCCCCCGCAGTTGACTGGTCAGATCTCTAAAAATTGTCGATCGACGGTCCTGATTAATTGCGGGGGGTATGGGTTGGAATTCTACGCCGTACTCACACACCCCCCGCATTACGTCATCCGTCAAGGTGGCAAGCACGCTGTCATTCACTGTTCACTGTTTATCCGCGTCACCCGTGCATTTATTATGATTCTTGCAATCTATAAAAAGGGTTTTTCCGTCCCGTTATGATTTATTTGTGTCTGTTAGCCCTGTTTAACCCCGCGTCTCGCCACCTTTTCTCTACTCAGTGTTTCGAATTGTGTTCAAATTCCTGTCAATCATGGCCAAGCGTACTTCACTGTCTGGTTTGTCAAATTTGAGCCCTCTCCTAGATAGTGAGAAAGATGTCCGTGATATTGCGTCTTCTGTAAATCACCCTCACTTGCATTATCAAGTAACCTTGAACATTGAGAAGTCACCTGTGTTTTCTGCTATGCAAAGTTCGGGAGTGTTGTTCGCGTGTATTCCAAAAGCTCATGTCTTTCCTGAATTTATTTCTTGGTTAGTTTCGTCGATGTACCCCGGCAAGTGTTTTGTTATGGATTCCCAAGGGGAAAATATTTTGCAGGTTTCAACTCAATTAATGCGTCAGGCATTATGTTTTCCAGAAAATGATTCCCCTTTATAGTTCTCTGAAGATTCGTTGATGCAGTATTTCGAGGAGCTTTCAAATGAGGAGTTTAATCGCTGCATGTCGTTTTTGCTATCAAACCCAGAGAAGACTCAATTTGAATCGGGAAAGTTCAGTCTAGAGGTATTTAATGTTCAATACAGACCAGTTCTCAGCTGTATCATGGAGATTTTGGGGAGAGATGATGATCGCGAAATTGACAAGGCAGCCCTGGGGATGTTCGCCCTCATGATGAAACCGGGGGTGGTGCTGGATATCCCGTCCTTCTGGCAAGAAGTGGTAAATTCTCAATTGATTACTTATCCTTTAACAGGTTATTTCAGATTTCCCTCTCTGGTAGTCTACTTGTTTTTATATCAGAACGTTGAAGAATTCATGACTGTCGGTTTGAATATAATGGATAGTAATAAAAATAAACAGTCAGTTTTGTTTTGGACCGATATGGTCAGGAAAGAAGAGAACAAAGCCGGTTTATTTGAATTTGTGGACCATTTCATGACCACTGCTTATAAAATTCTTAATGGAACTCTGCCTCCATGCTTCCTGCCAAAGGCCCAGGAGTTCTTGCAATTAGGACCTAGTTGTAAGTACGGAGACTGGTTTGTTTTTTAAGATTATTCTGAAATAAGGCTATATGGAGTCAGTATTGAGCCTTATAGGCTTCCAACATTTGTTCCCATGCGACTGTTTGCCTTGGAATTTATCAGGCAAAGTCTTAATGTGGATCAAGTTCATTTTCTTCCTATGAAGAAAGGATTAATGTACAAGTTTCCTATGAGTGTAGGCCCTTTTGTTGTTAACACTAGGCAAGCTTTTGAGGAGGTGTCAAAGATGTTGGAAGGAACACAGTTGCTATTGGGAGAGAAATGGGCCTATGACCCACATGGGATTATTTCACAAAGAAGGGTCGAGAATGGTTATGCTGCTTTTACTCATGTGAGTAAACCGGATTTAGAGAAGTTGGCTAATCCAGGAGGGCCAAGTTCATCACGGATCAGTATTCAAACACCTGCAATATTGGAGAAGATGGGCAAGAGAGGAAGAGATGATGTTATTGAGATTGATGAGGAGGAACCTCGAGAGGAGAAAAGGACGAAATTAGCAGAAGACCACTCCTCCAATTCACCTGGTTTTACTCTCCAGGTCAGTGAAGAACAGGGTGGCCCGTCATCTCCGAGCAGACCATAATTTCATTTGGAAAAGGCTCCTTCCATGAAGCAAGTATTCTCACAGATTGAAGAAAAGAACCAAAGAATAAAGGCCAATATAGAGACACAAGCAGAGCACCATATACCTACTGACCAAACAAGACTATTGACTGTAATGGATCTAGAGAAATATCAGTTTAAAATGGCATTGTCGCATCCAACAGGAATGTCTCTGGGACCTACAGGCAGCTTTAAGGAGTTGAATATAGTTATGGATGTGAAAAAGATCCCCTTGTGGGACAAGATGAATCTCCACATGCAAACAGGTCAGTTGATTGTCAATGATTTGAGAAAAACCACTGCTACAGCAGTCAAGACAGAAAATATGCTCGCTAAGGTGGTCAAACAATGCAAGATGGAAAAAGCCAATGCAAGAGCATTAACTACTCAGAATGAAGAACTGAAGAAAATTATAATGAAAATTGGGGTTGATCCAAATGATAAAAGCGCAATTCAAAAACTGATGAAGAGTGCAGAATCAGAAATATCTTCATTAAGGAAAAAGCTAAAATTGCCAGCTGCAGAGCATTCGTTAGCAGCCGAAGTAGCAGAGGTAGAAAAGGAAAAAGAGGAACTACGACAACAGTTGATAAAGAAGGACGAAGAACTTGATAAGGTAAAGCAGACTGCTATAACCTTACAAAATCAAATCCAGAATCATACTTGTACGTTTGATTTTTCTGCAAGTGGAGCCGACCCACAAGCCCAGGTTGTTCAGTTGAACACAGAATTAAAAATGGCAGAGAGAGATCGCAAACAGGCCCAGTCTGAATTGGACACAGCTCTTAGATTGATGCAGGGATGGGAAGGAAAGGCGAATGAAAACGAGCAGAAGCTGCAAAAAGCTGAGGAAGAAATCAAAGAACTCAAGGAGAAATTGAAGGGAAATATTTCCCTTATTAAAGCTAAGGATCTCATATGGAATGAGATCATTTCTGAAATGCAGTCAAAATGGGACTCCATAAAAGTAATTGCCAGAGAGAAGAACATTGTTGCAGATCACGAAAAAGAGTTGTTATCGGATAAGCAAGCCGCTATCAAAAGATCAAATTGGGCCAAGAAATTCATGAATTTCATTAATGCCAAGACAGATGAAGAGTTGCAAGATATGGGGATACAGGATCGGTATTTCTATGCCGAAGAAGTAAACAAAATGATCATTAAAAATGACCTTCTGAAGGCATCAGAGAAGCGGCTACAGGTAATTAAGGAGATGGTTAAGAAATTTGATATTTCGTTTGATAAGTTGATAAGAACCGGTTTGCCCTCATGCTGGAAGGAGGGAGGTGAGTTTATGTCCTGGAAGTTTTATGAGGATCAATTGGTATTTGAAAAAAGCAGAGCAGATGGCCGACATGAGAAGACGCATATACTGAAGGGAGAAACAGTATTCAATTTCTTACAAAGACATTTCCTTCTGCTGTGGATGGTGAAAACATTGTTCACAAGTAACCTCACTCACAGTCATATTGTTGCCTTCACAGTATAATATCATCGTTATAAGAATGCTCCAATAACTCAAGATAAGCTCTGGAAGGAATGTAAGAAATTCTCTATTGACACAGAAAAAGGATTTCCAGCCAAGCAGCCGCAAGTATCCGTTCAGCCGCAAGTAGTCATTGAGTCAGCCGCTATTCCAGGAACATCAGTTCCTTTAGATTAGGAGTTATCATCTTTTATTTTGTTTTAAGTGAAGTTATGCAAATGTAATGAAATGTTTCCGAGGCATGTACCTCCGCTACAAAGGGTAGTTAAGTAGTTACAGTTAGTTAGAGTCAGTTTTATAACTGAAACCATTTTGGTTCAGATTGTATTTAAAGACATCTCAAGGAAGGAAGAAGGTTCCGAGTTTTGAACCTTTGAACGCTAATTTTGTACTGAACAATATTGAATGAATGAAAAAGTTTTGCAAGTTTCCAATATTCCATCTGTGTTGAAGAGTTTTCTTGGTTTCTATTTCATTTCCATATCTGTGAATAAAGTAGAGTGATTAGAGCTGCAGGTCTCTTGATATTTATGTATCTAAGAGTTAAATATCCTTAATGGGCGCTCCTCTCCTTTAGCTTATTTGTTTTTCACTTCTTCAAGATTTATGACGGCAATTTCTGTTTCAAGCAGCATGACAAACTAAATCCTTTTCTTTCTTCGTCTTCCATCCGCTCACTTCAATATAAATGAATATGGAATTGCAGAGCTAATAAAGATTTGATATTTGAGAAGTATATTATTAATATTTGAAGGGTTAAGAAGTAGGGACACATATATACATTTTGTGACATAATCTTTAATGTCTTGAGCACGGATTCTTGCACACAGCCAAGAATTATTTCTCAAGGAACAACATTAATTGGCACCGTTGTCGGGGAACGAAGAGTCGAAGTTATTCCCTGGGTTTTGTTTTACATTTCCTCTGGTTGTTCAGAGAGGAGGAAATAGTACGCTATGATTTTTGAAAATAGCTCTGGCTCCCAAGAAACCTCACACGAGGTCGGACACCTCTCAGCAAACAGTTCCCGTTTTGTCAAATCCTGAGAAGCTTGTTTCAAAGAAGGGCCAGAAACAAAAAATATTAGTTACACCTGAAACCACACTACTCGCACCTGGCAGCAGTTCACACGTTTTCTCATCCAAGAAAGCTTCCAAGAAACTCATTTTCTCGGAAGAAGAATCATCACCATCACCCATTCATTTTCAAGAACCCACATTAGAAGAGCAATCTTTGGAGTTTGTGTCTTTTCCTTTTACAGAAACTCAGCCACATACAGTTGCCAGCTCTTCTGCGATTGTTCAAAGTCCACTTCCCATATCAGTTGTTTCACCTCATTCATCTTTTCCCACAACTGGTATTCATTTTACCCCCGCTCAAGGAGCAGTCAACCCGGGCGTTAACATGGCAGTTCCTGCAGCCCCTGCTTTCTTGATGAACAGATATGCACCTCTAAATCTACCACAACCGTTGCATGATTTTCCTCAGGAGTATCTCAAGTTACTCCCCAGATTTACTGGTGAAGATGAAATAACTACAGAACAGCACTTGCCCCTGTTTTGCACTTTTGCAGAGAATTTAAATGTTGAACATTTGGATGTTGTCATGAGACTTTTCGTTCAGTCTCTGAGTGGAGAGGCAAGGAAATGGTTCAAAGGATTACAGAATGGTTCCATTAATGATTGGGATACCCTGGAAAGACGTTTCATTGAGAGATGGGGCGAAAAAAGGGACCACGGTTATTCTTTGACAAAATTTAATGCAATCAAGAAAAAATCTGATGAAAATATGAACGATTTTGTTAAAAGATTTAACAAATTGTATAATAGTTTGCCTGTTGAAATGAAAC
The DNA here is from genome assembly GCA_034641835.2 of Pinus albicaulis. Taxonomy (NCBI): domain Eukaryota; kingdom Viridiplantae; phylum Streptophyta; class Pinopsida; order Pinales; family Pinaceae; genus Pinus; species Pinus albicaulis. The sequence continues at coordinate 924,700,187 of CM076575.1, read as the reverse complement.
CCCCTCCGATTGGAGCAAGGGTTGTTTTTGCTGGTGCTTTTGAACCAGATTTCAGTTTCACGCTGAGGGAAAGAAGGTCTCCTACGTTGGAACAGATTCAAACCGATGCTTTGGAGATTGAAGCAAATATGTCTGCTGCTGGTAAAGTTTCAGATAAAGGAAAGGCTAAAGAAGAAGCCTCAGCTCAGGATCAGAGAATTGAAGATATGACTAAGGTCATTAAAAATCTTTCCAATAAGTTGGTAAAGTTGGAAATAGATAGCAAGCCTGCAAGACAGAATAGGGGGGTTTTTAATCCCCAATTCAAAAAACAGCCTCTGCAAATTCTACAAAGGGAAAGAACGAATCAAGATCAGGTGCAAGCACCTTTGTACATAGAAGCAGCCCCGTCCCATTCAGCAGATGAAGATGATGAGAGAGAAGATGATGCTCGAAATTCTGCTGTGTATATGGAAGACGACGAAACAGGAGAAGAGATCGATGAAGAAGGAGAGAAGGAAGAAGAAGAAGCTGAACCCTCATTTGATCAAGAAGAGATGGACGATTACTGTAAACAATTCACAGATTTTATGCAATCCGAGTTGCATAAGAAGTATGACTTGAGGCCAAAAAAGAGGTTGAGGACGCAAGAAAATGAAGAAAAAGAACCAGAAGCAGCACCTACTCCAAAGGCGACTCCATTGCAGAAAGGTAAGCAGCAAGCTGAAACATCCCAGACAAAAGATAAAGATTCTAACATTTTGGAGAAGGTGGTTACAGTTCCTAATCAGAATCTAAATTCCAAAAAAGATCAAGAAGACCCTGAAAAGTTGACAAGATCAAATCAAACTTTCAGTTTGTCGAAAGAGTTAGAAAAAGTAAAGATACAAGTACCTCTTCTTGAACTCATAAAAACACCGGATTACAAAAAAGAAATCGTTGAATTTATCAATCTGTCCCAGCCTGACGAAGTGAGTGATACAGTGAATCTGCAAGAAGAAAAGCCAGTGGTGACGTTTGGACCTCATGTGGAAGAGGTAGATTCGTCTGTTCCTCCTTTTTATATATCTCTTCTCTTGCATGATTTCGTTTTGCACAATTGTATGCTGGATTCTGGTGCATCACACAATCTGATGCCATTGAGTGTGATGAAGGAGTTAAATTTACAAATTACCAAGTCGTACAGAGATCTTTACTCTTTTGACTCGAAGAGAGTTAAGTGTGTAGGTCTCATTAAAGATATGGTTGTTTCATTGGCCCAAATCCCAGCCAAAAGCATTATGATGGACATTGTAGTGGCAAATATTCCAGCCAAGTTTGGAATGTTATTATCTAGGTCATGGGGAGCAAAGCTGGGAGGAGTTTTGAAACTGGACTTTACGTATGCTATTATTCCCGTTTTCAATGGTGAAGAAAGAAGGTTGTATAGAGAGACCAGATTCCAAAAAACTGCTACCAAGAAAGATGCCAGTAATTCACCAATTTATGGTCAAGAGAAGGATGACCTGTCATGTTTCATGCTGCAGGAGGTTGCAGAATTTGCTGAGGAATCTCAGGGGAAGTTTGATTCAGAAATTGTACATAAGGAATTACATTCAGAAAAGCCGTGGAAGTGTTATTTTGATGGAGCATTTTCAAAAGAAGGTACTGGAGCAGGTTTCATCTTTGTTTCTCCGGAAGGTAATTTGATGCCTTTTTCTTTCAAATTGGAGTTCGAATCTACTAATAATGTCGCAGAATATGAGGCATTAATTATTAGTTTGCAGACAGCTAAGCAGATGGGAATTAAAACTATGACTGTGTTTGGAGATTCAGAGTTGATTATAAGGCAGATCAAGAATTTGTGCCAAACCAAGCATCCCAGGTTACGAGCATACCGAAATGAAGTATGGGATCTGATTGAAAATTATTTTGAAGCATTCAATTTACAGTTTGTGCCAAGAGAAGAAAATAGGTTAGCAGATTCATTGGCGGTTGCAGCAAGTACGTTCAAGCCTCCTATCAGCGTGAAATTAAGGTATGAAATAGAGATGAGACATAGGCCTTCAATTCCTGACAATATTAAACATTGGCAGGTCTTCGAAGATGATGAGAAAATTAAGCAGTTTCTATTGATGACTGAGGATTTTGAAGATCATCAGATTGATCTGGAAAGTGATGAAGACGAGTTGGCTGGTAAGACTTTTAAAAAGGAGATCGGTGGTCAAGAAATTATTCAGTTAAAAGACAATGTCTTACCCAGAGGTTTAGTACCGCTTGAAATATTGTTTGGAGCTAATGATGTTGCTGTGGATCAAAAGAAGAGGAACCAAGATGAGCCAGTGGAGGATTGCAATTTGGGTACTCCACAAGAGCCTAAGATGGTCAAACTGTTCAAGGGGCTTCCGAAGGAATATAAAGAAAGGTATGTAGAGTTGTTTAAACAGTTTAAAGATGTTTTTGCTTGGTCGTATGATGATTTGAAAACATATGATAAGAACATTATACAGCACAAGATTCCACTCAAGGAGGGAGTTAAGTCACATAAAAAGAAGCTTAGGCAGATTAATCCCTTGTTGTTGGCTCCAATCGAGAAGGAAATTAAGAAATTGTTGCAAGCCAAGATAATCGTACCACTCAGGTATTCAGATTGGGTTTCTAACCTTGTACCTGTTCGAAAGAAAAACGGAGAGATAAGGCTATGCGTGGATTTCAGGAATTTGAACAGGGCTTCATTAAAGGACAATTATCCTTTGCCGAAAATGGACTTTGTCTTACAGAAAGTGACCGGTGCTTATAGACTGTCTATGGTGGACGAGTTCTCAGGTTATAATCAGGTAGCAGTGGAGAAGGAGGATCAGAAGAAAACCGCTTTCACTACGCCTTGGGGAACGTTCATGTACGCCAGGATGCCATTCGGCCTGATGAACGCAGGGGCCACATTCCAAAGGGCGATGGATATCGCATTTGTGGGAGACACGTTTGTAGTGGTTTATTTGGATGATGTCACAATTTTTTCGAAGTCTGATGAGGAGCATTTACAGCATCTACAGAAAGCCTTCATAAAGTGCAGAAAGTTTGGATTATCACTGAATCCAAAGAAGTATTTATTTGCCCTGAAGGAGGGTAAATTACTAGGCCACATCATTTCAAAAGAAGGAGTGAAGATTGATCCGGCCAGAGTCGAAGCCATTCAGACAATCCCTCTGCCATGAAGTAAAAAGGATATTCAGCGTTTCCTCGGAAAAATTAATTTCCTAAGGCGGTTTGTCCCTAATTATGCTGAAATCGTTAAAAAGATTACTGACATGTTAAAAAAGAATGCAGAGGTAAGATGGGACAAGGAGGCGAGAGAATCTTTTCAGAGAATCAAAGAGGCTTTAAAGGAAGCTCCTGTTTTAGTCAGTTCAGACTATTTGAAACCGTTTCAATTTTTTTCATTTGCTTCTCCCTCAACTATTGCAGCCGTTTTATTGCAGAGAAATGAAGAAAAGCAGGAACAGCCAGTTGCATATTTCAGTAAAGTTCTCCGAGATGCAGAATTAAATTATAACATATTGGAGAAACAGGTGTACACTCTCGTAAAGGCACTGAAAGCTTTCAGAACTTATGTTCTTCATTCTCAGATTTTAGCATACGTTCCCAATTCATCTGTGAAGGACGTGCTAGTACAAAGTGATGTGGAAGGTAAGAGAGGAAAATGGATCGCTAAAATTCAAGAGTATGATTTGGATGTGAAACCAACCAAGCTGGTTAAAGGATTGGGATTGGCCAAATTACTGACAGAATCCAACTTCCAGGCTTTGGGAATCAATTTGCTGGCTCCTGTAGAAGAAGCTAATGAAGAAACGCGTGATAATCAGTCAAAGACAGCAGTTAAGTATAAATTTCTCTGTTCAGAATGGTATAAGGATATTGTACATTATCTGTGCTTTCTTTCTTGTCCCCCTTCCATTAATAGAGCAAAATACAGGGCCCTGAAACTTAAGGCTCAGCCTTATGTTATAATCGAAGAAAAGTTATATTGGAAGGATCTAGCTGGTATGTTGTTGCTGTGTCTTACAGAGGAGGAAATTTCAGAAGTGATGAAAGAATATCATGAATGCTTGTGTGGAGGGCATTACAGCTGGAAGGTAACCGCTCACAAAATATTCAAATCAGGTTTCTATTGGCCGACTGTGTTTTCTGATGTTTACAAAACAGTCAGAAGCTGTCAAAAATGCCAATTATTTGCAGAGAAGAAAAAGCTGGCTCTGCTTCCCCTTCTCCCTGTTTTCGTTGAAGAGCCCTTTAGACAATGGGGATTGGATTTCATCGGAGAAATCAATCCACCTTCCAGTGGGCAGTTTAAATGGATTCTTACTGCTACGGATTATTTTACAAAGTGGGTGGAGGCAATTCCCACCAGGAAAGCAAATGATTTGGTAGTAATGAAGTTTTTGGAAGAGAATATTTTTAGCAGGTTTGGTTGCCCAGTGAAGATTGTGACAGATAATGCTCAGGTTTTCAGTTCACTCAGGTTTATTAATTTTTGCCAAACTTATAATGTGACATTGTCTCACTCTACAACTTACCATCCACAGGGAAATGGATTAGCAGAATCCTCTAACAAAACATTGGTTAGAATCTTGAAGAAAACCATCAATGAGAATCAAAAGAACTGGGACACGAAGCTAATTTTTGCCTTGTGGGCAACAAGAATGACTACAAGAAGGTCTACTGGCAAGTCACCTTATGAGCTCGTGTACGGCACTCAAGCTTTATTCCCCACACAATTGGTAAAACCTGTGATTTCTTTTCTCCAAGATGCCCAAGCAGAACCAAATGCCATGATACGAAGAATGAACAATGTGATGGAACTAAGTGAAAACAGAAATCAGGTTCGTGACAGCTTGCTCACTTATCAGCAAAAGATGAAGGCAGTATTTGATAGAAAAGCAAAGGAAGTTTTGTTTCAGAAAGGAGATTTAGTATTGAGATGGGATACACGAAGGGAAGATAAAGGCAAACACGGTAAATTTGACCCCTTGTGGTATGGCCCATTCAAAATTAATGAAGTCAGAGGAAATAATACGTTCGTGTTGGAAAATCTGGAAGGAGAAGTGCTGGATATGCCTATGAATGGGCAATATCTCAAGCATTATTTCCGAAATTAAGCAGTTGCCGGTTCATCATTGTATATATCCGGTGTGTTCATTGTACATTTTCATCAAGCAATTTATGACTCCATGCCCGAGGTGAAGGCACTAATCTGCAGGTTCTTAGTGTTTCGTGGTAAAAACACTATCCCCAGGTGGAGCCAGATGTTGTGGATCAGTATCTACATATCCTTTTTTATGTTTCATTTTTGAAATTTTGGAAAGAAAATTTAAAAAAAAAAGTATATAAGGATCCGAAAATATGCTATAGTATAAGGATTTTATACTTTAGCATAAAACAAAAAGAGGGAATGCAATATATTTCCATTAATATTTTGATACATGGAGCGGGCTAACCTTAGGTTGATATATTTGTATTGAGGATAAAGCTCGCGCAACTTCCGGAGCGGAAGTCACGATCATGAAAAGAAGCATTTGGATGTGCAATTGCGGGGGGTCAATTAGCCCGTCGGTTATCAAAACCCGACCCCCCGCAGTTGACTGGTCAGATCTCTAAAAATTGTCGATCGACGGTCCTGATTAATTGCGGGGGGTATGGGTTGGAATTCTACGCCGTACTCACACACCCCCCACATTACGTCATCCGTCGAGGTGGCAAGCACGCTGTCATTCACTGTTCACTGTTTATCCGCGTCACCCGTGCATTTATTATGATTCTTGCAATCTATAAAAAGGGTTTTTCCGTCCCGTTATGATTTATTTGTGTCTGTTAGCCCTGTTTAACCCCGCGTCCCGCCACCTTTGCTCTACTCAGTGTTTTGAATTGTGTTCAAATTCCTATCAATCATGGCCAAGCGTACTTCACTATCTGGTTTGTCAAATTTGAGCCCTCTCCTAGATAGTGAGAAAGATGTCCGTGATACTGCGTCTTCCGTAAATCACCCTCACTTGCATTATCAAGTAACCTTGAACATTGAGAAGTCACCTGTGTTTTCTGCTATGCAAAGTTCGAGAGTGTTGTTCGCGTGTATTCCAAAAACTCATGTCTTTCCTGAATTTATTTCTTGGTTAGTTTCGTCGATGTACCCCGGCAAGTGTTTTGTTATGGATTCCCAAGGGGAAAATATTTTGCAGGTTTCAACTCAATTAATGCGTCAGGCATTATGTTTTCCAGAAAATGATTCCCCTTTACAGTTCTCTGAAGATTCGTTGATGCAGTATTTCGAGGAGCTTTCAAATGAGGAGTTTAATCGCTGCATGTCGTTTTTGCTATCAAACCCAGAGAAGACTCAATTTGAATCGGGAAAGTTCAGTCTGGAGGTATTTAATGTTCAATACAGACCAGTTCTCAGTTGTATCATGGAGATTTTGGGGAGAGATGATGATTGTGAAATTGACAAGGCAGCCCTGGGGATGTTCGCCCTCATGATGAAACCGGGGGTGGTGCTGGATATCCCGTCCTTCTGGCAAGAAGTGGTAAATTCTCAATTGATTGCTTATCCTTTAACAGGTTATTTCAGATTTCCCTCTCTGGTAGTCTACTTGTTTTTATATCAGAACGTTGAAGAATTCATGACTTTCAGTTTGAATATAATGGATAGTAATAAAAATAAACAGTCAGTTTTGTTTTGGACCGATATGGTCAGGAAAGAAGAGAAAGAAGTCGGTTTATTTGAATTTGTGGACCATTTCATGACCACTGCTTATAAAATTCTTAATGGAACTCTGCCTCCTTGCTTCCTGCCAAAGGCCCAGGAGTTCTTGCAATTAGGACCTAGTTGTAAGTACAGAGACTGGTTTGTTTTTGAAGATTATTCTGAAATAAGGCTATATGGAGTTAGTATTGAGCCTTATAGGCTTCCAACATTTGTTCCCATGCGACTGTTTGCCTTGGAATTTATCAGGCAAAGTCTTAATGTGGATCAAGTTCATTTTCTTCCTATGAAGAAAGGATTAATGTACAAGTTGCCTATGAGTGTAGGCCCTTTTGTTGTTAACACTAGGAAAGCTTTTGAGGAGGTGTCAAAGATGTTGGAAGGAACACAGTTGCTATTGGGAGAGAAATGGGCCTATGACCCACATGGGATTATTTCACAAAGAAGGGTCGAGAATGGGTATGCTGCTTTTACTCATGTGAGTAAACCGGATTTAGAGAAGTTGGCTAATCCAAGAGGGCCAAGTTCATCACGGATCAGTATTCAAACACCTGCAATATTGGAGAAGATGGGCAAGAGAGGAAGATATGATGTTATTCAGATTGATGAGGAGGAACCTCGAGAGGAGAAAAGGATGAAATTAGCAGAAGACCACTCCTCCAATTCACCTGGTTTTACTCTCCAGGTCAGTGAAGAACAGGGTGGCCCGTCATCTCCGAGCAGACCAGAATTTCATTTGGAAAAGGCTCCTTCCATGAAGCAAGTATTCTCACAGATTGAAGAAAAGAACCAAAGAATAAAGGCCAATATAGAGACACAAGCAGAGCACCATATACCTGCTAACCAAACAAGACTATTGACTGTAATGGATCTGGAGAAAGATCAGTTTAAAATGGCGTTGTCGCATCCAACAGGAATGTCTCTGGGACCTACAGGCAGTTTTAAGGAGTTGAAAATAGTTATGGATGTGAAAAAGATCCCCTTGTGGGACAAGATGAATCTCCACATGCAAACAGGTCAGTTGATTGTCAATGATTTGAGCAAAACCACTGCTACAGCAGTCAAGACAGAAAATATGCTTGCTAAAGTGGTCAAACAATGCAAGATGGAAAAAGCCAATGCAAGAGCATTAACTACTCAGAATGAAGAACTGAAGAAAATTATAATGAAAATTGGGGTTGATCCAAATGATAAAAGCGCAATTCAAAAACTGATGAAGAGTGCAGAATCAGAAATATCTTCATTAAGGAAAAAGCTGAAATTTCCAGCTGCAGAGCATTCGTTGGCAGCCGAAGTAGCAGAGGTAGAAAAGGAAAAAGAGGAACTACGACAACAGTTGATAAAGAAGGACGAAGAACTTGATAAGGTAAAGCAGACTGCTATAACCTTACAAAATCAAATCCAGAATCATACTTGTACGTTTTATTTTTCTGAAAGTGAGCCGACCCACAAGCCTGTGTTGTTCGGCTGAACATGAATTGTACTGCGTAGGAGAGATCGCAAAATGGGTGCCCGGGGCTCGAATTGACACAAACCTCTTAGATTGATGCAGGGATGGGAAGGAAAGGCGAGTGAAAATGAGCAGAAGCTACGAACAGCCGAGGAAGAAATCAAAGAACTCAAGGATAAATTGAAGGGAAATATTTCCCTTATCAAAGCCAAGGACCTCATATGGAATGAGATCATTTCTGAAATGCAAGCAAAATGGGACTCCATAAAAGTAATTGCCAGAGAGAAGAACATTGTTGCAGATCACGAAAAAGAGCTGTTATCGGATAAGCAAGCCGCTATCAAAAGATCAAATCGGGCCAAGAAATTCATGAATTTCATTAATGCCGTTACGTATGAAGAGTTGCAATTGATGGGACAGATCTAAGATTTCCATTTCCATGCCAAAGAAGTAAACAAAAGATCATTAAAATGACCTTCCGAAGGCATCGTGAGAAGTGCTTGCTGTGTAATTAAAGAGGTGGTTAAGAAATTTGATATTTCGTTTGATAAGTTGATAAGAACTGGTTTGCCCTCATGCTGGAAGGAGGGAGGTGAGTTTATGTCCTGGAAGTTTTATGAGGATCAATTGGTATTTGCGAAAAGCAGAGCAGATGGCCGACATGAGAAGACGCAGATACTGAAGGGAGAAACAGTATTCAATTTCTTACAAAGACATTTCCTTCTGCTGTGGATGGTGAAAACATTGTTCACAAGTAACCTCACTCATAGTCATATTGTTGCCTTCACAGTAGAATATCATCGTTATAAGAATGCTCCCATAACTCAAGATAAGCTCTGGAAGGAATGTAAGAAATTTTCTATTGACACAGAAAAAGGATTTCCCGCCAAGCAGCCACAAGTAGCCGTTCAACCGCAAGTAATCATTGAGTCAGCTGCTATTCCAGGAACATCAGTTCCTTTAGATTAGGAGTTATCATCTTTTATTTTTTTTTAAGTGAAGTTATGAAAATGTAAAGAAATGTTTCTGAGGCATGTACCTCCGTTACAAAGAGTAGTTAAGCAGTTACAAGTAGTTAGAATCAGTTTTATAACTGAAACCATTTTGGTTCAGATTGTATTTAAAGACATCTTAAGGAAGAAAGAAGGTTCCGAGTTTTGGACCTTTGAAGGCTAATTTTGTACTGAAAAATATTGAATGAATGAAATTTTTTTGCAAGTTTCCAATATTCCATCTGTGTTGAAGAGTTTTCTTGGTTTTCATTTCATTTCCATATCTGTGAATAAAGTAGAGTGATTAGAGCTGCAGGTCTCTGGATATTTATGTATCTAAGAGTTAAACATCCTTAATGGGCGCTCCTCTTCTTTAGCTTATTTGTTTTTCACTTCTTCAGGATTTTATGATGACAGTTTCTGTTTTAAGCAGCATGACAAATTAAAATCCTTTTCTTTCATCGTCTTCCATTCGCTCACTTCAGTATAAAGGGAATACGGCATTGCAAAGCTAATAAAGATTTGATATTTGGGAAATATATTACTAATATTTGAAGGGTTAAGAAACAGGGACACACATATATACATTTTGTG